>JAACJT020000042.1:7310346-7357853 GCA_009936485.2 Gymnarchus niloticus
CTCCCACCCACTACGGGCTTTGAAGCCTCATTTAGGGCCAGCATTGATTGGTTAGTTTGGGATGCTCCCACCCACTATGGGCTTTGAAGCCTCATTTAGGGCCAGCATTGATTGGTTAGTTTGGGATGCTCCCACCCACTACGGGCTTTGAAGCCTCATTTAGGGCCAGCATTGATTGGTTAGTTTGGGATGCTCCCACCCACTACGGGTTTTGAAGCCTCATTTAGGGCCAGCATTGATTGGTTAGTTTGGGATGCTCCCACCCACTATGGATTTTGAAGCCTCATTTGTCCCATCACTTCTGTATACAGTGAGGAAAGCTTAGCACCATAAGGTGGACTGGTGTGCACGTTTCCTATTTACAAGGTGAAGGGCATGCTCCACAGTACATCTGGTTGTCATTCAGCCAAAACATCCCTTGAGGTTTGAGGTGGGTTAGGTGTGATCCAAAGGGAGAAGCACCTCTTGTCATATGATATTTCAAAATGGGTGGACACAGCTTAGGAGGCAACATCCAGGACATGACCAGGAGGACAGTTCTGAGCAGGAGAAACCTGATACTGTAATGCAGAGAACACAAGCAGAATAAAGCTTCTTGCCTTTGTTACAGACGACTGACATCAGTGGCAGACATTTACAGGAGTGCGAGGTTGCATTTTCACAGTACACCATTTATGAATGCAACGTAAACCTGTAAACGAAGGCAGGATAACCATATAGTGTGCAGTCAGCCGGAAAGCTGAGTCTTCCGAGGTGGTAGTACAAACATCTTATCAGATATCAGATTCTGTTCATGCGTGGGTGTCCCTTTAATCTGACTATGCTGTACGAGTACAAGGTGTCGAAAAAGATACGTGTACGTTTTAGAAAACAGGAAAGTGCATTTCAAACTGCAGCAAAGATCATTTAACTTGTGTGCATATTTTGCTATATTATAATATTATACAGTATTTTACTATAACTATACCATAGTGATCAGAGACTGAGCAATTTCAGTTCTCTAAGAACTTGATGAAAAACCACATGCTTTTGAGATAATCTAAAGCAGAAGTCACATGAGCTCATTGAAAGCTCAGCTGATTAAACAGGTGGAATCAGGTGTGGCTCCTGCTTGGTTGGAATGAAAATCTGCACCCACACTGGCCCTCTGCAGACACCCCTGATCTAGAGGAATACTGAAAATTAGGATTCTCCCTTATACAGGATATAATCACTCAATGTCTTTTCTGTACACTAGGTGGCGAAATAATCCCCATTCTACACTTGCGTAGACTACACTCTGGCAAGTCATTCACAGACATATCTCCAAAAGACTGGATGCATTCTGATTTGCTGAACTACAAGCTCTGGTGAGGATGTTAAAATGTGCTGATTGCAGAGGAAGATATCGTGCAAGAACTTCCCATAAACGTATGAACTTCACGTACATGTATTATTGTTTTAATGATGTCTTTTCATCATCTGGCTGCAGTGCCAGATCCAGAGACAATAGGTGGCCCCATCTGTGTAACTGTCTGAAATCATACCGCCGTGTGGTAGCATTCTGCTGCTGCACTCTCAGGACTGTTCAGAGGTGTCATTTTGCTGTCTTAGATGATCTTATTGACCTATCTTGTCGAGACAAAAAGTTAAGCCCCTGAAGCATAATGTATATCCTTGCACTCCCCCCTTGTATGCCCTCTAGTGTTGGCTGAAAATACTGCTGCCAACTGGCTGAGTTTCCCTTGAACAAATGGAAGGACCCAACAACCATCAGCTTGGCCTCTACTTATGGTCTAGTTCTGCTCAGGATTAGAATCATCTCACCTATCCTGTTAAATTTTGCTCCCGGGTCACTGTGCCATAATTAGACTTGTACTCAGTCACAGCCTCTCCAATGCTATGGGTATCGTTGAATGTTGTATGGCTTCATCTTCATTTTGAGCTGAAGCAACAGATTTTGTAGATAGAAAACCTTTCCTTTGTCTAACAGTCACATGTTTCCTTTGTCCTTTGGTCATGTTTGTTGCCTAAAGGCCCTAAAATCAGCAAGCCTTATACTTGTAAGCACTTCATACTTTTAAATGGAAACACAAGCAACAATCTAATTGGACTGTTCAAGGCAACACTTGGGTCCCCATGTCTCAGCTCCTAAACAGCATTCCATGTAACCTTCTCTCTACTGGATTTTACTAGAAAGTTCTTCTCAGCTCCCAGCTCATTTGTCTTCTATAATAGTGTACAGTGCTTGGCTTAATTATGTCCATTTATAACTTTTTCCTTAGCATTTGGCATTGCTTTAGTTTTTCATTTAAAAATCTCATTCCAGTTTGAATAAATTATATTTAAAGGGGCTTCTGTGAGCACATGTTTTGCCAGACAACAGTGATGTTTATCATAATTAAATTTTCTTTCAGATGTGCAATATTTGTAATAGTATATGGCAGAATAAACTTTTGTAACACTAATTTGATCTCCACTGATAAATCTGACATTTGGATTATGACGTTAAGCATATTTTTATGGCATTAGCTGAAGAGTGCAGATCGTTATGTGCGTACTTTTCCTTTAATTTCAGCAGAAATGGACCATGTGATGTAGATAGTACCTTGCCCTTCTTCCGCCTGCGATGGAATCTCAACAGCTCTTTGTGTTGCCGGGAGACAAAGTTGACTGCTGCATATTCCAGCAGGGCAGAGAAGACGAAGAGTAAACAAACTGCCATCCAGATGTCGATGGCCTTCACATAAGACACCTGAAGGTGACACAGAAGAGTGGGTAGTCATCTGGATACTGTCTGAGTCAATGAACAGTCAGGTATCTTCAATACGGAATTAACAAAACGAAGCTGCACGAGCCACTAGTGAATTGTTCTTTCATGTTACAGGATTTATGCAAAAAACAGACCATTTCGTGTTAAGTGACCTGGACTGTATGGCTTACAGTTCTAAGGTCATGATCTTTTCATCAGTTGGATACACTGCTGAAGCGAATCAGGCGAATTAACTGCAAGACCTCGTGCTATTGTCTGCTGTCCAATGCTCAGTTCTAGTGAATGAATTGGGATACAGTTTTCGATATGGAACTGGCATGGGGGAGCACCTTCGGGAGGGATGTCCTGGACCCCGAGCTCTGTGTTGTCATGGTGAGCACTGTGGTAATGCCGAGCGCCACGCGTGCCGGAGCGGCATCCATGTTGATCCAGAAGGAGACCCAGGAAAGGATGACAATCAGTAGGCTGGGAATGTACATCTGGATCAGGTAGTATCCCATCTGTCGCTCCAGGTGGAAACGCACCTCAATGCAGGTGAACTTGCCTGGGCGATAAACAGAGAAGGCCACCAAGTTGCACCACACGAGGCAACAACAAGACTAAAAGAGACTGCCACCAACAGCGTAACCCCAAAGTGAAAACCACCACGGTCAGAAATTTCTGGGGACATGGGATATGTTGTCGGTGGCTGCATGTGGCTTTGCAACAGAGTCTTGGTTACATAAGCAAACCGCGGCCATTAAGTCAGATGCTTCGTGACTCTGGGGAACAAGCTCCTGCCTCAGCAGCAGATGGTGGGGCTGAGGCTGTCGCTCTGGTCCACGGGTGAAAAAAGCTACTCAGCCTTTCAGACTGCTCTGGCCCTGGGGGACCAGGGGCTGTGGCACGGCGCTGGGTCAGGCCTGGGCGGCTCTCACCTTGACGGGCTCCTGATGAGATCCGGCCTGACTGGTGACCCCATAATGGGGTGCCCCGTCCCTCGAGGGGACCTCATAAGAAGAATAAGTCAATAAATAAACTAAAAAGAAAAATCTGAGCTTTCTCTCTGAGGGAGGAATGCCAGGAAAGCATGGACACACGGCCCGCTGAATTCAGTGCCCTTCACTGGCAGGTGACAGGAGCTCGTGGGGAATGTGAACGGTGACAGGCTGATCTACAGCAGACTGATGAGTTCCCCTGCCAGGCCAAAGTCGACCCTATTCATGCACACACAGAATTGCAGAATACATTTTCAGTAAAGTCGTTCATGTGACGGCCAGAAGAGGCGGGACTTGCACGTGAGGACATTACTTAGAATAAACGCGTAATTAAAAAGCAGGAATAATGAGGGATATGCTTTTTCAATTACAAAAGGAGTGGCCAATTACAAAGGATCCCAAAGTCATGACCAGCATCACAGAGTATAAACTTGAAACGGGGCACAGAGTTTCTGGAAAAAGAGAATATCTGGCATCGTAATGGCATCCATTCCGATTTCTCCGGAACTCCACACAAATCTCAGCTGCACGCCTCTTGGAGAAGCTAGTAGAAGCTAGTAGTGTGGAACATTGCCTGGTTTGGATTTTATTTTTACAGTTTGTATGAAGTTATTTTGGTTTTTGACTCTCATTACAGTGTAACAAATGCTATCTTCTAAAAAGATTTTAAAATATATGCAATCCCACTTACAGCAATACACTGATTTACACTCCAAACAATTGCTGTTCCCGGTTTCAGTTCTGAAGTTCTATAAATACCATTTCCAAGTTTACTGTTTGAAATGTGAAGTTAAATTTGAATTCATGTTATACTGACAAAAAATCAAGCAGTTAAAAAAGTTCTCCAATTATTAAATGCTGAATTTGCACTTTAGCGTGCCAGTTCTGGGTGGCACCTCTCTGGCCAGTGGTCCCACAGTAAATCATGGAGGACAAACAAACTCTGCCTGCAGAGATGGCTGGAACCCTCGGCTACAATGTGACTGTCAGCAAGCAGCAGGGCTCTTCTTCCTGGGCAGCGGATCTATACAGCTTACCTGTATTGTAATGCTTGGTGCAGTATCGCAGGTCGGACTCCTCCTTCAGGATGAACTGAGGCAGCGTGAGCCCCTCGGCCACCTGGACCGGCCCGTTCTCCTGCCACTCGAAGATCAGGTCATTCATCGTGTACCCAACTGTGGGGGGAGGGGGGAGTGTAGATACGGGAGACCTCCAGCATCAGAACAGTGAACGCTGCTGTATCTGTCAAATGATTGGGGTTGATCGAGGCATTTTTTTAAATGTTCATATCTCCCTCATCCTCCATCTCTCCACCCTAGTTCATCCCAATCTCCTATTCAGGGGCTTCTGGACGTAACAGCCCTGCTTCTGCCAGGTAACTGAGGGCAGATGAATGTCAGGCTTCGGCCACTTCTCTCCCCCCGTCAACTTTTTGGGTGGCGTTTGAGAACTGCCCCCCCTTCCGGCATAGTGTTCACCATTAGCCATGGTAGATACTTAATTAAAAATGTACGATTGGTACCTAGCAGTTAAAACTACCTTTATTACATTAAAACACAAGCACTGCGGTGGTTTTATTGAAGGAATGCCGTAAATTGAAGGTGTTATATCCAGTCTTGTCAGGTGCTCCACCAGAGCTCATTTTAGAAGTGTAATCTACCCTTAATTGGATATGAAAATATCCAGAGAGGCTTCTCCAATATTTTAATATGCTCTCCATAATGTGAGAAGCAGAAGGCCTCCCCAACTGCGGTACATAATGTAATAACACTAGGCCTTCTAGGGAAGAGAAATCATCTGTGGAAGCATTAAACCATGGCAGCAAAACATCCTCAGACCTGTAACTGCACTGCAAAGGAGACATCATGTAAAAATACTTCAGTAAATCATGGCAGATGTAATTAAAGGGAGCCCCTGTTTCCTTATATAGTCCTGTGGCTCATCTCCTACCTCATGGCACGTGGGAGTGGAGACCGTGGTCACCTCCCATTAGCCCAAGCTTCATGGCATCAACTTGATTAAAAGTCACTGCAGTGAGGGGTAGAGGACCTCCTATCTCCTCTTTGGTGTCAATGATCCCTGGCAAGGCAGGACGTGAAACAAGCTACAAGATATTTGTGGCTCATTTTTTTTCCTTTCAGCTTGGTTGTGGCTTCTTAGAATGACCTGTTTTTGCTTGTTTTAGGATTTCCTCAGGTTGAAAATGAGTGTGGTTGTGTTCCTCAGTGTGTACCAACTCATATAGTAAGCAGGGTACACAAAAGCAGCAAGTAACCCATGATAACTAAAAGCGCTGCTCAAACCATGCATCATGAGGAGGTGTAGTAGATCCATATCAAAGGTCTACTGGATACCTCACTGCTCAGCCTTCCTGGTCTCCCAGTGGCCTCCTCAGTGACCTAAGGTCACACATCACACCACCAGTCAAAGTGAAATGTGGCTTCTCAGGCAGAGAGGACCGATCACAGATATAAGCCTGAAAAGCTCTCAGCACAACACAGGATGCACATACTTCTCGAGCAGATACTGGGCCAGCTTGGGGGAACAGGAGTGCCACGCTGCTGTTGGAGCAGATACTGGGCCAGCTTGGAGGAACAGGAGTGCCGTTCCAGAAGACAGACGGAGCTGACACAGCCGACTTGGATCTGAACCACTGCTAATGAGTCAGCGTTAGCTGGAGGCAAAACCTCCATGGCATGAAAGTCTCATGAAATTTGCAAGTGACCTCATGGCTGCCTGGAGCAGGAGCCTGTGTTTGGGAGCTATTTTGGGAGTTGCTGTGCTCGTCCGCTTGTTCTTGGGGGGCAACCCAAGGCCCGACCTTACATAAGCGAGCTTTTTGCCTCTGCCTGGGTACTCACAGCTCTCCAGCTGCATGGTGCATGTCTGCACATCCATCGGGAAATTCTTCAGGTCCATTGGGCAGGAGAGCGTCAGCGTTAACCTGTGGCAAACAGTGCAGCGGTGCCATGTGGAAAGATTTTTGTTTAAAAACATATTTGAACACAAAATGCGGTAAACAAATAGCACATATTCACCCACTGGCTGAAAGGAAAATGACCTAGCATTTTATCTTGAAAAGACCAACTAGAGTGGAATACTAGGTATGATGTCAGCCGCAGGTAACCGGCTTTTTCAAAATGACATTCTGTTCTGAGGCATCCTGAGCTTGTTAAGGTGTAAATCTTTAGTCGTGTTACATTCCCGTGCCCTCTGCCTCCACAGTAACAGCTGCTGTATGTAAAACTGAACGCTTGATGCAGGTATGTAACCAGTCTTCACGATTTACATATCAGTGCAACATGTTTCTGAATGCTTCATGGGAGAGTAGGGATGGCACCTGCCGTGGTAAATAATTATAGATGAATAAATCCTGTTTGTTACCATAACGAATGCTACATTTCTGCTGTCTCCTAGCAGATGCCCCACACGTAGACGAACATCCTTCTTTTAAAGTGCACCTGCACATGCGTGCGTGTTTTGCAGGACGGAATCCAGCAGAATTTTCATTAGACGCATCAATCACACACCACACGGACGCTCCTTGAGAGGCAGCCCGGTAAACGCTGAGAATTTGCAACAAGACACATTTTTCTTCCTTGAAACAATCACTACTCTATGCCCCAACGTCGCGTTTCCATAGAGGTATTTTTTGCTGGACAGGTATTAATCATCAAGTGGATATTCTCTGTTTTTCCTTGAACAATCATGGCTCCTTTGGCATTTTAAGAATCACGCATGAAACAGATGAACGACATCCTGATTAATATGCTCACCTAATAGAGTAGAGGACGTTGCCGTTTTTGAATATTCTCAGCAGCTTGTTGTCGGTGGTGACCTCATGGAAGTGGGCCCCCTTCTCATTAGCGAAGAACAGATCCGGCTTCCAGATGGAGTCCAGCATGGAGGGGTCCAGGTCTAGCGAGTCGTCTGGGTATTCACCGTACGCCAGACGCGGGTCGTTCCACTGCTGGCGCAGGAAGATATTCACGCGGTAGTCCTGAGGAGGTGACAAAGGAAGGAGATCACTCAAAGATCTTAAAATGAACTGAAATGGAACTTCAGGTGCTTTGTCAGTGGATGTAAAGGTTAGACCTTCCAGCGGGTGTCAGGAATTTCAAGCATCCTGGAAACCGTGTCGACATACGCGCTCGCCCTGAAATGGTAGATATAGCTATTCATGAATAATCCAAGTGTTACATAAAAACAATATTTTTAGAGTATGTTGTCTTATTTAGTATTTGGTGTTGGTCTGAACGTCAGGAGGGTGAGGTCTGAACGTCAGGAGGATGAGGTCTGAACGTCAGGAGGATGAGGTCTGAACGTCAGGGGGTGAAGTCTGAACGTCAGGAGGGTGAGCTCTGAACGTCAGGAGGATGAGGTCTGAACGTCAGGGGGTGAAGTCTGAACGTCAGGAGGGTGAGGTCTGAACGTCAGGAGGGTGAGGTCTGAACGTCTGAATATCAGATTAGTCATAGCTCACCCCGACATTCAGACCTCACCTCCTTTTGTTTGTACCATCCAAACACAGCTTTGGGGAATCCCAAACCAACGAGCTGTGATAACAATCAGCTCTGACCCACCAGGCTGTCAGCACTGGGAGTTACGATCACTAGATTTATCCTCCAAAGTACCACACGCCCTAGCATGATTTAGCGGTTTGCCTCCATTTAGCTATTTGTTCTAGTTCACATTATATTGAAGCTGCTTCATGCAAATCATCTCCCATGGTTAAGACATGCATATAAAGGCCTAGTAAAGCCAGGGTAATGGAGAATTTAACACATTCTCTTAACAGAAGCAAGATACAGAGATTCAAATTCACCTTTGGGTTTGGTACATTTCACAAGGGAAACTCTGACTCATATTTCTGTCTTAATTTGGATTGCATCAAATTACAGTTAATATTCGTAATTTCCATTTACTAAATGAATGTACATTTGTGGCAGTATTCAACACAGTCATGAAAATCCAGAGTTTTAGGATTTGACAAAAGAACACAGGATACAAACACGGTCCACCCATGTCTACACGTGCAATCAGGTTCAGTTATCCTCAAGATCTTAGTCATTAGTCAGGCTAGTTATGTTAGGCAGCTCGAAGACGCAGTGGAGCGTTGTCACCTGCTGCCTACTAGCAACATTCCACGTCCACCCCATTACACACAGGAAGACAACCTCATGCCATCGTCCAGGTGTGACCTCCATCAAGTTCAAGCCAAAGACAAAAGATGTTCTAATGCTGACATTCACTGTCATCCACCTTAAGCAACGGCTGCAGCTATTAACTTAAATCAATGTCGTCTTATCAATACATACTCTTCTTAATTCAGACTGAGAGCCCTTATGCACTCTGTGACTCCTCAAAAACATTCCCTCTTGTTAACGCCATCAGTAGCTCTCAAGATGGTGTCCCGCGGATTCCAACCTTGAAGATGAGTTATAAGAGAATACCTACCATGGTTGTTTCTGTAATGGAGCCAAAGCTGTTGATGAATATATTGCAGGATACATTCACTGGAGGACCTAGACACCAAAAACAAAGTGTGAGTCAGCAGCTGATTGGCCTGGGGGAGAGATGAGAGGAAGACACCACCTCTCTCATAGCTGCCAGGGTTTAAAGTGTTTTCACTATGTGTGTTGGTCAGTTGTTCAGTTGACCTGCCTTCTCCCAGGTCTGTGTTGCATTTTGCTGTCCTGTCCTGAGCAGGCAACTAACCACAGAATCTAGCTGAACATCAAATATAAAGGACTCCGTCACGCTAAGGGTTGTGGAATTCTTTCCTCAGCTTCATTAATTACTAATTCATGAACTCTTGTAAGCAATAACGCTGCACTGTGACTGATGAGGAAGCACCAAAATGGTATTATTCACCCATTCATTTGCAGTGTAACTTGTATCAAATATGGACAAGAGTGGAATGGAAAAACACAATAAAAAAATAAAAGCCTGTGCCTTTAAAATTGGGTCTGATTCTGGCGTCGTAGCCGGAGGTCTTCCCCATGAGCTTGTCCAGGAAGTCGGATGGTGACATCGGCACTGCTCTCCCTCGGGGACTGTCTGGGTCCTTGGAAGCAACCAGGCTACATCAAAACGCAAAAAAGACGACGTGAGGACACACGCGGGTCCAGGAGCGATTTCACCATGTCATGGTCTACTGACTGGTCCTATCATGAAGAATGTCCATGTCTACTTGGAAGAAGCGTTGAATGCTGTTTCACTCATTTTTAAAGCTGTGAATATGTGAGTCAGCTGACCATAATATGGTATAGTGACATTTTTAGACTAGAACATTTTATCTACTGTATACATAAACAACGGGAGCCTGGCAGTTATGATGCTATGATCACATGCTAAAATGATAAAAAGCACCCTATCAAATTAATTAGTTGGTGTCATTATTCGGATGTCGGCTCCCTACACTCATCCAGCGTCCCGTCTTCTGTCCGGTTCTGCAGGCATCCCGACGGCATGTTCATAACTCTGATTACATCAAATTTAAAGCTCCCAAAGCTAATTAATGCTAATTAAAAGGAGCACATGATACGATCTCCGACAAACATGCAGAACAGTTGCATTTTTAGGATGCTTATTTCACCGAGGCGGTAAACGTGTCCTAGGTGTATGAAGAAAATTCCATGTGGAACCCCCAGGTATTTTACAGCTGAATACAGACCCCAAGTTATGTGCAGTGGGTAACCTTCATTCCCCCGCTGTGACAAATGCCTTTTTTTTGTCCTGTGGACAGACAAGTCACACCCCCACAAGGCTCCCTGCCACCCTGTCACCCCACCGACCGCTGGCACGCGTCTGAGAGAGCCATGCCCGAGTACGGCATAGTGTGGCGCGACTGGATATACAGCCATTTAGTGGTTTTATGGTGTTTGTTTATTTTGTGGTTCAAGATGGTAGAGCAGACACCACAAAGCTGTCCCTAAGCTCGGTGATTCATTAGTCAAGGTTTGGAACTGCACTGCATGATTCGAATTACATCACAGACGGGAGTGACACCGAGCTGTGAGAGCTGAAACTTGATAAGAAAAAGAAGACTTTCAAGCAACGAAGATGACAAAATCCCAGCACGCCTGCTTGTGGTCTTGGAAATTATAGCACATTTTGGGTTTCCATGTTGTGCTGGTTAATTAATTCAGTTTTCGGAGGACGCAGTTATTTTTAAAGCGGTGATTAAAACGCAGGCCCGTCTGCAACACTGCCTATCACGTACTGCTCGAGACTGCTTTCTGAGGGGAGAACAGCAGCATAGACTGCATTAAAAAAAACCAAAAAAAAACCCTGCTGCTTCAGTTTTCATAACTGGTGTCACTGAACTGATGCTAGACCTGCAGTGACTTTAATGACTGGATAATGACACTGTCAAGGAGTAAGGAAGCTCCAGAAGGCTAACTGTTATAACCCTGTATGGTTCTTAGGGAAGCTTTCTTTGTTCTGTCAAATCGTATAACAATATCTAAGTCAAAGTCATTGATTTTCAGGCCATGCTTCCCTTTACGGATCACCCATAATCCCAGTCTAAAGTCGAACAGGTGATGCCACTACCTTAAAGTACACGGACTTAACACCCTCGTCGTCAGCTTCAGAGAGATCACCCACACACCTAGACCTTTATCCTTAAAAAAAAAATAGGAAACTGCTGTGGGAGGAATACCGGTACGTTGTGCAATAAAGACACTTTTTCTTAAAGGTAGTTCCAACAGAGGGTAGCAGAAAGGCCACTGAGGCAGGAAGGAGGACAAAGTCTCCAGCAGAAAAGAATCATTATCATCCTTAGATTTCTGAGACCAAAGAACAACATGACTATTTTTAGGTGAAAAAAACCAGGCCACGTACGTTTGGAAAGAGCCAGACAATCATGTGATTAACCTCTGTGTCTCTCCTGAAGACTAATAACCTCAATATACGTTAATACGATGTGCAGTGAACATGCTGTGGCTTATCCAACTCCCACAATCCACTGTCTGTGCTTCCAGCTGAGCACGAGGGGGCGTGGTCCCCTGTCGTGACTGGATGTGACAGTTCGGTGCGTCCCTTCTGCTCTCACAGCATCCTGTCAACCAGAGAGTGGGGGCACAGTGTCCTTGAATTGTGGCTCCGCTGTGGTTCTCCCTGAATTCAAGTCAAGTGCACTTTATTCTCATATCATAAACATACAATTATACACTGGTATGAGATAATGTTCCCCCCAGAGCCACGGTGAAACATACAGACAGGAAGTGACATAGGAAAAAAAGGATGGAATCATAACTATAGGGTGCAAACACACAGGGCATTGACTGATGGGCTGGACTTGAGACTGCATGTACATAGTGCATATGTGTTATTGAAAAGTAATAAAGAGGACAGCAGAGGGGGCACAGTGACCTCACACCTGCAGTGTTGGGAGGTCAAATCCCGCCTCTGCTCTGTATGCGTGGAGTTTGCGTGTTCGCTCTGTGCTTTGCGTGTTTCCTCCCAAAGTCCAAAGACATGTGGTTTAGGCTGACCGGTGTTTCTACATTGCCTACTGTGAGTGACTGTGCCATGTGATGGGGTGGCACTCTGTAAATGGTGTCCCCTGCCTTGTGAGCTAAGCGGCCCGGGACGGCCTCCCAGACCTTTGTAAGCCTGAATAGGATAAAGTGTTTTGAGACTAGATGGGCTGCAGTCCGGCAGCAGTCAGGAAAAATACAGTAACCGGGGGAGGTTGCAAGCTCAGATAGGTGGTAAAGGGTACAAGCCAAGTGCTGAGTAACCTGATGGCTTCTGGGCAAAAGCTGATGCCAGAACTAGCTCACATGCTCAGGTACATTCTGCCAGATGAGAGCGTGTCAGGGACCTGTCTTATGGAAAGTTTTGTGTTCTGCTTCTGTCAGCTTTGCATTTGAGTCTCTCTTTGCCTGTCACTGCAGACCATGATCCACCATGATCAGGCCATTTTCATCACAAAGCGGGGGCCTTCTCATTAAATTCATGATACAAGTCCATCTTGAAAAAGAAATGGATATGAAAATATGATGTATTACAGTCCTTTCTGCGTGTCAGTCAGTACACGGGCAACAAAAACGGTGAAATGACACATCACATAGCGGCAGATAAATTCACCCATTTCTTGGGGAATCAATCCAATGCAAATATCACGCGGATTATATCTTTGGCATGTTTTTAAAGACAGGAAAAGGCTTTAAATCAGCATGATTCAAGCTGCATTCTCTGTAATTGTTCCTGGGTGATGTACAGGCCAATGTGAGCAAAGCCTGTGTTTCTCCACTTTCCACTAAGCCAGATGAGACCCACCACACAGTGTGTACTCTAGGTCCCATTCCAACACATGGAGCATGAAGGTTAAGAACACAAGTACATGAGCTGTGAGACCAGAGCAAGTAGTTTTTCCCAAGTAGGAAGAATAAAAAATTATGTTGTACCCTTAAGCCTCGCAGACAGTCCTGCCTCCATTAAACTGAACTTCACCCAGCATTCGCAGTTAAATGTGTTTTCCTCTTTCGTAGTCATGCAGTTTTGAGACGATGCCCAAGATGTAAATGGCCGAAAGGGGACTTGCTGTGGATTCATTGAATTATCTCTGAGTTATTTCTATTAAGGATATTTTATTACATGTATTTTTTGACAGTACACCAATCCTTTCATACTTATTTTTTGCCTTATTGAAATGTGCAGGCATTCTCCTGGGATATATGCTGTAACGGATACTGCGATGGAAACAGAAGGAGAGATTGTGTCATACTCGTTCAGCCAGTCTTTTTTATTTTCTTTGTGAAAAGAGTATTTCACTGCTGTACTTTTCCCATTTAATCAACTTCTCTTTGAATAAACGATTAGCTGTACTACTTTCCAGTGGTTACTGAAAAAGTAAACAAGAACCACATAAAGAATTTTCGGTATGTCAATTTCTCAAAAGAGACTGAGAAGTCCACCCTACATGGGTACACTGCTGTTATGCAATCAGACCGTTTGTCTCAGTCCTGTGTTTGTATGTTTGCAGAGAGGTCATTCGGCTGCAGGTAAACACATTTCTAGTCAGAACACGTTAACTCATTACAGACCAGGGGACATCTGTGGACGCATGGCAGCATTCACCCGCAGTCAGAGATGGCACATTGCAAGTAGAGGACTATAAAGACCAGAGGAAAGCAGGGTGGACAATGGCAATTGTTGAAAAAGAGACACATCTGTTTTTTTAACTTAACACAAGTGACCATGTATGGCAGAAACACATAAAATGAGTACGCATGTGGGATGTTTAAAACTGATCCAAGTTTTGTCTGAAGCCATTAGCAATATAGATGCAGATCAAGCTTCTAAGTAATAATCAACGTTGCAAATGACCAGAGGAGATTCAAATGTGAAAACTGCCTGGCTGGATGGGCGTACAGTCGTAGTACTTCTTCAATTCGGTATTCAACAGCGTGCCATATTTTGACTGATAATGATATGCACTGAAGTATCGTCCTGAAAATGCACCATGCCCTCTCACCTTCACTGGATGGCTCTGAGGGTTTCCAGAGTAATGCTGTGAGCTGTCTGCCTTTGGTAGCCTTACATAGCCTGCAGTCCCTGACTAGTTTTCATTTCTCCTGGGTATGTCACCGGCTTCATAAATCTGTCAGCAACAGAATAATTAACTTCCTAGGCCATTTGGTGGTTGGTAGCTGAAAACCACTAGCATTCCACACGTTTATCATGAACGAGTGACAGACCTTTCTACGAACTCCACCTTGAACCCCAGGGTAACCATAACCCCATAGCCTTGTGCCTACGACACTACCTCTGTAGTGCGTGCCTCCACTCCCAGGTGTTGAGAAAAGCAGAGGGAAGCCAATAAATGGGTAAGCGATCAAAGACAGCATAAGAGCAGTTAGATCACACCAGCTGTAAATGAAATGTCACATGCAAAGCCAGAAGCCTGACACTGCAGCATCATATGTCCTCCCCTCCACTTCTGTACAGTATTTTTAATGGCTTGATTTCTTCTTGGTATGTAGTAACACAATGAGGTCACTTTTCAGCTCTGGGCGAAATGGGGGATGTTGTGGGCTAAGACACCGGTACACAGCGCATGATGAACTGCCTTGGACAAGCATGGGAAGCTTGTCCTCAGGGGTCACAGGGTGTCCTGGTTTGCCTTGTACTTTGGAAGATCTGCTCTTATTGGGGTTCCTGGTATAACTGAAGAAAATGTAAAAACACTGCAGCGCCCAAGGCCTGGAGTTCCCATACCTACAGTAAGCCACATCCCAGTGCTTAATGAGCATCCACTGCAGCATCTGTGCTCTCAAACACCCTCTCAGGCAGTGTTACGGCCATAAAACAGAACATAAAACCCCCACTTAATTCTCAGCACTTCTCATCTGAAATAGTCTTGTGCTCTTATTGTTTATTGGCTTGGTCTGTGGCAAAGATTTCCATCAATTTTTATCAACACCAGCAGATTGGGTTTATAAGTCCGTTGTTTACGGCAATAATGATCATGGGAGTAATTAGAAGCAAATGACCAAAAAGCACCAATAGAATGATGATGCTGCTGTTAGCCAATCACCTGAGATCCAGCTCTGCATGACTGGATTTTAAGCAGATATAAATTTCAGGTCATTTCAGACTGGGGGCTCTGTGCACTGGTATCGATTTATCACATGGACACCATTTATATCTAATAATGAGAAATTATTTTATTCCTCATTGGTAAAACGCAAATCAAATTTTAGAAAAAGATGAAAAATTATGACAAGAATACCATTATCTGCTGAGTGTCAATAATCCCAGAGTCATGCTCTCTGCCAAGTCAACAAATTAGAGCTAAAAAATGTCTCACTGATGACTTCTGTAATACACAAGTACATATGATTTCTCCTCACATCCACTAAAAGCAAAATCACCAAGTTCTAAGAAAAAAAAAACACACACACACATACTGAAATGATTAATTGGTAAAGGATTTTTTTTCTATTTAGTTCATATTAGCTAGCTGTTTACCTGACATAGAGAAAGACCAAGAGTTATAAGACCACACAGGCAGAACAGGCAAAAATAAATGAAAAAGCTCTCACGGAAAAATAGTAATAAACAGCATATTTTGATTGTCATATTTTCATATTATAATAGATTTTGATTATAACAGAATGCCTAGTCAATGTCCATGGCAAGTACAATGAGAATTAACTGAAAAAAAAAACTGACGTAGCACAGACGTGTTTTAGAGATGCCATCAAAATAATGTGTGTAATGTACAGTTGTAGCTTCCTCCTTTTGTGACAGCGTTGGACGCTTCGCACTTGTAACTCTGGATGACTATTACAGATGCTGCATACTGGGTCAAGCTATTGTGCTGCTTGGAGAAGGCAGACACAAGCACTGAATTGAATCTCTAAGTAAATATATCCATCTGTTCGTTAGGTTCTCGCTGATTTTCAAGCCTATCAATCTGATATATATGGGTATATATATATATATTAAAGCGGCTAGCACAGTGTCTTCACACCTCCAGAAATATGGGACCCATTTTGAATTAGGCTCTGTGTGGGGGATTTCCATGTTCTCCTAGTGTTCGTGTGTGTTTCTCCTGGGTGCCCTGGTTATCTCCCGTAATCCAAAAACCGATGAACTGATGTCGCTAAGTTGGCCATTAAGGATGTGCCTTGTGATGAGCTGGTCTCTCATCCCAAGAGATCCCTGTCTTGTGTTCTGTTGGATAGGCTACAGGTGTACCAAAATCATAGCAGATAGCTAAAAAATACTTAGTGGGTTCGTCTAGAAGAAACATTTTTTACAATACACAGAAAGATACTTGGGAAAACAGTGACCAGCAAATTTACAGTACTATGTTTTAAACGTAGAAATGTTTGCTATAGTTCTGGAAACATTATTACCATAGATTTGGTTTGCATATTACAAAGAGTATGGAATTTCCACATGAATTTTCAGTTCTTCCTGTATGTAACAGTGACCTCAGCATTTTTTTTTTTTGGAAATTCTCTTCTCTAGGCAGAGCATAGCTTTAAGATAAATAAAAAATTTAAGCGGCTTACTCAAAAAAAAAAAAACAGAATCAATGAATGAATATCTCAAAAACTCACTGAGGCCTACAGGAACAGTGCCTTGATATTTGATATAGCTATTTGATCCAAGAGATACACGAACTGGTGACAGCCCAAAGGAAAAACTGGCACACAAAAGATCTATATTTTATAGATTCTGTGTAGATATCTGAGGAGGACCTATTCAATATCCTGCATCTAGATTGTGTGCAGGAAGGCCAAAGCTAGAAAAGAAAATTCCCTTTTGAAAATATTGTTTTTTTTGCCTGCTGGACAGCAGCTGTTAGGCCAAGCCAACAGATGTGATGAGGACCACAGAAGTAAACACATGTTTATGAGCGGGAATGACAGCTATTGGAGTATTTTTATTATTTCTCACACATTTGCTTTACAAACTAGATGTGATTTGTATTTACTAGCATTTGAATGATGCACACAACAGTTTTTTTTCTCATTATTCCTATCATGTATTTGCATAAACAGAAATGAATAAGTTAGAATAATCACAGATCACACAGGAAGACCTGAGGTATGGCGTTGTATACTCAACAACTGGATCTGGAATTAGAGGAAGAGACAACATCACCTCCTCACCTGGCTCTGATTTTGTGGCTGGGGGTGTGTGGTATCATCTATTGTTTGTTATTATTTACAACCCTGCTTTAATCTGAATACCTTCCTCTATGGTTCATCAACTTTAATTTCGACCAAACTGTTATCATTTCCAATGCTTCTGAGTCTTATATTCCTTTGGCAAAATGAAAATGATCAGTCAATAACTGGGTAAGCTATCAATGAATTCATTCTGACAATGTCACTGCTTGGGGTTTCTTGTGTAGAGATAAGTGCACTGGTTAACAGTTGGGACTTTTTCAGAAGGTGACAGGCTCAAATCCCAGGTTACAAGGAAAGCGTCACTATTCCCTCTTGCATGGTGTCTGTTATATGAATGGCTCCTTATCTAAAGAGACAAGGCAGGGCCTCAATCTGTTGAGAGACCCTGGAAGCATGAACA
Organism: Gymnarchus niloticus; assembly: GCA_009936485.2. Classification (NCBI taxonomy): domain Eukaryota; kingdom Metazoa; phylum Chordata; class Actinopteri; order Osteoglossiformes; family Gymnarchidae; genus Gymnarchus; species Gymnarchus niloticus. Next base: position 7,328,137 of record JAACJT020000042.1, read on the forward strand.
GCATGGAGATTGGGAATGGAGAAGAACACAAGACAATGAGCGATGAAACTGTGCCCACCTCTTCAGGCTCAAAAAATGACAAATAAAATGTAGCGAACAAACAGAAATATAAGTACTAGTATTTTTTTTGTTATATGCATGGAAAATGCATCAATCAGTAAAGATTCTTTTCATCTTCAGTAGCAAACAGTGCTTGTACGATTACTAAGGTTACTGAGCTAAGAAATTAATGCATTTACTCAACCATTTTTTTCTGGTTGACCAAAATGTCTGGGGTTATGACAACCTGGAAGTCAACAGATTAGTTCTAGGAGTCTGCAGAAATGACAGTAAAGCTCCATTTGTTGTGATGTTTCGAATGTCGAGGTCCAGACTTTTCAAATTCACTTCACAATTCTTTGAACATTCATAAGACCCTATATCTAGCCCTCAGTCCACAAGTAGCCTGTAAGGTATTCCTAACGGGTTCTTCAATGAGTTGTGCGACAGGGATACTGGGTGACGTAGAGGGTCTTACACTTTGCAAAAGTTGCACACAGAGACATTGGCTAACATGTTGCAATTAAAACTACTTCAAAACCTTCCGATTTTTTCAGTCTCACACAATGTCTTACATGTTGGAGCAAAACAGTCATTTCTGTCAAATCAGCTAAGCTGTGTCATAACCTATGAAAATGCCTTTTGCAGATGTGAGAGAGATGCTTGACAGTCTGTGAATAAATCCCCTGGAGCAATTTTGTGGTTGCTGGGAAGCCAAGGACCTTTCTGATTTCTGAGTAAGCTCACACAATTGATGTTATTATAAGAGGTCCCAGGACATTCTTTGTAAGATATGTCGGTAACAGACATAAAATTCTTTCCTTGCAAAGCATCACTCGGTTGTGGCGTGTTTATCTTGCCTGTGTGCTTTGCCATGTTATTTTCCAAAGATCAAAATTGTGAAAAAGCACTTTAGCAGAAGAGGGTATTCCATTTTGAATAGATCAAGTCAAATACTAAAATACCACAATGATAAAAACACAGATAGCATATGGGGACATACCACTTCATAAGACCTGCTTTGAAAATGCTCTTGAAGCATTACAAAGCCATCAAATATGATGGTGAACGAAGCGCGAAAACACACTGGCAAGGTTTTTGTTAATAAATACAAAACAACCCCACTGTAAACGAAGGACATGGTGATCTGTGGACATTTTCAAACAAAACAGCTACCTCTAGCCTATAACATAATGCCAAAATGCATTACACTCACCACAAAAATTTCAAATTACCCAGTCTCTATGCAATCCGCAATACACAACGGTCCTATGGGATCCGTCGTTAGGAGGAGACTACTTGGAGGGGTCCAGTAAAATCGCAAATGATTGGAGGTCAACCAACCTTAGATACTCAACAACATTCTTTGTTGTCGCTATTATGCTCCTAGGTTGTCTAAAGTATTTAACTGGAATATTGCAAATGCTGCACATATCAGTTATGCAGGACCATGAGAGACAATATTAGACCTAAAAATTCATCTGGTACAGACAAATGACATTAAAATGATGGATCTCCACATCATTCATCAGCTTTAGGTAAGTAAACGTCCAGGTTAGAAAAGGACTTTTCTGAGAAACAGTGCAATTATAAAATTGTATGTTTTGGCATGTTTGTGATTTAGGAAAAACATTACATTATAAACCTATAGGTAAACCTTTGAAACACACTATAAAACACAACTTGCTAAAAAAAAAAACGATTCAACTAAAGCAAACAACTACAGCAGAAGAGAGTTTTATAACGTAGTAGTGCTTCTTGCTTGAACCAACACCACGTGTACATTAATTTGATGTTTGTACCCAGTAACTGTTAAAAGCGCTTTGCCTTACCCAATTTCATCAAGGAAAAATCTTTTTGGCCTACTGTATTCATACGAAGCAGCAACTGTGTGTTGACGACTGTAAGCCAATCTAGACGTGTAAGCGTTCATGTTCTGTTACTTTACAAGTCTTGCCTATACCTGGCATCATTTATCATTCTACATAAGAAATACAGTACAAATAAATTATTAGACATAACCAAATGAAAAAAATACTGTATATTTTATGCGTTAGTATTTTATTGTTTACTTATTCTTATTGGAGCCCCACTCAGTAGTGCACCTGACCTTGGTTGTACAACACCAGTACAATGACAATGAAGGAATTCTATTCCATTCCATTCCACTCCACTCAATTCCACTCCATTCTACTCCACTCAATTCCATTCCACTCCATTCAATTCCACTCCACTCTATTCCACTCCATTCTATTCCACTCCATTCCATTCCACTCCACTCAATTCCACTCCATTCTATTCCACTCCATTCCATTCCACTCCACTCAATTCCACTCCACTCCATTCAATTCCACTCCACTCCATTCCACTCTATTGTTCGGTGAGAATCTTTAAAGTGAAGATGCCCTTTTCAGTGTGAACTTATAATGACTGCCCATGTCAGCACAATCAGGAGGGCAGAAGGCACCCCTTGTTGATGGCACCGAACACAGGGGCACGATCCACGCCGGCTGACCCAAACCTGTGGCTCCGGGTTCGAGCGGCGGGACTCCGGGTGTTTCTCGGGTTTACAGCGAGATGATGAGTAGGTGCTCCGTGTTGCATGTGACTGCAGCTGTTCTTTTAGTTTTATTGAAACAGATCAGAAGTTACTTAATTTAACAGGCGAGAAAAAATATATAAAAATGTTATACTGTACGTACTTACCTCAGTAAAAACGCCGTTTCCCATGCGATGAGTCCGCAGACGGCTACAGAATGCAGTCTTTTCCGACTCATCTCAAGACTTCAGTGACAAAAACGCATTCCCTCGACGAAAAGTCTGCTTTTTAGATTGTACTTCGGGATCTTTTTTCTGTGACTTCAGAACCCAGGACAGCGCAACAGCTCCTCCGCCCTCGGTCCAGGTGACCGCGACAGCAGAGCCGCCGGCATATCGCACACACCCTGAGGTAACGCCGGCGCTGGAGTCAAACGGACGAGTGACAGTTCGGCGACGGCCGCAGCCGGAGCAGCCGGAGCAGCCGGAGCCCGCCCAGCAGCGCGCCAGACTGACGCCGCGCTCCTCCGCTCGCGCAATAAATACCGCGAAGAGCGCGAGAGCCGCTCGCGCTAGGGTCTCGCTGCTCCGCGTGCTAGACGGTCACGCCGACTTGTGTTTAATTCTCGGTATAATCACGGCAGGGTAATTGGCTCTAGCTTACGTGTTGCGTTGAAACTGTGTTTAAGAGTTCGTACCAATCAGAAACAAACAAACAAAATTGCTTATTTGAAAATAAAGGTCGTAGCATTCTGTTTAGACACCCTTCACTTTGAAGTGACTCTTCTACCTGGAGCGTCAGAGATACAATTGCGTTTGACAGAGAAGGTCATTTCCAGGACCTGCATGGATCATGATATCCAGATAATGTGGAGAACAGCATGAATATAAAGCACCAAAAACCAAGTGCAGTATCTTCAGATTCTTCTGACAGTGGGTGCTGTGGTTGGATAGGACGGATGGGAGACGAGGCTTGCTCACCTTCGTGCACAGCACAGCTGTCACACGTCATATCTGTGGGGGTCCTTACAGCTCCACTGATGTGTCATCCTTTTTTCCCAACTCGATATTTTTATAAAACAGCATGCAACTGAGACTGCCCCATGAATGGACAGTCTATGGCTGAGCTCACTGCCTGGACACCAACAGGGGGAGCAGTGGCACAATGTTGGCCTATTATGGGTCTTTGATTTTGTAAAGGAAACACATTTCTGCCTAGGTAGCCCAAGAAAAGCCATTCAAAATGAAAAAAAAAAAACGTTCATTTGTATTAGCAAACATTTCCATGTAATACTAAACAGGTTACTGTGCATACACTGAATTGACATTACTGGTATATGCATCCAATTGCATTATATCGCAAAGGATCTGTCTTTGCTTATAGCTCTGCATACGCCATACATGTAGCCCATTCTCTGTTTCTTCAGGGCAGTCCTTGTTGCAGGGTTGAGAGCAGAGATATGCATGGTATCTTTACTTATTAATAGGTGAGGGAGTTGTACAACAATGTGTGAGTTTGAGAAGTTGTTGGGCTTAGTGAGTGTGCTTGGTTGAGTATCATGAGGTCCAATTATTCATTACTACCTCTAATCTAAATATAACATGCCAATTCAGTCATGCACTGTGAAAATGAGAGCCTCAGATTGTTCCTTATGTTTGGAATTGATTCTTTCCAGCCACGTGACAGATTTACAACCACCTGAGGCATCATTTTCTTGGCAAGACAGATTTTGAAGCCTGACAGAAAGCCCACCCCCATGGGAAAGGAAGTGGTCCATCATCTCAGATTGCATGAACTCTTGAATCAAAATAATTAACAGCTAAGCAGTAGCCGGAATTTGTACCATGAACTCCTCCGCCATGTATCACTGGGTGTTCTGTGTTTCTCTGCTGATTTTCTCGTGGTGTCATTCATCTCAAAGAAACGGCTTGTTTCTCTGTATTGCACTATGTCTGGATTCATAGCTGCTTTCAACAGAAAATCCAAAAATCGGACGTCTGGGCCTGTCAAACAGAATTGGAACACAAACACCTCCTCGCTACAATGTGAGCTTCTGAGATGCACTTTCACAAGATTAAACACCAAATTCATTCTGCTTCAGCCGCTTTGTACTGAGAAGGGTGTGGCTCTGTGTTTGTGCAAGGATAACAGGGCACCCTCATTTTGCTATGTTTGACAGGACAGTGAGCTCCCACAGTGTACCAGGACCTTAGAAGTTAGACCTTTCAGATCCCAGATATCATCATTCTTATTGGAATATTGGAGTGGGTTTAAGTGGAGTACACAAGAATGCCCACAGGTGGGATGATATTTACAGTATGTCTCACAGTGAAAGGTGAATGCCCCAGTTTAGTGGTCTGCCATAATTAATCTTCCCTTGTGCAGTGCATACTAACGAACAGTTCATTAGGGGATTTGTCAGAGCCGCAGCAGAATGGAGTGCTGTAGGTCAGAGTGCTTTGTCAAAATCAGTTCTTGGCCCGTAGGAGCCCACAGCTGCCTCTGCTGAATTCTGACAGCGTGAGGCTTTGTCTTCCAAAGAGGTCACAAATGGCTTGATAATAAGGCTAATGTTAAAAATGGTTGGCTTCAGTGTTGGGTCTAGGGTGGTCAGAGGATGAAACGTAATTCGGCCGAGGACCACTCATGTTCAGTCTTCGGGAACGAACAGCCCGACTGTGTCATCTGCTTCCTCCGGGCTGTGAAGTGCACGTAGAGTGGAATGGTGTTTTTTTTTTTTTCACACACATATGAGAAAGACCCACCGCTGTCGCGTGTAATCGCTCCGGGCAGCTTTCGCGGGAGCCGGAGGAAATTTGACATGCATGTAGCTCAGCTCAGCTCACACCGCTATTCTGACACAAGCATCTGAGAACAGACTGAAAATGGAATCCATACCGCAGAGGTATGACACCTATTGTACATTTTAGCCTACACTTTAGGCCGAGCAAATGCAATTTTTTCATAGTTATTCTTGTATTGGTCTATTTTGGACTATCCTGTTTTCATCTGGTTCAATTTACTGCTGTTCAATGAATTTCTGTATGGAGAATCACCTTCTCCATGTTTTGCTTTCTGCTGAGTACTTTGAGTACTCTGAGTATAAAGCCTTGCTGACGGAGCCACTTGGATTTGAAGATTACAATCGTGGTTGATGTAACAAACACACACACTCTCAGAAACAAGCACATATGCTGTGTAATCCTGCATGCACACCCATACTCTAACCACACACAGACACATATTTTCCCTCCGAGGAACACTTGAAATCCACATCATAAATCTCCTGCCATAAATTAAACGAGCTGAAGCCTTCGCGTTCCTCTTCGCCAGGTCTCTGCTTTTGATATCGGGACGTCACAGCTCACACGGACTTAATATGCCGGCACTCATGATCCACACAGCAACCGTCATCAACATCTACAGTCAATGTTCAGGCACATTTCTGAAGCCTCTCCTCCCCCCAGCTGAGTCGTTCGTCAGTCTCTGTTGAAGCTGGCGTTGTCAGCAGCCGCAGTCTCGTGCTGCGTGAGGTTGCACCACAGTGCTGCTTGGACAAGAGCCACGTCTGTTGGTGCATGCTGCAACCAGCACATCTCAGCCACGGGATCTCACCTGACTTCAGGCGTCAAAACCCTACAAAACATTTTCAATCCCTTGAGCGCTTCCAGTCTCAATTGCCAGATGGCACAAGACAGACCTGAACTGCAGCCTGAACTTTAATCCATTTATTACGTGGTATCGTCACTGCCTTGCCTTTGTCTGACACACCCTGCTTTGCCCTGGGCTTACTTGCTTGCACAACAAATGATAATAGACTAATCATTATAATAAAAGAGGTATACACTAATGGGGTTTGGATAATCCAGGTTTCGGTAGAATTCAGACAATCTCTCTGATTAAATAAGTCTTCACGTAACCAGAAGGAGAGATTTCATATGCAAGCAGATTATGAAGGTAATACGTTTTGCTAACAGCTTTTGGTTAGCAGCATTGGATCAAATTAAAGTGCTTATTTTTCCCTGTGGATATCTGTGGAATGGTTATTACACATTTCTTATTAGAGCACATTGATAAGGTCCAACAGTGATAACCACAGACCTTCAGGCTTGCTGGCTTGGCCCTACAGCCATGTGTTAGGGCTTTTCCTGCTCTCCATGTGTCTTCTGTGAGTTTAACCAGATTAAAGATAACGTTCGTGTGAACTCACAGCACTTTCCCTTCTGTGTGTTTGCACACACCGTGTGGCAGACTAGCATCATCTCCCAGAATGCACGATACCTTGCGGCCTTCGTTTTCCTGCGGGTCGTGGTCACCATAGCCAGACAAGCAGCCATAAACACAAGCCAGTGCTGTCAATTCCTTTGTGCTGCGGTTTTTCACCGTGGCACCCACGGTTTTCAACGTGCTGTACAGAAAAAGCCCGTTCATTCGTCTGCATTTAGAGAACTTCCTCATGGAGCTATTTGGCAGTATCTTGGAATGCTATTAGCAATTCGCTCAAAATAAATCAAAGATGTTAATACTTAATAATATTACAATTGCACAATAATGAGCATTCAGTTTGTAGGTGGCTATCGATGGCATTAATAGATACTGTGTGTAACTAATAACTTGATTAAAAAAGAAGTCTTGTACAGAAAATAGAATTAAGTATGTAGTGCAACACCATGGATATGAAGAGCTTAATGGTTAGACTTTTGAAAATTGTTTTAAGCCCCATTATTTCTTCAGTGTGACTGGTTGTCGAATTGAGTGATAGCCGGCCATCCTAAACTGCTCTTTTTCCAGCCTTTCCTCCTTTTCATTATCATTTACATTGACGGCTCATGAAGTGATACTTTGGCCTAGTTATGCTTCACAAATTGCCGTACGTCTTTACCGTCTTAGCCCAGCTGACACCACATTCCCCCCGACAGCATCCCTCAGTATTGCCAGCGGCAGTCAAGGGTTGAGGAATGTTGCCATGGTGAGGTGTTAAGAACGTGTCTTATTCAGTAGTCTCTCCTAGGATAGCTAATCTCTGGTTGTCCTCCTCCCCTGCGTACTGATCCTCAAGTAACGTTGCAGTATGGCACACATGCAGTTAACTTTGCCAGATACCTGCCCAGGCCTGGGGATTACCACACACAAACGGGTGCGCGTGTGTCACTGGCCTGATGTGTAAACCATCCCATACGATCCGGGGATTACAGAGAGAATATTCTGGGATCACCTGCAGGCTTGGTGTCATGCTGCAAGCTTCCTGCAAGCTACTGGGCTGTTTCCCCATGCAAAGAATGCACTCACACTTGCGTATTTACATGTCATCGCTTTATTAGAAAAGGTGAGAGCGTCAGACAGCGACCGCGGCTGGGAACTACCCAACGGGGAAGACAGGCGTGGCAGGGATGTCACCAACCGCTTGGCACGCTGGACGTCAACTGCCAGCAGTCAGAAGTTGCGTCCCTGACAGCCACACACTTTCCTCGCCCAAGGTTTCCACTCCCTAAAAAGCCTCACAGGTTTGAGCCTGAATATCCATATTAGCTATGCACATCATAAGAGGATATGTAATGCGTATTCACATAGGTGGAGATTAACCTTGCTGACGACATCTTTCACTGCTGAATATTTTGCTGTTAGTCACACGACGTGGAAAATATGTGCTTACGCGTGCGTCTTGGTTTAATAATACGGCTCTTTGGCGATATTGATTTACCTTGTGCAGTCCAAATGTAGGATGTTCTGGGCCGTCAAGGTGGTGGGAGGCATCAATGGGACATACACTTTTAAAAGAAAAAGGTGCAAAGTCTTGTTCTGCAGGTTCCTGCATGGGTCTACATAACCATTGTCTTATCAGACTCATACTGTGATGACAGACTCTTTGCTTGCCACATGGAGCTTCCCCTTGGTGTTTTACGGTCATCGATCTTCGGTCTTGGGCTTCACCTACACTTTCTGATAATGAAGCCTCATGACTGGCTGCCCCCTGATGTTTAAGTGCTCAGCCCTTATGTGCTACCAAGTAACTGGCACCCACATAAAGCCTGTATTTATTTCCGCATCTGAAACAGCTGAGGTATACAAGGTCATTTGATACAAAATGTCCATAATAAAGGCATTATTTCTCTGTCTAGAAGGATTGTTAGCTAACTCATCTCCAGCCTGAAGTTCTAAATACGTTGTCTGCATTAGAAGGCTAGGTAGTCAACTTCCGTTGACCGATCCAAGTCCAAAGTAAAGCTTAAAATGAAAAAAAATCGAAGGACTCGAACATTTTATGCATGTCTGACGATAGGTTTACTTGCAAAATGTGAAAATCCAAACAAAGTAACAATAAATGGTATAATAACCAGATTCGCTGTCGTTTTGTTGGTGTCAGTGCTGCTGCAACCAACAGCGTCTTAGTACAGTCACTCTGATTGGTCACACCAGATCAGCTGACAGCATCTGAGTTAGTGGTGTCTGATTGGCTGTTACCTGGGCAACAATGATAAACCTCTGCTTCTATATAAGCATGTAATGTCATATTATTTATCATAAATTAGTCATTGTAGGTTTTAGATTTTTGGGGGTGTATGTCATGTTGGCCTTAGTCTTATTGGCAAAGTGAAAACATTAAGATATGATTTCTGTATGAGCTTTTATGGGCTTTTATTTGACGGATCCGACCCAGTGAAGACCATGAATGTTTTTCGATAACATGAATCCTGTCCTGTCACCGGTAAAGTAATTAGGACAAAGCTGTGGGACATTAACGCTCGGGGTTTTAACTTAAAAGTTTTTAAAGCCGGCACTTCTTCCATAACCATAGTAGCAGATTTGTTGTGTTGAATAATTAATGGCTGCAATTTGTATGTTAAAATGTTTATTTGAAGCACATCAGGCAAAATATGAATTATGAATGTTTTAATTAAAGGTCCTTAATGTCTCAGTCTTTTCCTGCATGTGTTCAGGATGAGGGAAATTATGAAAACCAATTTTAAACTGTATGAGATAGACTTAACATCATAAGCATATTGATGACTATGATGTCAGAAATATTACAGTGTAAGCTGTAGGCAAAGGAGAAACTACACAATATTCGTTTGGCAGATACTGAGATGCTTACGGGACCATGCGTTTAACTGAATTTAGCAATCCGCTCAAACAAGCAAAGGTGATGCTTAATCACATAAAACAGAATGTCTAGCATGCGAGACACCTGTTCGCAGCCTGAACGTGCCGTGCATTTCAGCTGCAATTCAAGTGGAACTTGTGGTTTGGCTTTAGTGACATGTTTGATGGGCTGTGCCGTTGAAGAAAGGCAACTTACCGAGACCGTTTTTAAAACCGAATGCTCGGCTGGGCAAGCCCATCAACGGAAGTTCTGTTGCAGCGTTATCTTGAACCTGCTATGACCAAGAGCCTTTGACCTTTCCGTTTCCCAGGAACTGGTGCAGAACATGCTAGATCTGAGCAGAAATCACTCCTGAAAAGCCAGAAGAATGCCTTTTAATGCCTTATTTGGTGCTGTGACATCAGAGATATTCAGTGACTCCTGATGAAATGGGGAAATGGTACGGACCAGAATTTTTTTAAATCAGTTTATATGTTCTAATCGCTATCATAATTATATATATACATACATTCACATTTACCTTTTAAAAATCAAGTAATTTTTAAGTCCGAATAAAAAAAAAACGTTAAACTCTTTTTCAACCTGTTGCTCCATGGTCGCTTTCACGTGTCTGTGGAGAGAGATCTACATTCCCTAAGGAGTTAACACTAAATTTTATGGGAAAGTTGGATTTTTTCAGACATTTTAATTCAAAGCTGGGATTTATGAAGAAAAAGAAGGCTTCACGGTTAGACGTTCTTCGGCTGTTCCTCCAGTTTAAGTATGGCCCACAGGCTTGGAGGCAAAACAAAGCGAATATTTATTGGTAAATTCACGATTGCTTGCACAGACACTACGTTAATTCTGAAAGCTTGCAGACTTAATTCCTTTGACCTGTAACATTTTAAACTCTGCATGAGAGATGGAGAGATCATTTCCATCCTACCACAGCAGTCTAAATAAAAATGAGTTTGTTTTGACAGCATCCACCCCTCTTCTTCTGTATTTCCTCTCCATCCTAGCACCTGCTTCATCTCGACCATTAATAAACCATGCATTATTTGATAGGCCGCAACACATTGAAGTTCAAAGAGGATATTGTTTATTGGTAGTCAGCATTAGCCACACTGCTGGGATTCAGGGGATATAATCTGGTAACTTGTAAGCTGTTTAAGGGTGATCACAGGTAGTCTAGCTGGTCAAACAAACTATGAATCCTTGCTGATTCATTTTTACAAATTGAAGGAAATTTTAATCGAGTAAATCATTTTAGTTTTTCAAGTTCTGAAATGTGGTGCGACGAGGGATCATGTAAAATTTTTTATGGGATTTTTTTTTACTGCCAGCTATACATGATTTTATTGCTATCTATGTTTTCTAAAGTATGTTTGAAGTCTAGCCGGGAGTCATCGTTTTAAATGTTTCTGGATTAAATTATGAGGGGTTGCTGGTAAAAAAGGAATGCAGATAAAGTCAAGTAAAATTAATCATACATAATGTCTGGTGTACATTGGCTGGCCAAAAAAAAGTCGCCATTTCAATTTAAATAAGCAAATACAGTATTTAAGTCTGGTCTAGGCTCAGCAAAGTTATGCAGCAATGAAACTAAATCAGCTGAGTACCTGAATCTACTGAATGACCAGGTTATCGCATCGATGGATTTTTTTCTTCCCTGACAGCACGGCCGTATTCCAGGGCAAAAATGCCAAGATTCTTCAGGCTCAGATTGCGAAAGGGTGGTTCAGGGAGCATGAAGAATCATTTTCACACATGAACTGGTCACCACAGAGTCCTGACCTTAACCCCATTGAATGTCTTTGGGATGTGGTAGAGAAGACTTTATGGAAGGGTTCGACTCTCCTGTTGTCAATACAAGATTCAATGAAAAATGAATGTAAATCTAGGATGGAAAAAAAATGTTGATACATTGCATAAGCTTATCCAAACAATGCCACGACAAACGCTCCTTAATCAAAGCTAAAGATGGTCAAATGAAAGACTGAAGTGTTCGATTTTTTTATTCCTGGGCAGTGTATTTACTTTCCATATGCCTCCTTGCAGAGTCGCTGTAGACTTTACTCCGATTTTGACATCGGCCATTCAGGTTCAGTTTGAGTTCAACCCCTGGGCTAACAATCTAAGTACGGTGGCACCCACTGTGTAGATTTGAATGAAGATGAACAAGTCAGGAGAGACCAATCAGCAAGTCTGCATGGTAAACATTTCTTGTGTTATCTCTTCATAATGGGTGTCAGGCAGGATAAAAATTTAGGACTGCAAACAAGGTGTTTCGTTTAATTTTTACTGACAGACCATGAATGTATGGATCATGGTTTAAAAATTACGTCAATTTCCATATGTTCGTATTTGTGCATTTCTCCACCCTTTACTAGTGTTTAAAAATTGCTAGACCTTACTTTAGTTGGAAACATCATACAAAACAAACCCTACTGAGGATGGAGGCTAAAAAGGGATCTCAGCTTAAATAAATAAACTCTTTATTACAAGCAGGTCATGCAGCTGATTGGAATACAAATCCAAGGCCTCAGACCTCACACTCGTGACATCTTACCCGCTCCCCTTAGGTTCATGTATCAGCTCTCAGCGGCGAGTTCTTTACTCTCAATAACATTTCATGTGGATGTGAAGCACCTTCAGGTGGTCCAGCCTCTCTTGGCGGAAGCAAAAATGTTAGTGAAAACTTCCTTAAGATCTGCTGAAACCAGCACAGAGGAATGACTGTGAGATTTAAACAAACGTAGCCTTTGTTGATGCGTCCTCAGGGATCAGAATTCATGTCACTGTAAGGTCAGGGGTCGGAGGTCAAAGCGGCCTGGCCTTTGGAAAGCTGCTAATTTGGCCAGCCTGTGACATCAGTGATTATCATCACTAATGACCCATCAGCACTGTGACACCTTGGAACCAGAGCAGAAATGATTACAAAAACATTAAAAGCATACAGTATATACATTCACCTCTGGAAAGATTAGTTGCCATGGATGGTATCGGAGCAACAGACGAAATGGAACAAAGATGAGTAGCGAGAGCCTGTTTTTCACTGCATTTTAGTACTCTAATCAGACAGCGCTTATAATTACTTAACTCGCTGTTCTTAGCAACGATAATTACTTTGTATACAAAGATCAACATTCGTCAGCGCGATTACATAATAAACACAGCTGAGGAATTAAAACCAAGCAATTATCATAAAGCAACACTTAAACACATTAATTTGTTTTTGTTTATATCACGTTAAGGAACAATTAAAATTATTCACGCAATTTAAGAATGGAAGATAACTATTTATCATGTGGATTACTGGAATAAGGTTGTCTGAAAATGTCCCAAAGTGTAGGTGTGTTTTTTATAGAAGTAGCGTGCGACGAGACACATTAATTAACAAGCCAGGAATGTATTTGCATGAAGAAACACAGTCCTCACCTCTCCACAGAGTGGTGATAATTCTTTACCTTAGCGTGTAGAGAATCTGCTCTCTAAAACTACTGTTCCAGTGCTGGAGTTGAAAGCTAACTAGAGGCTCCCTGCTGTAGGTGAACAGTCTGCAGTGTTTCTGGGGAAAGATGGTGTGATCTGGGGACGGCACTGAGTCTCCCTCTCAGATGGGACGTTGTCTTAGACAGCTGTGATCACCACCCAGGTGAAGTCAGGTTCAATGGCAGAGGCAACCAATCACGGGCTCTCATTCACATTGACCTGGAATCTGAATGGGAATTTGAATATGCAGTTTCTCCCTGTGGCTGAACAGAATGGATTTGTGTGAAGAGGATCTGAAGGTCTCTTGACAGGATGAAGGGTGAAGGATGTAGATGGAGCTGAAAAAGTAATGAAAAGGCCATGAGAGGATGTGGGTCAAGTGGCCTGTCATCGATATTGTGAATCAAATTTGAACCTGGAGAGAGCGAGGCAGGCTTCCCAGGAAAATCACATGCGGAGGCATGGAACATGTCCTCGAGGAAATGGTGAACTAAGCTAGTCGAGAAACGGACTACTGTCATGCCCAGAGCCAGCCATGCAGCAAGCCATGCCCAGCCGCCTCCTCAGAACGCTGACACACCCGCAGCTCATCTTGTATCCAGCTGTTTAAGCTCAGCTTTGCAGCTACCTTCTTGTGAGGTACTGTGTTCTTTCCCAATCTTATTCTCATTCTTCCCTATGACCCTTTGCATTCTCTACCAGCTTCTTGATTCTCGTTCAGTGTTTTTGGATTTGGTAACGTTCCAGTGTTTGCTCTTGGCTTTTTTCGGAAATTTGGACTGTTTTTGGGATCACGACTCTGGATTGTGATTTGATTTGTATACCTTTGCAGACTGATGGGTGTCTGCCTGTCTACGGCCACCGATTCCTGCTTTAACCCCTTCACAATACTGTAAAACGTGGTATTCTGCGCTAAGATCCTGCTTTGTGTCGATTCTTTACCGCCACTTTGAGTGTTACACCTCAATAATGTCCATTGAAGTGAGAGAATCTGTTCTCTCTGCAGCCATTTTGCAACGACATGGTTGGTTTTTTCGACAGTCATGTTCTGCTATGTATCATCATCTGGGTTCTTTAACAGCAGGCTCTGGTGGGGTGTTTTACCGGAGTATGACCGGGAGGTCCGGCGGCCAGCTGTGGGCTTGGATGCTTTGGAGAACCGGCTCAGATGAGTGAGCCCCCCGCCAGTTAAAAGGAACCTGGCATGTTCAGCATGCAGATAAGCAGAAGTGGGGAAATAATGAGCCTGCGAGGCCTGGAGGGATGCGGGCCAACATGGCATCACGCTCCCATGCCGTGTGTGTGCAAAGCTGCACGTAAAATGTCCTCAGACGGGTGGGGGGCAGGCCATCAGTAGCAGGGAGCTCCAGTGGAGGCGATGGACATAAGCATAAATCTCTACACGGTGCTACTGCCGTTCACAGCAGCAATTGAACCCATGCCGGTAATTTAGCATGCAGAGAATCCCGCTGCAATTTCCACCCATCACAGGTCTGTGGACACGGCTATCGATCACCTGTGTGAGTCTGGGGGGGAGAGGTGACACAGAGCGGGCCTGCCGGGAGCCTCGGCTGCCTGAGAGTTGCGCACGTCTGCCACTCATTTGTCAGTCCACCCCCCTTTTACCCCTAAAGCGAGAGGTCTGCTGATCTTCCAACAGGGAAGCGGTCTCCCTCCATTGCTGTTGTTCTCCACCCTTCCTCTCTTCCAGCCCTACCCCCCCCCCCAGTGTCTCGCTGTCTAACTGAAGCTGTACGCCTGCGTACCTGGTAGCCTACTTGTGTAAACAGGCGAAGGTAATATGAGCTGTTTAAACAGATGGGTCCAGCGTGTCTACTGACTGCCACTGTGGAAAGCTGTAATGCCTCTCTGTGAAAGCAGTCTGGAGTGACGTGTCACCTGAAAGCTGTAGGTTCAAATCCCAGCACAATAGTCATATCACCACTAGACCTCTGAGCCGGGCCCTTAACCCCAGCTGCCCCAGGGGTGCTGGTTGGTGCTCCACTGAGTTTATGGTGAGGGAATATAAGCAGAACTGTGATTCTGTAGTCTACACTGTGGTCAGAACATACTGTAGAAGTGTTTTTGTAGGACAACCGATCAAATTACTGCCTAATCTAGAATGGGTATATAAGCAACTTTAAATGACATACACAAAAAAAGTGGCTCACGGAGAGGTGATTGCTTACCATCCACTCAGTCAGAAGAGGAAACAGATGTCACCTAGGAAGCAGAGCATTGTGGGATCACTGTGGATAGACAAAGAAAGACAAGAGGATAGATTATTCACACAAGAAATGCTTCAGGTTTAACACTCAGCGTTGACATTCCACAACTGAGAGCCTGATTTTCATATAAATAATAAATGATTGTACACATTTACAGCCAGTCTCTTGGGATTTTTTTTTAAGTACCGGCATAATAAGTCTCAAGTCTTGATCCTTTGGAAGATTTCAGCGTGTCTCTGCTGCATTTTAATCTGAGAATAACAGCCCATCTGAAACAAGCAGTGACACCCAAATCAGACCCCCCGGGTCCCCAACCTCGGCTTTGGAGCCACATTAAAATAGGCATCACAGAGAGAAGTGGCAACTGTCTCGTTCAAATTCGAACACCATAATGCTTCCAAGGCCTGGCTTGGCAGTGATTCTCGCAGATGACTTAAGTGGCCTGAATAGATGGCCTGGGGGTAGAGGTTACTCAAAGAAACAAGCTACCCTTCTGCTCTGTACAAGTCACGTGACCTCTGGGTAGGTCTTTTCCCCCTCAAAACAGTCTATTCATGAGTATCCATTGTATTCATCATTGTTTATTATTTTTTGCCTCCAGCACATTCCTCTTGCTGTTCCCTTGCGGGAAGGTGTTTCCTCAGAGGTCCACAGACAAGCTGGCCAAAGCCCTGGGTGACCCCTACGATGCCACACCTCGGCCGTTGCCCTCGTCACTGTGTACAATCTGCTACTATCTTCTGTCACGTTTTTGCAGATTGCTAAAATGGCTGCCTATCAGCATGTTGCCGTAGAAACACAAGACTTACAGGCATAACCTTAAAAGTCCCTTCTTGGAGCCACCGAGCGCAGAATTCCAGGGTGTTTTATAACGTACATGTTGAAGAAATACATATCTGCGAGGGTGGGGTAAAATTATGCAGCTCACATGCTGTGTTACACTGCTCCTGTTCAGAAAAATATCTGGAAGTTAGACATGGGAGTGAGACACAAATAATTTCCTGAGCATTTAGAAATGAGCACGCGTAGAACAAAACGTATCCAAATTCTTCACATCAGCATGATTTTGTATGGCATTGCTGCATTTCTGCGTTTCGTCAAATGGCCCCTCTCCCTCCGAATAGAAGCCCCTCGGCTCCCACTAACCGCTGAAAAACGAACCCTCCTGATTTTAGCTCATAAAGACGCCAGCCTTTAATGGTGTCGGCTCTGTCTGTCACGTGGGAAATGGTGGGAAAACTCCCAGGTCCAGAGGATGGAAACGAGGATTTGTAACTCCATCCTGTAAAACATGACTGACGAGTAAGATCATTCGGAGGCCTGAAACGGACCAAAACTGGACAAAACCAACCAAGACCAAAATTCAGCATACGGTGGTGTTCTGTGACCATACTCCTGCAGGATTGGGGGTTCGAATCCTGCCCCTGCTCTATAGGTGGAGTTTTCACGTTCCCCCTGGTCACATGGGTTCTCTTTGGGTAGTCCAGCGTCCTTCTGCCATTTAAAAACAGTGACTCCATATCGGATAAACAAGTGGAGGATGGATGGATGCATGGATGGATGGATGATGGGAATCATGGCTTTGAGAGGTACTGCTCAACATGAGAAGCACAGGACATGCTGTATGCCATGGTTCCTTATGCTTGTATGATGCTGTACAATGCATCACAATCTTTACATGATCTGCAGAGAGACCGATTAGCGTTTCTATGAATCGGTTCTGAGCCTTGGACCCCTCAGTTTGATCTGAAAATGTCAGGAATGTGTCAGCCAGCCAAATGAGTGAGAGGCTTATTAAACTGTAAATAATATCAGCCCGGGAACTGCTAAGGAGCTGTTGTTTGGCTTTTTATTTTAGGCACTGAAAAACATTTACAGTGCTCCGTCAAAAATGCCCATCTGGATTAGCTTGTCTCAGCAGGCCAGTTCATTACCGGCGTGTCGTGATTCAGTTCGCCGCTCAACACGGGCAGCAGTGAAAGATAATCTCTCAGAAAATAGAAACCCTTCTTTAACCGGCATTTTGAGAATAGTGCAAGGATATTTTGTATGTGTAGCTTGTTTATGCGTATATGTCTGTGTTTAAGACCTTTGTTATCGTGAGTTATCCTCCCCTGAGACCCGCACAGCAGCTCTTGCGGAATGACAAGGGGCGGCTGGGGCGCTCTCTCAAATGAACGTGCTTTACAACCGGAACTATAAAAGCGCCTCGGCAAATTTGATGGCGAATTTGATAGATGGATTACAAGGGGCTGCATGTATGGAATTTCCTTTATCTGCCAAGAAGCACAGAAACAGATCGCGTTAACGGGCTGAAATGGAAACTCTGTATTTTTACAATCTGAATGGGATGATTGTTAAAATCTACTATAGCTGTATGATTCTACGTTTTTGGAAGTTAAGCTAGTTTTAGTAAAGGTCTAACAGCAAAGCCCTTCTTAGGATTTCAGCCAGTTATGTAAAAACCGTATGTACTTAAGTGCTCAAAATATTTAAGGTTTTCCAGGGCATATCAGGGTACACACAAGCATCTTGTGGTGGCAGAGTCTTTCTTGAGTTTGAATGCTTTGGGAGAGGTTACATGATATAAGCATCAGTGTATCACTTTAGGCTTAGAATCTCCCTGTCTCCTGCCAAGAACAAGCCCTGTCTGGTGAAGCGAGTTTATTGACCCCCACCAATGACATCACAAACTGGCACAAAAAGGTTTGGTCCGTTGGGGGAGGGTGAATAGGAGATATTTATGCTCTGAGAGCAAAACCTGCCAGGCTTGATTTAAACATTGAGTAATGTATGTATATCCTTTGTGAGAGCCATGACTTTTTTCTCATATGGGGAAGCCCCGACAGTTCTTGTAACTAACGCAAGCTGTAGGACACCCTTCCCCCCATTTCTAATTATCTGGAGAATGCCAGGATGTAGACTGCAGTCCATCAAGTGCTGAACTCTTCATCCATTTAGTCCCCAAGTAAACACACTGACAGAGGTGTGTAAAAGATGATGACTGGCCAGACGAACAGCTAGACCTAGAATATTGGTTACGGTAGAGCCAAGGTTGATGTGTCATTCCCGTGAGGAAGAACTTCTAGCTTTCAAGGGATTCAAACACGCCTGAATTCTGGCTTACGTTTGAAGTATTCAGTAAAACCAGCTAATCGCCACTCTAATCCCTCCAGGCGCACCTATAAATACTGATGTTTTTTTCTGCACCCCCGTTTAAGCAACCCAGTGAAGAAACGGGAACAGAACGTGTAGGAATTCTGGACGCATTTGAATTTAAAACATCTTCAAGAACAAAGTGTCAGATAAAAAAATTTGGTTATTTATTTAGAAACAAAGGAACCCCTAAACTGACAAGAAGGTCCATTCTCATGCCTCGGTGCCTGTTGTATGTACGCTGGAATCACACAAGCCAACGTTCTGGCAGATAACAGTCTTGCTGATCCGCTTCCCCCCAGGGTGATTTAAGAGAGACACTCTACTGCCCCAGCAACAGACGATGACAGGAATCAAGCCTGTGTCTGCCGGCATCCTCACCGTGTGCTGCCAAGCGTTACCAAAGCAATTGCTTATCACCGAATTCGAAAAATGCCTGTATGGATGTCTGCTTTAGTGTCACTGTGTATGTGAGTGGAGCAGCGTGTTTAAGCCGACACTGAACTGATCACAGAGAAAGAGTATAATATTGACCACTGCACATTTTTCTGACATTTATAATTTATAAATCTATGGGACCCTATGTGAGACATTAAATGATGGGGTCAGGTAAATCTACAGGGCCCCACGTGGGACGTAAAATGATGGGGTCAGGTAAATCTACAGGGCCCCACGTGGGATATTAAATGATGGGGTCAGGTAAATCTACAGGGCCCCACGTGGGACATAAAATGATGGGGTCAGGTAAATCTACAGGGCCCCACGTGGGACATAAAATGATGGGGTCAGGTAAATCTACAGGGCCCCATGTGGGACATTAAATGCTTGCGTCGTGTGTGCTTTTTTAAAGTTTTTCCTTCCTGAAAAGAATCCCCTTCAGGCTGGTAGATTTGAATTGTTTTCATTCAAATCTTTCACGTCTTAACAAATCAATTAACAATATGGGTAGAAATAAACACAAAGTGTTAAGTAGTTGTGTTTACAGTCGCACCATAAAGAAGAATCATGTAATCTCCATCCACATTGGTATAAGATATTGTTCGCTTTGAGATAGGAAGGACAGGAGATTTTTCAGCTGAAATGACCGCGTACAGAATACTCTTAACTCCCCTTAAACTGTCACATTTGACTGTTAGTTTTGCCTCCTGTTACTCTGCTCAACTGTAAGTTTCTCTTGATATATTCAGCGTAGGACTGACCCCACAGGCATTCTGAATGCATCGCTCCCCCTGTCCTTACTGGCACCAGCCTCCCCTTATCGCTATTCTCCACATTGCCTGGGTTCCACCTGTCAGAGTGCCATTCACTCCATGCGATTTCTTCCTCGGTGCCCTTGGAAGGAGACGGAATCCTGTGTCCACCCATTTTCATTCTTTTCATGTCAGTATAGTCTAAATTGTGGCTGACCAGCCCGAGGAGCCAAGCAGTGCCAGTCAAACTGATGGACATCTTTGGCTCAGGCTTCCATATGCAACTCTGCTCACCCATCAATATGTCCATCCCTGGACTTGGCTCCTTAGATGCTGGACGGAGTGACAGCCTTTGCTTGACAGTTCAATACCTGACCCCTACTGGTCAATAATGGATTGCGAACTATGACCTGTAGATGACTGTCTTTAAGTTGGGTTGACGGGCATCAAAACAGTGAATTGGAATGAATTTGGTTGTTGTTATTGCTAATGTGGTTGTGCTGTGATGCAGGGGGGGGTTATGGGACAACCAAAGATCCTTATCAGTGCTTTTTTTTTGTTGTTGTTGACAATTGGGATGTTCAATCGCAAGACACCAATCCAAACTCATCATCTCATTCTTTACCTTAAAAATCTCTTTGCTAAACCAAGCTGGGCTCCCATGCTTTTCCCCTTAACCGCTGCACCACCTGCTGCCTATATTACCAAGTGCAGTTGATTGATGGCCCCATCTCACACCTGGCCTAAATTACAGCAGGAATCTTAATGAAGTGCATCGGGATGCCTCGCTAATCAATAACGAGAGAACACATGACATTTGAGACTGAGTCTAATAAATCAGACGAATTATCTGCATCGTGCGAGGCGGTGAATTTGCCGGTGAGCAGTGAAAGCACCACAAAGAGCAGAGGAACGAATATCTGCAGCTGGTTCTTGCTGCCACGGCTGCACATTTGTAGACAAACTCAAATTTATTTTTTTTTAACAACATTAAATGCAGTTGAAATATTTCCATCTTCTAACCGCCTGTCCTGGTCTTGGTCATGGGGTCAACTGGAGACTATCCCAGGCAGCACGACACCCAAAGCTGGGGTAGTCCCAGAACGGATATCAATAGAAATACCTGAACTGAAGATCAATTTGAAGATCAATTTGATTTAAACTAATCTGAGACCACGTGTTTGCGCATATCATTAATATGGATCACGACGCCAAAAACATTTCTACAGCTAAAGATCTTCGAATCCATAGTTTGTGATCATGCAACGTTGAGTGTGCGTGATGCTGTGGGCTTGTCCTCCGTCAGATTTATGTATGCTGAAAGGATGACACAGCATTTGGACTGAAATCACCATCGTCAAGGGCACTCCTTAGGCCTGGACAATCACATAGGCCTTTCTTATGATACCTGTCTATCAATATAATCACAAATTGACGTGACTGTCAGATAAATGAGAACAGAGACCAGCAGGATGTTGAGAGAATGATGGAATTTGCCCTAAAATCTGCTTTTCTGTGGCCAGCAAACAGTTCAGCGTCATCGTAACTTTCTCACAGTTGCCGGTCAGACACCAGAGCGATTTATCTGTGCAGCAACGTCTCCTCCTTCACTCTCAGATGGGTTCTCGCTTGACTGCGTAGTGCCCTGGGATCCAGAAACATGTTGCATTAAAAGTAATGGCCATGTTAGCCCAGTGCACCCATTAGCACTCGAGCTGACTGGCCTGGGGTTTGGGAGGGTAGTCCTTGAGGCACCCCTGAAAGGTCTCTCGACTGGGGAAGATAGCCTTGTCCATGTACGGGTAATCTTAAAGACTCAAGCAGACCCGAGACTGTGACAGAGTAAGTCAAGGATACCGCTATTAACCACAGACGAGACGATACGAGCGGTGGAACAGCTGAACTGTAACTCACGTAAATGTGCAGTTTTTGTGGCATGGATTCATTAGCAATCCTGTTCAGTACACAGCCCCCGCAGAGGGATTAGGGCTTTTAAATCAAAATGTCTGAACAAGTAAAATAATGTGTTTTCCAGATTATACTTTGTAAAGTTATTAGTCTCTTGGTCACTCTGAACATACGCACTAAATGTGAACTGTTTATGAAAAATTAACATCTCATTGTAATTGGTTTGATTACACGTGGCTATGAAGGTTTATTGAAACGTATTGCACGGTGCTCCCATTATGTCTGAAGTGAGCGATATGTCTTAAACAATACTAGCACCACTGAGATTCAATGCAGAGAGCTGGGAAAGCTCATGAATGACTCTCTGGGTGTTCATCATCACAGCTGTACCTGGCAATATCGCCTAGTGCAGCTTGTGGACTCAGGTAATTCATGCTGACCTTAAAGATATTCATCTTTAAAACGCTTCTCTGCTTCTGCTGGATCACTAAGACCCTCATGCATAAAACATCTGCTAACCAAAGAAGGTCTCCAGCAAAAATCTGAAGAAAACCCTTAAGAGAAACCATCATGTCGTGTTTTGTTTTGGAAGTCATTTTCAGCCATCGTTGTTGGTGTTAAAACCCAACAGACCATTCTGAAAGCTTGCAGAAGCTTTAAGAATGAATCCAGATGTTATACACAGACCACAAAAGTACTTCTGACTCTACTTATTTCTAAAAAAATGCCCTTGACATGATTACCTATCACATTGATACAAATGGTGGGGTTGAACTGATTTTACTAGATGCTCAAAATACCCCAGTAGAAATGTAGCAATATGTCCACATTTTAAAATGCGTCTGAGAACATATGAAACCGGAATGAACCGAAATCGGAATCCAATACGTTAAATTAGAAACAGCCTTTCGCAAAAATGGCACAGTACAGCTCGTGAGATATTGAACTCCGCCTGCACTCTGCCGCGTTTTATGATACTCTGTCATTATTTTTGGGATATGAGGCCGTTATTGAATTCGGTCAATAAACCCAGAGCTAATCTTTAGCATCAGCTTGGCCTGCAGGTATTTTACAATGGGAATGCAGCACAGGCTCAGGCAATAAGGACACGGGTTTTGCTCTGAACCAACCAGCAGCAGGCTGATGCCAGGAACCCATAAAATTCGGGTGAAGTAAATGAATGTGCCTGTCAGCTGACTTTGCTCCACCCCCCCAAGACAGCCAATCCTCCTGTTCTCCATCTCACGCACACTTAAGTAGATGAGTACAGTAAGGACAGCTGACATGAGAAACTGCTATGACTACATGACCCCAATCGATCTGGTTACACTTTATGTCATGCTGAGCCTTTCAAGAAGACGCCATTTACCCTCTTGACTGCAGTGCCAGGTTCCAGATGTTCATTTGTTAGGCGATCACGAACGGCAGGGACTGAGAGAGACCATCAGGGATGCAGAGGACGGCGAGCGAAGCGATTTCTGGAAGTAGCGGTCGAGTCTGTTTTCCTGAGCACATGCTGAAGAGGCCCAAAGGGAGATGAACAGCTGTCCTTCCCCACTCCTCGATTTCACATCAAATTTTTGTCTTGGGCAAATGTTTGGTGAAGCTCGCTTTGAACAGTCATGGGCCCTTAGTTGTCCTCCTCGAGAGTCAGCTGGCTATCCATACAGCTTCAGTCCCTCGACAGTGAGTCACGCCACGACTTATCATCCATGTGAGTCTGCCCAAACGTTTGGTTCCCTTCATGTTCCCCTCGATCCTCCTGATAGAACCTCAGTCCACCTTGATCAGCTCTCGTTTTCTGTATGACAGGGCTTTGTTTATTTTTCTGGTGACGGATGGGGGGGCTGAGCTTAATAGACTTCACTAGACGCAGGCATTTTTCCTGTGTCTCATTTCCATGCACATTTCATAGACACCATTACTGTTGAGTCAGTATGACAGATGTGAATAAAGAGTTGTCAACAATACTTCAAGTCAACAGATGGTATGAGCTTAAATAAAAATTGTACAGTTAACTGTCCAAACAACTTAATTCACTTAACTGGTAATAAGTGATGCTCTCGCTAGAAGTTGAGATTGATATTACGGACAGACAACATTTAAAATCAAAATAGTAATTTGGTTTTTCTTCATACTCCTAATCTAGGATTCATTAGTAGGGAATTTTGGGCATTCATCTTCTCAGATTTCATTAAAACCTTCACTTAAACCTGACACAATTCTAGCAGCAACAGATGCAGTGTCTCCTGGAATTCTGATTGCATGTCCGGTACACATCATTACTAAAAGCCGAGGGATGTAGTGATGCTAAGAGGAATGACCAGGGAAATGCTAACATGACAAACCCAGTGCATCCGAAAGCTAAAATGACCACGTAAACACCAGACCTACTACCACAGACCCACTATGTCCCAAGTCTAATGAGAGAGATCCAGGGAAGCTTGTTGACTCAGCTTTCAATCAGCACAGAGATTACCTGACTGGTGCTGTGTAACGGATGGTCGAGCTCAAAGGGTAGCCATGAAATCAGCGCTCTCCACCACTCTGACAGCAGTTAATCAATTGATAGAGGAAGGACCCGCTTTCTCACTTAACCTTTCGCTGTAATCCATATCAACGCCCCCTCCCCCTGACATGCAGGGTGTATTTCTTTTATTCTGAATATTTTTCAGAAGTCAGCGCGGCAGGGCTGAGTGTGTTCCGGCCTAACGCCGCCTGTATGAACGGTCACAGTCCCTCAGCCTTCACCTGGACAGCTCGTCTTTGTGGACGAGGAGTGATGTGCTACTCCAACACTCTGCACCCGCTGGTCAATGCATAGTGATAACAGGATCCTTTATTTATTCCACCTCCGTCTCTCCATTGGTCCATCTACGTCTGCAAGATCCATTCTGAAATTAATGGCATCGCTTGTTTGATTATCGGTTTCCTGCAGGAACACGTTACGAGGTGCGTTCTGCAGCTTATTTCGGAAAGGGCACCCAAATCGTGAAGCGTGTATGTTTTCGAGGTGCTGCAGCGTCAAGGCTGAGAGTGCAGATAAGGTGTTGAGCTCATCATCATCGCGAAATGTGGCGTTAAGCTCGCACTCTGTTCTATTTTCGTAACCATGCAAATAGAGATTTTCTTTAATGAATAGCGCTTCTGCCGGAATTAATTTCAGCTTGCATCTGTTTTACACAAAGCGATTGCATTTGCTGTCTATATGTTTACGACTGCCAAGAGGATGTGGGAAGTTTTAGTAACATGACCCAAACAATTATATTAGCCAATTAATTCCCTCGCAAAATCGTTGATATTTTCGGGGATGGGTGCCTACATCTGGCCTTTCCCACTCCCTACATTGGTTTACGTGTTCCTCATTAACATGTCGCTGCCTTCACACTAATTTCCGATCCATTGAGGTTTCCTTCTCCCGTCCATGTAAATATGGCCTGATTTGCTGATATTAATGGCTTTGATCTCAGGAAGATGAAGGCTCCACCCCGTTCCCCATTAGAAAAAAGAGATTGTGCTTTTGTGGCAAACAGCAGTGTCATTTGCAGAGGTATTCATCCAAAACGGCTCAAATTAAGATGCCGTCAGACTTTTCTGAATGGTAACAATCACAGAGGTCAACAATCCTATCCCTCCATACAGGGTAAAAATTTGCCTGCTGCCAGTATGTTTTTTGCTCCCTTCATGTACTTCAATTCACAGCCTTGATAAATCATGATTGTCACTCAGCCTTGTTTGAATACTGTCAGTAGAAAAGAATGTAAATGATCTCCAGCGTGGACAGAGCCCTAGGATCAGTAATATTCAAACCAAGGCTCAGAAATGACAGTTTAATCATAGCCAGCTGCCTCCTGGCTGGGAATTATTGTTTCTATGGTGAATAATCCGTTGACTCAGTTCTATTTGTCTGCACATAGTATGTTGTTCTTTGTTATGCAATTATAAATGCTTACCTGATCTTCTACTACAGATGTTCTCAGGAAGACGTATGTTCATTTCAGATGTGTTTCATTCGTTTCTTTTTGGGCTTCAGGTGGTCCCTGTCCACGCCTCCTACCCTGCCCTATCGCACATTTTTTTCACTGGTCACATCTAGTTCTCCAGATGCTGGAGACCTGGGGTGGGCTCACTTCACTGCTGGTGGTATCATTGTCAAGTTCCCCGAGAAACCCTTCATGCACGATTGATCCACACGGCACTCGCTACACAGGGAACTTCATTCAGTGTGACAGAGAACCGTTCGTCTAGTCTTGCCTGTCAATGCAGGTTTTACACACATCGGTGTGCAGATTCCTAGCGATGTGGCATGTGAGAGACCTGTCTGTCATCATCTCAGAGACTTAGGTGTGAGTGAGTCTAATAACCCCACGTGAAGCCAGTTGAATGAGTGGAAGTATAATTACCCATCATTCATAGTGTTTTCGTGACTTTCCTCAGTGAACTCAGAGGGCACTGGCACCAGAACAGCAGGCCTTACCCCTGACCTCTCCGCTGTGACGTGATTTTGCCTCTATTTGCTACTTCCTAGCAAACATCTCCTCTGTCCTTCTTTTTACCTTATGGAAATTTCCACGTTGAAAGACAAAAACTCGATTCCAAAGCATGTTGGTGTTAATAACCATTTCTTCTACGCACCTGCTAATCTGAAATAGGTGTCGCATTTTGAAGAGCACGTCTCCCCAGATGACTGGCAAAACCAAAAGGTTCTTCCAGAATGACACATTTGCTCGCCGGTGCTGTGATGTTTATGCTTTTTTACGTTTAAGTGCCAACCAAACTCAGCATTAACGCAGAGGCAGACAAGATGGGTGGCACTAGACTCAGGGAGGCTTATCGATTCAGTCCAGCTCTGCTAATTTTGCCTGCTCTAAGACGAGGCCACACCATGTGAAAACCAGAAAGGAAAACGGATAAAAAAACAAAAATCACTTCAGTACTTCGGTAATTGCACAGCTTTGCCCAAGGTATTTATTAATATATATTAAAAAAATTCTCTGTGATATGGAAATATTATGATCACCCATAAATAAACAGTAAATATGAAATGTTCCTGGTTTGATTACTGCTTTTAAAGCAGCGGGCAGCAATAAAGATTTTTTTTTACCAGCAAAATTCATAATAGACAGCCTGATCTTCACTTGTCTGTAATAACGTTGGTATCTTAACAAGTTAAGGAGGGGATCCACGGATAGCATCTGGTCCTTTACTTAACAGAAAAGCCTCACACTCTGGTTCCAGGTGTCACCTGACTCAGAGCGGTCAGTATTTTGGGCCATAGTGGATTTACGCATCATGCTCCTAGATTGCAGAGGAGTTTTAAATCATTCTGCAGGGACGATGTACACCCGCCCGGTTCGCTCCACTTTGTAAATGTTTGTCTGTAAAGCAGTAAATACTCACATTGCTGGCGGGACAAACGGGTGAAAGAAATTTTGTGGAAAGGAGACATGCTAAGACATTGTTCCTTCGTTATGGGCTATTAAAGAATATCGGACACTCTAAACTTACTCTGTTGATGCGATTATTGAAGTTTAGAACATCTACATTTAGACAAAGTAAATTTTGGAGACAGGATATTGGTGTTATTGTTGTATTGCTAGGAATTAAAGAAGGCGCTTTCTTCTTAAAAATGAAAAAAATTAAAAAACGGTTAAAATCCCCTTAAATGTAATGTTTTTATAGACTACCTGAGGCTCACGAGTATGCAGAACCATCTTCCAGGCCTTCTTTTTGTTCCCTTGGCAACACTCTTGTTTATTATAGATACATATTTATGAAGCCATAAACAATTAAAATTTGATAGCCATTTTAGAATGCAACTCATAAAAAAGCAATAAGAAATTATATAATATCATACATTATACATTTGATAAATATTAAAAATTATTTCAGATGTTCAGTATTTGTCTTATTTTCTGAGGCTACCCACCAAAGGCACATCAGTGGAATATGGGATGTCACACCAGACTATCCCAGGTTACATGGAATTTACAGGAACGTTATTCAAGAATTATGACAAAAACAACTTCACCAGCTGTCATTTGGTCATTTTCATCTTTCACATTAAAAGATATAGGTATTGGGGATCTTATAGGATAAGACCGCCAATTTAGAGGTGTAGACTGACACATGACAGAACTGCATGCTAATGAACCTGCAGCTTTCATCCTCTGAATGTAACGGGTCAAAGGTCACAGGTCAAATGTCATGCATTGTAAGATCATCGATGCTGTTCTGTTGACGTGGTCGGACTAGGAGATGAAGCAAACTTACTCTTTACATTAGTGCAAGCTTCAGCAATAGAATAACTCACTTTGACACCAGTGAAGCCCGTAAGACAGTTGTACAGGAGCCAGTGACGTGTTAATGAAAGACTTAGCAGGAGGAGCGGCTGCTGACCTTGAGATGAGGGACATTCCGTGACCCCGGGGTCTGGCCTTGACACTGAGACTGGACTGGTGAGACCTATATCTCTATAATATGGGATGTCAGCCCTGCGTGTGAGCTTGGTGTTACATGCGTTTGATCGGCTAACCCCTTCAGAATATTGTGCTCAACAAAAAGCCTTTCAAGGTCAGGTGCCTGCACAGCTGGGTGGATATTTATGCATTTGTCTCTGGAATGCCTGTCTTTAGGATCTGTGCGCAAGGGGATGGGATAGGGAGGTAGCATAACTTCCCAGATAATCATACCTCTTGTCTTGTAACCATGGAGAACTATAACAAATAAATAGCAAATAATCCCATCTTGAGTGTGTGATTTGGTCTCACATTACAGTTGGCGAAGGCTAGAAACATTAAGTCATGGTTTGTTGTTCTCTAGAGCCAATATGGCAGACAAAGACTCAGTTTCCTAATTCCAGTGGGTGGGTACGTGTTGCAGCCACCCTATTGGCTTAATGACTGACGAGCAGGTCACCATGCAGACTATCCTGTTTTCCCAAAGAATCACCACTCTCTATTCTTCCCCGGGGTGTAGTTACTCTCTCAAGGGTAAGTTCATTCGCTGGGAGGTGAGCTAACAGCAGAGTACCTGGACTCAACAGAGACCGCCGTTCTGAACCTAAGGCAAATTACGTTGATCGCAAGCTCTCCTCGAATGCATGCGGATCCATACATTTAATTTGCGTGTGTTTCTCAGCCCCCTAAAATACAACAGAAATGTCAACACAGCGGGGGAGGATCTTTCATAAGAGGCCATGCTTACTCTATTAAAAAAAGCCTTTTAGTATTAAGTATAATTTATACACTCGGTGGATGCTAACACCTACCTTTTAAAGCAAACAGCCCCTTCCTGCAAACAGGAAGCCCTGTGGCACATGCAAAACATACAGCATACAGACAGGCTCAAGAAGTCTGTTAGCTGTGCAGCCAAGCTCTAGAAAGGCCAACGCACCCGAAAGAAGTGCCTTCAAACGTGGCCTGACTGTGCGTGCAGTACGTGAGGCTCTGCAGGCCCTAAGGTAACTTTACAGACATTTGAGAGAGGATGGCATGATGGCCATCCAGAGGCCCTGCCTGAAAACACCACGTTAGTGAGAGTAATCACAGGAGAACGGCCACAAGGGTCAAGTCTAACAGGAAGGTCACACGTGCAAAAGTACAACTCAGTATGCCTGAGGAGTACAGAAAAGCTTCTCCGAATGCAGAACTCTGAACAAGCCAGGTTTTTAATGTGTTTGTTTTGGGTGATTTTTTTGTGATGTGTAAATATTTAGCTTTTGGTGTCTCTGTATATGAGATTTGGTGTCTTTCAGTTTTTTTTTTTTGCTTCAAAAATTAACAATTTAACGATGTTTGTTCAGCAGTAGCTTACAGTACAGTATGTTATCGTTTCAAATGCTTTACTGCCACCACGTGGTCATATGTACCATTACATTTTTCTTTTGCAATGAACGGGTTTTATTGTATATATTTTTGTCTTGTAAACATATTTACATAAAGGATTCTATATAATATTGCAACGTTATAATATTACAACGTCGTGACGAAATGTAGTATATACAGTATCTTATTCCTAGGATGTTTTTTCATTGTACTGCCAAAACTAGTTTCAAGCCATTTTAATACACATTGGCTAAT
>JAACJT020000042.1:7359916-7373289 GCA_009936485.2 Gymnarchus niloticus
CTCTGACACAGGGACTGCACTTAATTTCGTTGTACCCGTTACAATGACAATAAAGATATTCTGATTCTTCTGATTCTTCTTCTAATAGATGTTGGATTCTATTAGAACAAGAGAACAAGATATACTCATAAAAATACCACGTCTTTACACATCTTGATCAGTTATTGAGGCTGTGGTTTATTCTGACAAACAGCCAGCAGGGGGCGCATAGGCTCATCAACGGCGTCCCGCGCTGTTCAGGGTATTAAAAGGCGCGCGCGTGTCGGCGCTCGTGCGCCAGGGTGCGGGGCGCAGAACCCCACCGACGGGACGGCTTTTCAATGCTTGGGTGGGACCTTGATATGTATAATCTGGGTTTTGAATGTCCAAGTTCTCTTTGTATAGGCAAACTAGATCAGTAGGTGAATATTGTTAATTGCTACAAAATACTTACAGCAGATGCATTTTTAACATTGGCCAGCCTGTGTATATTTTTGGGGTCAGTTTTTTTTCTGGATTGTGGTAGCTGCTGATCCGAACCTTAAAATATAATTTGTTGTTTTGTGGTTTTTTTTTTTTCGTATTCTATTACACGTGAAACAGCTGCGAAATTACCGTGTTATAAATGCATATAGGACTACACAAACCTTTTCTGCTCAATCCAGGAATGGCACACACAGTGTAATCGTTGATTGTCTTCCGTTTTCCAAAGATACCAGGAAGGTTTTGCGATGAGTTGTAGTTTAAAATCCAGAAATATTACTGAGGCTGATGCAGAAATCTGTTTTCCTGAATTGAGAATCCGCATGTGTGTTAGGAGTACAATTCAAGCACAACTAACCAGAGGTAACTTGCCAGCCAGTCTTCAGTTAAGTTAATTAATTATTGAGATTACATTTTGTGTCGCTGGTCCAAAAGCAGGCGCGAAACTTAACGTGAGAGCTGTAAGAGCCAGAAATAAATCCTTAAATTATCGGATGAAAAATCATACGGACTTAGTGATTCTTTTAGTGATGCTAAAAGACAGGAGAGGATCTGTTGTTTTAATATTGCATTGAAATTTGATTTTATTGTGAAATCGTGTGTGTTTTCGTTGTTTTGATTGTTGTAATGCAATAAATTGAATAATAATGAAAAAATTCTTAGTGAATGACGTTGATTGGCCACATGACTATGGCTTAAATAGAAGAATACAATCGATTTATCTGAATTTTGTCGGACTGTCTTGTTGGCCATGATATGGTGATGGGCGCGGGAAAAAGCACGTGACCACTATTAATTATTAACAAGTACACAAGTGTTTATTTGCGCAAGCAATTTGATCCTACAGTTCAAAAAAGCGACGTCAAGCTCTTGTCACATATGTACAAAACAGATCCATTTTACAGCCCTGCTACGAAGCATTCTCTGTGAGTACAAAAGACTAATGCGAGGGAGAAGCCGAAAGCATGGTCGGTAAATACTGAATACGCAACATCATTACGGGTATCGTTTAAGACATGGTTTGAAAATCATCACAAACTATAGAAGGACACAAATCAAACACTACAACCTAATATACTTAGCGTAATACTGTTAGCGTCTGCCCATAATACTGCACACATACTGAAAACCGTTGACCCTGCAAGACAGTCAGTGTAAAAAAAAGAAAGGAATAATAAAACAAAAAGAATAATCAGTAAAACTACCAATTAATGCATAACCATGCCACAATTAACATCTAGAGTCACAGTCTTTACCTAATACAAGATCTTCTTAAAAACAACGCTGCATGACTAGTAACAGTACAGAGATGAGCCTCTGAAAGAGCGCAAACGCACTTACACCGAGAAAGAGCTCACTATGGGTCCAAAAGTGCACAAAACTAGCTTTTCTTGACAAAACCGAGTATTGTCAGGCAACAAAACGATGAGACACTGAACTGCGATCCTAGAGCAGTTAAAGTAGGCAAGACAAGATCCAAAACACCTAGTTTGGTCCATAGTCATGAATATATATATATTTTTTTTTTATCTTTCGAAGCGACATTTAATGCCGTTTAGTAAGTAGCTTAACATAGGGTCAGTTACCCCTCAGGTGTGACGTTCACCCGCGCACTGGGAATTAAAGCCCTGCATGATGTCGCTCACCCTTCATCTCCACTTTGTCTTTAGTGAAAAACAATTTCAACAAATAGCCTTGGCTGGAATATCACGCCGATATCAAAGTTAACCACTGAGATGTGTTTTAAGCTCCTGTGAAATGACCTGAAATTGAAGCGTTTCCACATATACGTATATATTTATATAGGTATATATACAGTGTAGAATACTGAAAAATTAACCTCTGTGTTCCTCTGATTAATTGCGTTTAAAAAAGTTAGCTTCAAAAAAACTAGAAAATGCTATTTGCATGAGAGTAAACGTTTTACCAAAAAAACAAAGAAACGTAACAAAATGTTATTTGCAAGTGAGTATATGGCCTGCGATGGAGTGGCAAACAGCTACTTATGGAGACTGCAAAGCAAATTCGGAAAGGCAGAGTTATCAAAAAAGTCATCCCACAAGAGTTCTTGTCTTCTATACGAGTCCGAATGACTGGACTTGCTAAAAAGCATCGCCTTCGGAGTTTCGGACACTAATAGTCACCTATAGATGATACACTAACGTGGGGGCGCTCGCCGACAAAAACAGCGACTGCACCTGAAGGTTTCATTAAGCTACATGATGTAAAAAGTGCGTATAAAGTCACTCTAAGGTACTCTTATTCATCCTACAAGTCCAATCCAACCAATACAGAATTTGTTGGAAAAGAATCTGTACATTTATAGCGTTGGTGGTTACCATGAGTATGAAAATTCTTCTGTAAATTATAAAAGTTTGGTCGAATTTTGGTCTCATAATAAAAAAAGACAGCTTTCCGTTATTAATGTGTGGAGCCCTGACAAATGAGAACTTCTACGGATAGTACAAGGCGAAAACGGCTATACAGACCCTATCCGACCCTGCCCAAGCCTACCAGAACTTAAAGAAATAAACATCACCAGAAATAACCAGCGACATCAAGGATTCAATGGCAAAAACCAACAGCAGATTAAATTACGAGAAACGTAACACTAACTGTCTCAGAAGAAAGGTTAAAAGAGAAGTAGAGGAGGAGTAACTCAGTCCCAGAAAGAGGTAAAGGGTTGTCCTCAGAAACGTCGTTGGGGAGACGCAACACAGTCCCCCCGACCACCTTGCTGCGATACAACCCCGTAAGTTCGGCGAATCCGTGCGCCTCCCCCCGACCCACCCATGGGCTCCCACCCCCGACCTAAACAGGAATCAGACACCCCCCATGGCGTGCGTGTTTTCGGGCCTATGTGTAGGCATTGAGGCGCTCTTTGGAGCGGGTGGAATGGATGTCGTGGAGCTCCTGCTCCTCCTTGGATTTGATGTCCTCATACTTCTGCATCCTGCACGCGTCTTTCACATAGGCCCAGTTGGCAGAGAGCACCATGAGATAATGGACCTGAAAGACACGAGGGTTACGAGGTGTTAGTGGGCTGCGATCGACACACTGCCAGCGGGTTTAATCCGGGTGGGAATATTAGAGAGAAAAAAAATCCCGTTAAATTACAGGCGTAATTGAATCAAGAGAGAAAGCTGCTCACACAAAAGCGAGTTATTTGTTTTTGCAATAAGAAAAGTAAACGCTTGCATACTTGCACAATCGGGTAATTAGTTCATCACTATTACTGTTAGCGTGTTGGGCACAATAACTCAGTGAAAGGTCAGGGGGGGTCTAACGGGGGTCACCAGTAAACTCAGTAGTCAGAGCATGCGAAGCTTCCGGGGTTATCGCAAGCACATCCTTCTGACAATGTGTCAGACATCACGGACTCCCCTTCATTCCTCTGGGATCGTGTTTGGGGACCGGGAGGGGGGATCCTGTTACTATAGTATCGGAGGCCCCGAGCTGGTGGCATGAAGCGTTTTTCTGTTTAGAATCTGGTGCAGTATTTCCCAAGACTGAGAGACTTCACAGTAACGAAGTTACTGATCAGAACTGAAACTCCCACCACCTGTACACCAACAAGACACGACACAAGAGAAAACAGTAACTGGTTGATGCAAACAGTGGTACTCTTCTGGTATCCAAACGAATACCAGTTAGCCGTTAATCTGCTAATGAAAAGTGTAGGCAGTACTCAATTGTCTGAACGGTGTTACGATACTTCATTTGCACCAAAATCAAGTGAAGGATCGAATAAAAAAGTATTTGTGAAGGTCTTTAGCCCCGTTTTGACCGTACAGCGGCACATACTTACGTAAACAGTACTTGCAGTACTCTTCTGAGCCATAGGGAGGCGGTGTTGAGTCAAGCTATTATTTTTTTTTTAACCAAGCTAGCGGCGCAGAGCCGTCCAAGGTATGATGTAATTAAATAAAAAATACACAGACGTTGTCCCACTTTATACTTCATTATGTAACAATAATTATTCATATATTTCACACCATTGCAACGGGGCGTAATAAATAAAGTGAAATGGGCCGTTATTTAAACCTATTGCGTGATCATTATCATCAAAGGGTGCGGGTGAAATTTTATACAGCTCTCATGATACTGTCTACCAGATTTTAAATCATCCCGTGTGCACTACATGGGGGTCCATAAGCAGACTCTGCGCAACACGCCCTTGTTATTTTCCCACGGAGGCCAGCAGGTGTCGACAGAGCACAGAAAGCGTCACGCTTTCCTTTCACTGCGGTCAGATATTCAGTTTTACACAAAAGCTGTATTCTGGAAAAGCAATATTTTGAATACCAGTCACTCATCTACTATGAACATTGGCGATACCTTCAGAATTTTTTTTTCTTGAAGTACTAGATGAATAGTTAAAACAGTACACAGTACACTCCTACAACCACCCTGCCCTTTACATAACAAAAACTATAAAGAATATCAACCAAACACATTTTCAACGCGGCAAGGTCGATCTTTCAATTGTCGAAAATGTGTCTTTTCATATTAGGTTTCGTATGGCAGACACTTTATAATGAAAAGCTACGTAATCAATCCAAATGAAGACTACGGGCCACACAGAATCATTTGAGGCTCGTTTAAATTTTTTGTTTGAGTAATCTACTGGCCAAGGCAGCTGTCGCTAAATTTGGATCCATCAGCTTTGACGACCCGCCGCCTTCTCTTTCTCAGAAGATCGTTTCCAACACATCATTCGGAAGATGCTTTCAACAAGCTCCTTTCTTCTCCCTGTTTCCATGGCAACGGCGCGCCATGCGCTCTGGCCGCCTCACGTCTCCAAGGTGCGCTACCGCAGCATCAGGCAATCCCGGCCCGGACTCCGCACTCAGCACCGAACGAGAAGCCGGATTTCACACTGATGCTGTACAAGTGAGACTTAACCTTTACTTTTAATTGCGGTGTCTAAATCGGTTCATTTTTTCCTCGCCTTCCCAAACCTCAGAATATGACCACAGAATTTCTCCATTTAACGTGGTAGTGTCGTGAGTTGAATCATGATACCTGCATACACCCCCTGATTTATTTTGTAGCAAGTTTTGGGGGGAGGGGACCAATCACATGTCTGATGTGATTTAAAGGGGAGGGGAATGGGGTTCCCACGGGCCATAGAGTCCACACTCACCATGGCGATGACTGCCGCCCCTGCCCCAGCCAGGGCACAGACGAAAAGGTGGAATGTCAAGTCCAGCTGTGAGGACATCCAAGAGAAGAGGAGACCCTTTAAATAATGCAGCTGTGGTGCTTGTGATCTACACACACCTGCGTGTGTTTCTATAACACTCTTATACACAAACTGTTTTATGCACATCACACACATGTGCTGTAGACCCACCGGTCATACATGCGTACACATACAGAAACCATTTTGTTATTTTGTGGCATATGAATTATATGTGAATATTTGTATTTCTAAGTCCCCCATAAGCATAAATATGTAAACAAAAATTAATGAAGCATTTTGTAATCCAGCTACATATTAATTAAACAGTGTTCGGTGGTATTATCCAACGGCTTTTTCTAAACAGACTACCATGAATGAATAATTGTGATCGGCTTATTAAAATTCGTCCATACTAAGAGTCATGAATCAAAGAATATAAGGGACCAGGGCTGCCTAGGATCTGATGTATCATCAGCAGTTTTGAGGTTCCCGGAGGAGAAGCTCAAGTGTCGAGTTCTCGCAAGCCTGACCCCCGCACTGACCTCGTTTGACTCGCACATCTTCAGGAATTTATCGGAGTCTGTGCAGAGCTTCTTTTCCTCGTTGATAGTAACAACCCCTAGAAGGGAAGGCCTCTCGTGAGTCAGTCACATCTCATGGTCTTCAGCCAAGGTTATACCCTCCCTGTCTCCATGTTTTATTATCTCGTAAAATTCAAGCTATCTCAACCCATAAAACTTGACTTAAACGTGACACTGAATACAGGAAACACATTGACGACAGACACAGTTGTCTTTAATAACTAGCTTAAAAGAAAAGTTTATCCGAAGCAATGCAACAATTGTACATTCTGATTAAAATTTTTTTACTGAAGTATTCAGTAATTTCACTAATTTCCAAACAGCATCCCACTTTGTTAAAGATTGAGTTCTGTAGGCAATACGTTTGTGTCACATTATCTATATATTAACTCAGATTAACAGGGTTTGCAGTGACAGGTAGCTTGTGTGCCACCTAGAGTTTCCACAGAGCAGCTTCCCCATTCTTGATCATACCGAACTGGCGCAGGTCCAGGCACATCTTGACTCCCTCCACAGCTGTGGTGTTCTGACACATGTTCCAGATGTTGAAGTACATAAAGACCGGCAGGGACGTGAAGGCGGTCACGCCCAGCCAGGCCAGCATGAAGACGTAGGTCAGCATGATGAACTGGAGAAGCCAAGCGACGCACTCGTTATTCACACTGCCGTGCCCGAAACCGCGACGGGCCTCCGTATGCCCCGTTAAATAATCCCTTATACTGTTGGAGCCGCCGTCGTCCGCAGGATTTCCTGCAAAGTGTAAGCTGCGGGGGAGTCAGAACTCAACGCGGGATGCGTTTGTACATGCGCTCATGCTAAGCATGGTTTTGTGGCCAGAGCAGGACGTGAATAAGCTGCCATTCCCTGATAGGACACACAGGAGCATGTAAAGAGAGTTGGGGTGTGCCTCCACCTGCAGAGTGTAACATTCGCACCACCCACAGAGCAAATATGGCCCTCTGTTACCATATCTGTGAAGTGCTTAAACATTCCCGTTGAGTGTCACAGCATCTGTGAGCACTCGTGAATTGGGTCCCTCGGACTAATCGCATCAGTGTGTGCTGGAAAAACAGCTCCCCTGGGCAAGTGGTGACTAAAGTGGGTTCCGGCAGAAGTACTTTACCCAGGCGCTGACGCAGCGGCCACAGGTGGTGATCTTGAAGTCACCGTAGAGGTCCCGAATGGCTCCGGTGGTGAAGAACCCCTCGACCATCAGCAGGATGCCGTAAACAAAGAAGGCAGCTGCCACGCCGTAGATCACGTACTTGAAGATGTCGATCCTGAAGAGCGAGAGAGAGGCCATGATGTCACTTTACAGCATCAAAGGCTATAATGATACAGACATTTTTAATAATTAAGCAGCAATGGACATTTCTGATTGGAATGGACATGGGGGTTCTGTATTGGACAGGCTGCCTGTCCCTCTCCTCCACCATAGAGGACACTGAGCTCCATGGTTGGCTTAAACAATTCAGTTTGATGTTCCGTTAGCTTGCTAGTCCACTGTCAGCCCTACAGAGATGATACTCCTTTACGGGGGGGGGGTCTCTACCCATATGGGGTAGGGTGTTTACTGCAGGGCTGTGAGTCTTGGGCACCAGCAGATGGAGCCCGGGCCTATGCACCATGACGTCACTGTCCGAATGCTCGGTGTACATCGTCAAGACGACAGTTTCCATGCAGCTGACAGGTTCCACTTTGCCGTGTGATTTTTTATCTTCTCGGATCATTTTGATTTACGAATTCCATTTCCTGTTCTCCAGAACGTCAAAAGGTCAAGAAAAACGGACGGCAGACTAACTACATAGCAAAGGAATCAAACTTGAGTACCAAAACGAATTGCATTCCACAAGCTACAAGCCACATCTCCACGGCAACTCAGTCAGTCTGTGCCCCCGAGCTTGAGGACTTCTTGTGGGGTGGGGGTGGGTTCTGACTGGCTTAACTAGAAGTGCAGTGTGGCTGTGAGGTTGGTACTGAGGACCGGCAGGGAAGACGCCGAGGGTGGCGCTCTGCCACGCGACGATGGCGGGGGACCACCCTACTGCCCTCCTGCCATCTGGCCCAGTAATTCCCTGCTACACCCGAATCTAAGCACTTTAACGATAATATGCCTGCTTTACCAAGGTACGGCAGCAGTGTTATCGCTGTCAGCCAGGTGCTGGGTCATGAAGACAAATCCCCTTCGGCAGACGTATCAAGATGATAGCTTCGAGGTCTTCTTTAAACGGCAGAGCGAGTGGTGCAGAGCTAGCTGCCTCCATCAATGACATCACCCTTCGCCAACCATTTCTGTTTCCTGGTTTGACAGCAGAGGATGCTCGTCGATTGGTGGGGGAGGGCACACGGGCGGGGTCAGAAACATGCTCCTGTCACTGTGTGGGTGGGGTACGCTGCAGCCTCTCAGCCGGCAGAGTTCCGGTGAACAGATGCGTCTGAAGGAGCCCCGCAGACCTAATCCCCCGCTCAGGCCTGGGGCCAGCGTGGTGCACACCGGTGCGGAAAATCAACCTCAGAGGCTGCACCATGAAAGGGCGTGGCACTTGCCCAGCCCCACCTCTTAAAGGGCCTATCCCCTAAGAGACCCACACCTTACGATAAGCGTGTGTCTAAATTCAGTCAGTGAGACTAGGCATGAATATCATGGTGGAATGTCTGAGATAGGCGGTGTGAGACATGAAGCGAGGTGACATCTCCACAGAAATCGGAGCCCGTTCTCCAGGTACACCTGTCAGATCATCGACACGCTCAAAGGCACCGTGTTAAAAACCCCCCGCTGCATATTGAAAACACAGAAGTCAACGTACTTTAAAAAAGGTGCACTTTCACAGCAGATTGTGTAACGCGTTGGCAAGTTAAAGTTTGCCATGACACATCTTGGTTTTGCAGTATTGAGCTCTGCTGGCATGGATGTTTAAAATGGAATTCATTTCAGACAGAAACAGCCGAACGGGACTTCAAAGACGGTCCCCAAGCTTCCATTTGATGTTGACTCGAAGAGGGTCTGTTGACAGTGAAGATCAGCCAGGTGCGTGGAGAGAGATGGCCCATCATTCACCTCCAGCTTAGCACTCCTCGCATGGAAAAGGGCGTCAGAGTGACACGCCGGGATTTCCCAGGACACAGCCAGGTCCCCTCTGATGACACTATTTCCTCACGCGCAGTCCTGCTCACGTTGATGTCGGACCGACCTGCTTAAACGTGAGAGCCGGCCCACGCTGGCGGTGTGGTCTGACGCTTGGGGTCTGGTTACTTTTCACTTTTGCCGCAGTCTTCACAGGGATGTCCAGAGGGGTGTCAGAGACACGTAGACCTCAGCATGACAGGCCGAGCATGTCCACCAAACATACACATACCCTCGCGCAGATAAAAAAAACACACACACACACACACACACACACACACACACACACACACACACACACACACACAGACACAGGGATCGTCCCCAGCTTGCTCCTGATTGGCTGCCCCGCTACTAAGCCTCCACCTGTCCACACGCCATGTCCACGCTTCCTCCTTCCCACGCCTTCCTTGCTCTAAGGACGTCACGCCACCTCGAGCTCTCTGAATTCTTGAGAGGCCGAGACTTGGCAAAGCGACTAAATCGCAGGCTGAGCGAAGGATGCGTGTTTGTAGCGTGAGATGATGTGATGCTCGGCGCAGGGCTGCAGGACTCACTCGCTGGTCTTACCTCCCGGGAGTAGCAGGCTGCTGGGCCGAGGAGGCTTATGTCGAGGTAAACTGGGGGACACTGTCACAGGATGTGTTTTGTTGTTCGCTGACAGTATGAAGGTTTAATCTTCCAGATTTAACTTTTATACAGTGAAGACGCATGTCAGCGGTAGAATAATTAATTGCTCTGAGACGTTAGATTGGTATCTGGCAAAGTCACGGGGGTGCAAAGAGACACCAAAGCTCCACGGATGTTTCGGAGCATAAACGTGACCCGCCGGCCTGTGCTGAGATACTCACATGGTGAAGACGTCCAGCGTGTCGAGGGGACCCCTCACCACCTCAAAGTAGTTCTGCAGGATGGTGACGGTGCCAGAGAGCGCCTCGTGGCCGCAACCGCAGAACAGCGCCACGCCGGCGTACAGCAGGATGGTGGCGATGAGCGACGCGTATGGGATGCCGCCCAGGCATTTGATGCAGCACTCGAAGCACCCTGTTCGGAAAAGGAACACGCAACAGTCAGGCGGAGCCAATCGCCTATCCGGCTACTGAGTGCCGGCTAATGGGCCGAAGGCTAGGAAGGGACAGTGAGCGGTGTGAAGATTTATGGCTTTGATATACGACGGGCAAACGTTATCGATCTGGAATGCTGGCCACAGATTAGAGTACGGCGAAGCTGGTGTGACTGCTGAGGGGGAGGAGGGATTTATTGCTTATGGTGTTTCATGGTCCACAAACCGACCAGCAGCTCAGCACAGGAGCCAAAGACATCAAATGATTCCCAGTAGCGCAGATGGATACGTTCGGTCAGCTGTGAGGCCCGCAGTCTCCGGTTACTTGCTGCAGTCTGTAGGAGTCCAAAGGTCCTTTAGACGTGACGAATTTGAGAGCAGCCGGCCTTTGGAAAAGCTGCTGAAATGCTGTTGTAATGTTTTCGCTACGGCCCCAGTACAGTTCCCTAGCAACAAGGCATGGTGCTACATTTTGAACGGGGTTCCTGTTAGTGGTGAAGCCCGTCAGCGTTAATCTCACCAGGCCTCACGCTGGTCGGCTCGAGCTGCTAGCGCTGTCTGCTAACACGCCGTCCACGTGGTTCTGTGGGCATCGACCTGCAGGGCACGACGTCCTCCCCCTGTGGGATCACATTCCCTCTGCTAGCGCTGCTTCGGTTTTCATTTAATTTACCTAGAACGGACGGTCCAGCGAGCAGACAGGTACCACCGGAGGGTTGGAACACTGAGGTCGATGTTGTAAACCACACATCGCTCACTGTGACACACAAACCAGACATTCATTAACGTCTGTGTTTAGGAGTGTATGTCCAGGACCGTGTCGAGTGCTCAGAAGTTTGCGGTTCTTTAGCTACACACACTATTTCGCCAGCCAGAACATGTAAATAAATCCACAAACAAACCGCACGTCTTCACTCTCCTCGACAAGCCAAACAGGCTTTCTGATGAATTTTTTCAAGCAGAGGGGATGGGCACAAACCTGGCCAATCATGACTGACAATCTTTCTACCCAAAGACATTTTGAATTGACCACTAGACAAGTGGTTATTTAGTCTCTCATGGGCACCTACAGCCTTTTTAACAGAATTAGCGCGTGACATATATGGATACAGCCCTTAGCACTTGGCAGATGTTTAACCGGTCTGTCCCTCGCACTATTACACCTGCAACTGCTCTGTGAATCCGACGGCTTTCTGGTTGGCTGATTAATGTCTCTTCCTCCCGCTCAGGAACTAACAGGGGGCCAATCGAGAGCAGCTACCAGTCAGTCTTTCCAAATGAAGGCGCGGACTCACTGGCCCTTGGGGGTCGGTGCAAGAGGCTGTGTTAATTCTGTGGGTTACACCCTGCCCTCACCTGCTAATCACCCTCCATTATCGCTGAATGCGAGCCCGCCTAGACCCCAAAATGGCCTCAGAGTAGCTACATTACAGCAGGCTGCCCCAAGAATCTGGCAGCAAAGCAGGACGAATACACGAGGAGGCATGATGGGAAGCCCACGGCTCGCTAGAACCCATGGCAGCAGACAAAAGCGCGTTTTCCCATTATTGTGGAGGGGTGGAAATGGACAAAGAAACTGTTCTTACCTCCCTCTCTCATTAGCATAAATATTCTGCTGCACACCCCATAAAAGCCAGGCTGGAGTCCTGGCCTAATCAGGAACAGTGGCAGTTTGTGGGTCTGCCCCTTCTAGCCACCCCCTCCCCCTACTGAGCTTCAGCCTCCCCTCCCAAGCTCCCTTGGGCCGCACGTCCAGTAATGCGCTGACTGTCCATCCTCGAAACAAACGGATGTGACTCAGAGTCATTGTTTCTCAGTGGCATGTTTTGGCAGAAGCGTAGGTCGGCCAGGCACTCGCCCCACGGTCCGTGCAACGAGACCGCCTGTCGACCTCCTGATGCAAAACAAAAACCTCCTTGACCCCTCTCGACTCCTCCTCCCTAAAAACAAACAGGGAGGCCCTGTCCTGGTGGCGATTCCAAGCAGGAGCCACAGAGGCACTGGATGCAGCCTGCTTTTCTATATCGCTCACCAAGTGGCTGCATTCTCAACACGCCAACGAAGGACAAGCGTACACAATGGTCACCGGGCTGACCTACAGCTGGCTGCAAATGACCCAAGGCATTTGCACCCCTCCCCCTCCACCAACCCTTCCTGCTTAAGGGGGACGTTTCACTAAGATGGATGACTCCTTGACTTCAGTCATTCTTAATCAGCACGATTTCTAATTCTGGATCTGCAGGATTACCCAGACTGCGGCTCACTGAGATGCTAATCCATGGCATATGCTAATGGGAAACCTGGGTGCAGGAGACCAGCTGACGTTAATCACATGTGCAGGCCTCTAATTGGTGGATAATTTTGATAGTAAGATCTGCCTGCCCTGTAGGGGGCAGCAGAGGACATGCGAGACCATTATACCCCCACGCCTGTTTCTTCAACATAGTAAATCTCCTACAAATCTCTTTTACTGTGAAAGGTGACAGTATGTCACGGCGGAATGTACACTCCTGTGAAGAAGTATGTACCCCCATCTTTCTCTATGCACATTTCTGATGCACAAGTACAATTGTTGCTTTCCCTCCAAAACAGAGTGAAAATCTGATCCTGGTTTACTTAGCCATGTCATGCAGTGTCCACCCACAGCAGCTGTTTAAATGCTTACATCAGTTAATTCATTTGCGTTCTCCCAGCTGCTAAATCAGCCAATTCAGTTTGCCGTCGGTTCACCGGCCCTCTGGTTACTCTGACGGGTCTGTTTCATGCGGCATGCACACCTCTGACTGCTGTGCCTTGTGGCAGCTCTGCAACCTGAAGGGGGCGCCAGTTTGCACTCTGTTAGGGTGCTGTGGACAGGTGATTGGTCACCATAGCATTCCTAAACTCACCCCCCCACCACTTCCTCTGAAAATGAACTGCCCTGCGTCGTCTGGGTGTAGACCCATTCTGCAGGACCTG
>JAACJT020000042.1:7377313-7388580 GCA_009936485.2 Gymnarchus niloticus
CCCCTCCCCTCCCACGCCAGCCCATCCCCCATCTGCCAGAGTCACGTCAGGCTGGCAACGCCAAGATTAGTCTTTTTCTTAATCCGTGGGCGGCCAAGGGCCGAAATTGTCAAAATAAGCAGGAGGCTTTAAAAAACTCTGAGAAAAGGACGATAAGAATTTGTCAAGGCTTTGATGTGCGTTCACCGTTGAACTCCTCCGTTAGGACGGGGTGCAAAAAACAATAAGGGTTTACGTTTTCGCTGCTGTAGCTGTAATTGACAGTCTTTGTCGCGAAAGGCCCCGTTTGACCTGACGACAGCGGGTTTCGAACCTCTCGCTCCCAACTTACCCGTGCGTGTTTAACGAGCAGGCACCGTTGCCATGCCGACCGAGGGAGCCGATTCCGCTCGAGTGCCGTGACCCATTTACGATACGGCGGCAGATCCAGCAGGACTATGAGGATCCAGACACCCTATGACTATCGTGGCTCCCATGGGGGTAGCTGCGGGTACGGGCAAGGGACGCCGATTTGACTGACTGCGGCGGTCACACTTGTGATTTATGCATAAAAAGTAGCCCCATGGGGATACCTGATTAGCATTATTACATTTCTGAAACCCAATCCCATAATCAATCAGGCTGGGTATGAGGCTGAGCACATACGGTGACTGTCCCTGTTCGGCCCTACCCATCTGTTTGTGCCAGCCCCGTTTGACAGGATGAGTAAACGGCTTGTCGCTTTCAGGGCAAAAACGGTGG
Source organism: Gymnarchus niloticus (assembly GCA_009936485.2). Classification (NCBI taxonomy): domain Eukaryota; kingdom Metazoa; phylum Chordata; class Actinopteri; order Osteoglossiformes; family Gymnarchidae; genus Gymnarchus; species Gymnarchus niloticus. Next base: position 7,378,055 of record JAACJT020000042.1, read on the forward strand.
TTTCGTGTTTTTTGTCGTATGGCTGCTGTTGAAGGCGATCCACGCATGTATGTCCTGAATAAGAGACTTATCCAAAGTAAGACTCAGGTCCTAATGCAAAAGCATCCAAACCTGTGGCTCTGCCCTCAGAGCAGGCTGTAATTTTAATAGTATAGATTAAAGAAAGAGGCTTCCAAGAAATGGTGGAGAGTTAACTATAATCTGCTTCCCTCACTCTGGACCCTCGCAGCAATATCCACATAGACACAACTCACTACCAAAGACTTCGGTGCAGAGACGTAGGAGACCCTGCATGCTGAGACATGAGCTGTCATTATAGGAACGCCTGCGCGGTAACGGAGCTGCCTGGCCGCAGCCGAACTGGGCTCGTGCAGGACCGGAGGGCACCATAAGGTCTGGATGGAGGCCTCCGTAGGGTGGGGTTTCCACCTGTTCCTGGAGAACATGAGGCAATCAGATCCCCGCTTGCACCGACTGCTCTGCAGGTGTTAATACACGCATCTTCAAGCAGGTTAAGACAACAGGATTATGCAGCAGCTATTAAAGGAAAGTGCACCTTTTCAATGAGCCTCAGTTTCTCACTCGGTCCTGTGGTGTAGTTAGAAAAGGTCTCACACGAACACACGGCATTCTAGGGCACAGAGTGACTCGGTCATTCTTCTCGATTCTGCTCGATCGCTTTCGTTTCCGCCGTGCACTCGTCTGCCGAGAGCTCGTTACCCGCTGACCCTGTGACGGCAAGACCATCACATGTCCTCCGTCCGAGAGCCTTTGTCAGTTCTGCTATTCTGTGCTTCTGGTCCAGCAGCAGAAACACAGGGGAGGGGAGTCTGCATGAGCAGGACCATCCCGTCAACATTGACGGCTCTCGGACACACACGTAACGAAACAGAGGTCTGCGCATCACATGACTGATAAGACGACCAGCTACGGTTCCTCGTTCTGCAGGTAGAGGGCACAGCAGACGAGGGGTGGCAGATATGACAGTGGTTAAGGCACTGGGGCCGATGCCGCCCTAATGCTGATGCTGCACGTCTTCCACGCTGGGGCTCCTTTGCCCTCCGCACCGGCCGTGTCGCGGAGACGCTTCGTTAAGCGTGCCACTCCCATCTGCCCCTGTGTGCTAACGAGCCCCGCAGGCCACGGCCAGAGCAGACGAGGGGGCGGGGACAGTACAACAGATTGGGATGCTGGCAGCTCTCCGGCCCCTGCCCCTCCCCCCACCGCTCCCCCCCAAACTCAAGTGGTGGGTCTAGCGCGCGCGGCCGTGCGGCTTCCTCCCTCGGTTTTGAGGTGTTATAAAGGCTACAGGCCACCCAATCACAGGGCAGATGCCGCAGCGTGAAGGGCACACCCCCAAATAAATTAAAGCCCGTGGAGAAAAATTTTTTAAAAAAACACAACCATAAACAACACGAGTAAGAGGAACAAAAGAAAGATTCACAGACAACAAGACGAACAGTCACACCTTTGGGGTCGACTGCAGCGAGGCATTATGGGAGGAGCCAGGCTAACGCCCCCCGAAGCACGACGATAAACCCTCCTGCCAGAGTGTGGAGGAGCTGACAGCCAGCCCCCACGGGGGGCTGCGATCTGCCTGTCCCATTAGCATGCGGCATGCTCAGTGAGGGAGGGGTGGCGGCCAGAAGAGGAAACCAGACTAACAACAGCCAGCAAGACCCTCAAACTCCTTTGTGTGTGTACTGTCAGCAGGCGAATCATTACTGCTCAGGATCAAGGGAGGAGCCGGGATCAGTCACGACCATCCAAACAGCAAAATTATCACCTGAAGGAAATGCATTACACTGGGGCTTTTTTTTTTATTGTCCTGGGGGAGGGAGTTACACAGTGTTAATTTTATCTTCTCCACATTCACCGTGCCTCCATCTCCGCCTCCGACCGTCCCACAAGCTCATCTTTGTCTCTGCTGATGAATGGCTCATCTAATCTGGGGCACAGAGGTGGCTGGGGTGAGAGTGCCGGTTTGGCACTGGGGAACTAGGGGTGCAGAAATGCCTCCACCTGCCACGAGTCCCCCATACAGAGACACCACAGTCCTGATATGAAGGGTCAACCAAAGTGCACACAGACACGCCCCCTCATCTGTCTCTAGGTCAGAGAAACGAGGCAGAGGACGAACCGCTAACAGTGAATAAGCCTATGGGTAAATGCCTTGGGAAACAGATCATTTTATTGTTGTTTATTTTTAAATATATTGTAATATCCTTCTTAACTGGTGCACTTATCCAGAGAGATTTTTCAATTTTATTTTTCCATTTTCATCGGCTGGATATTTTAATACTGGCGTCCTGGTGCTTCAGACGTAACACTGAAGGCTTCCCCCTAAAATCTGACCCTACAACTTTCCGGGTACAGAATGGCAGCAGGAGCCATTATACGAAGTAATTATCGCCAGCTACTTGCTGGCACGGACTAGCAGACCTCTCAAATACCAGGTGAGGACCCAAAGCAGCATGCAGTAAAGTACATCGCTCCTTTATACAGCCACTTTGGCAAACTGTCATTTGTTAATGAGTTATGACTAAACGAAAGCAATTATAATGAGATGAAGAGGAATGGGGGCGGTGAGGGTAGCATTGTGCAACCCAAAAACCCACTCTGGCTAAGAAAGGTACAGAAACCATCTAATGGCCATGTACTCAAAAGCTAAAACTACTTAACTGTCCTCATGTGGAAGCATTGCACCGCTGTGACAAAGAGCGAGTCTCTAAATTTAATCAGACAGGGACAGAATCTGTAACGTGTTGCAAACACACCTCTCTGCATTTGACTCAGTAGCAGTCAAGTGATTCTGAATCTTATCAGCTAATCGCCCCTCCACTCTGAGAATCCCTGGAAAGGAAAATTTCATTTGAAATTCAGCTCATCTTACAGCTGGTCTTGCTACCCTGCAGCTATCTTCCAACGCGGCTGTTGGGCTGCTCTCCTCTCTGACATCTTCAATGTGTGGATTCGTTCCCCTTCGATCTGCAGACTAACTAGCACCCCCCTACCCCTGGTAGCCATAACGAAACCATAACCAAAAAAATGCATTACAAAATTTTAATCAAAGATTATAAACAGGTGGCGGTGGTAATTAATCAGTCTGTCAGGCAATTAAACGAAAAAAGCTTTGAAAGCGATGAGAGGTCCTGTGGCAGCTGTAAAATAACAACATGTCAACAAATGAATGCAGATCGATTTATTTTTTGTTCGTTTTAAAAGGTCCAGTCATTTATTCCACAAAACAGTCAGCAGGAAAGGGTCTTATTGACGGCTGGATGCTGGTCACTGTGAGAATGTTTGTCACGGCTTATTCCTCTAGACACCATGCTGAAAGACCCAAGAACACAGCAGGTGTGCAATCATTGACGTGACTGAAAGGATCGGTTTTGAAGCAGATCATCTCAAAGCAAAGGATGCACCTCCGGCCGTGTTACGTTAGGGGTCTTTGAAACAAAAGTTGGAGGAACAAAAGAGGACAAATCAAACAAAGTCTGAAAAATGACTTTGCATGGTTGAGATGTTATGAAACATGGATGCTGTCGGGTAGATGACCTCGTCTCATTGCTGCAGATGATGGATTCATACCACATAACACTGACCCAACAGATGAATGTCTCCTATCATGGAGCCATGTAGGAAACAAACATCCAGCATTCACAGACATTTGCACGATGGATGGATCGATGGATAGACGGATGGATGGATGGACGTTAAAAACGAAAACCCAGCTATACATTATACCGTATGTTATATCTTTGTATGTTTTTCCTGACAACAAAATCCAACAAAAACACGTTGTTATTCCTGTAAATTATATTTCTGCATTCCAGATTAAGACACAGACATGCACTCTTCATTGAAAGTACTGGAGAGACAACCTGACAAAATAGGGGTCTTGAACTACAGTCAGGACCTCCTGCGCCTCTGTGTCCGCTTACAGTCAGTGAATATCTGAAGCATCATCGCTCAAGAATACGCTTACAATCAATAACGAGGTGTCGCGTTTCCCTGAGAGGTAACGTAATGAAACCGGGAGGAAATAAGACTCCCGGGACACCACCCCCCACCCCCCGGTTGATTTATTCCACCCCATTTTGGAGTTTCAAAAACAAGGAATGTGTTATGTACATTGGTCAAGGGAGAAACACTCCCTCACAAACACATAACGCTCACCACGTGCTGTAGGCGCCCAACTTACCCCTGTCTGAAAGTACAGCTCAACATTTGGTGCTGTTCAAAACCCCAAAACACCATGGGACAGCGTGAAAAAAAGATATAAAATAAAACAGCTAATCAGACTCGCAAATATTCGCAAATCAGTGGCAGCTCTCACAGCCAAGGGCAAGCAGTGAAAATGGAAGAATGATGGACGATATTAAAACCCGACTCTTCAATAAACAAGTCGAGCATAATTAGCACCTCTGCTCTGTAAAGTACGCCTCTTTATCAACCTGAATCATATCATCGGTTCGCTAACTCAGCTATCTACGCTACAGTCATGATGTGTGCCTCTTTATGCTCAGGCCAATAACCACAGCCCTTTCTGGAAAATAATTAAGAGTTTTGAATAAAGCGTGAGCAACGGCCTATACGTTTGTGTCACGTTTCTCTGACTTACAAGAACAGGTAAACGCAAGCATTATTTGAGAAAAGCAGTCAGATTCTGTTACTTTTAGTTAGCAGCCTGAGTGACAGAGATGTTCAACACAGACCCATGAAATGAGAGAGCGAACCTCTGAGCTACAATACCAGGTCTCAAAAATGAATCGATACAAGATAAAGCAGCCAATTTTCTCACAGGTTCACAATCCCTTACTGGTATAGAGCCACCAAAAACTACCTATACAAAATGTGAAATAATACCATCGTCTTGCAAGGGACAGCAAACAATGTGCTTATAAAGTAATGGAAATGCGGCACTTAACGACTTTAATGACAAATGAGTGCCATTAAGGCTCAAGATGGGTAAATGATTGTTTATTGAATAGCCTGGTGCAGCTACGTTATCCACAAATGTCCAGATGCTGAAAGCTAGAAAGACTTTTCTAGGATCTGGTCAGGGATGCTAATTCCCGGGCCGGAATCTGCCGGTGATACCAGAACCACAATCTCAGCTTTATGCAGTTTTAAGGGGTGGATGACAGAGCGGACCCTTATAATTAACCACAGCCTTAATTAGGACTCGATCTCCATCAAACCCGGTCCTCGGTGATTATTCACGGGCTGAAAGGGGCTCAGATCCCGGTGTTATAAAGGGAGCGGGAGATCTCACACCTGCATGTCTGCCAACATGAATTAGTACTTGTCTGGGATACCCTTAACCCCTATTTGCTGGCCCCGGCCTTTCCTGACAGGGGAGATTACTGGACTTAAATTTACGGGCCCTGAACGCAATGCGAATGTGCAGTTTTATGGACATACTCTCAGCTGAATTATGTGGAAATGCCGCAAGAATTTTTTAAGCCATCAGTCTTCTGAGACTCTTCATTCTGATTGGATTTGGTGTGACTTGGGCAATAAGTGGGTGCACAGGCTGTTTTGTATTTTAAGATTTGTACCTGTCGTCTCATAGTAGCTGTGAGACTGAGCAACCAAAGACCTCGTCTAAATAATTATTTTTAGATCGCAGACTATTCGGTTAGTTTTAAATGGAATGTATGGTAAAATGATGATGATGCTTAGACACGTCAATATTAAAATACACTAGACTTCAATATTATATATTACCTACATATTCCGCTTGAATCGTCATATTTTAAGCGGTAGGTGCTATTCTGTCTCTATTTATCCTGGACGGTAAATATTTATTCCTTACGAGTCCCCTGTGATTGGTGGCGATCGCTTTCGAGGCGATGACGTCACCGATCCGACTCATAAACCTAAACGAGTCCGTCGAGTCGATGGACCAGAAAACCCCATAAAGACGCGTTTACGTGGGGTACCAAATCAATGATAGGAATGGGGTGCATTTTTAATATGGCTGCAGATTGCCATGTTATTGAATTATGTTAAATATTCAGAACAATAAGTCATGAAGGCGTTTTTGACGGTGGATTTACACAGCAGATGAGTAACTACGGCGGAGAGAGTACTCCATTACACCAAAGCAGGAGCCCGATTCCCGACTACTGGAGATCGATTCTAAATATTCACCATGCTGTCTAAGGACACGAAATGAATTGCCAAAATGCTATTTTATTATTTCTTTTTTTTTGTCACCGTGGTCGTCACCATCATCATCAGTAATGTTTTTTTCCTTTATTATGAGGTAGCATCTCCAAAGCTCGCAGCCCCGCCCTGCATCCTCCTCGTCGCCGTTTGCTGCACGCAGGGCTTTAGGCTAAACGTCCATATTGGCCCCTGATCCATTAAAGGGGGGAAATGCATCTGGATGCTTCTGTCACCTGGGCTGGGATGCGGGAGGGAAGAAATCCGCGCCATTACAGAATCACGGTCCGTGTTTGTGTTTTCTCCACCCCCTCCCAACACACACACACACACACACACACACACCCCTTCAACAGGAGCGTCATATGGAGGAAAGAAAGCAGTCCCTCCTCTCGGCGCCGATCTCCGCAGCCTGCCTCTCTGCGGGGTCCGTTTGCCCAAAGACCTTTTGTTCAGCTCGCATCAGGTCGATGCCCGTCCGCCACTCCGAGCCCACCACCCCGGGACCCCACGGCATCGTCCTCTCCCCCCCACCCCGCTGATGCCAAGGCATTTATGATCCTTAGAATAAAGCGGTCTCCATCTACACCGGGCACTTCTCACACTTGCTTTGACAGAAGGCTGCCTTACTGCTGACTCTTCAAGCCCCCGATTTTACGCGGACCCCATCGCTCCCCTGTGGGGGGCTGCAGGGGAGTCCGCTTCCGAGCAAGCGACCGCAGGTAGATGCGCCCAGAATGGACTTTCAGGGCTCCCTTTAAACACCGTGACATACGGCGACTGGGCAGCCCGATACAAAATTAATAAACGGCTCTCGAAAGCCAGCCTGCCTTTTAAATTCCCATATAAGTGGGTCAGATCTTACTAATGCCGTGGTTACATCACTCAAGTGGGGAAACTGACCGAGTATCTGATACAATTTATCAAACGTCCCCGCCACACTCACACAATCGCATCGTTTTTGTTTGGGTATTTAAGGAAACAACAGACACAGCACGCATGGATGACAGCACATCACAGCAGACACACTACACTCATCTCAGCCAGCAGCCACAGTGGCACACAATGAATGGTACCATTGTGCGCTCCAAGCCGCCGCGATGGACCCTTGGGTTCGGTTCTGCCCTGACCCAACCTGACAGACAAAGGCGGTCCTCAGGTGGGGCGAACCCGGAGCCGAAGCACCGAGTTCCGCCCAAAACTGTTTTCTTCCGTTTTATTCTGCACTGGCGTTATGGTCACGGTCAAAAATCAGCGCAATGTACAGCTAGACGCAGGGAAATTTTAAAAATGATCATAATCAATTCATAACTAAGCGAGCATTTCTGCAAAGCACAGGAAAAAAAAACAAAAAAAACGGTGACATTTTGTGATTTGGGTCAGATGTGACAGCAGTACCTTTTTGTGTCTGTCCCTCTTCCATATTCTCTTCCATTGTTGCCTGCTGGCACTGCGAGCTCTTCTGCACAGCTAAACAAAACCCTTGGATGGACGGCTTTAAAACGCGCTCTTTCGCTCTCTTTCTGCTGCTTTCCCGGATTCTCCTGCAACGGCGACTCAGAAATGGACAAAAAAAATCAGCGGTCCTAAGAGCTCAGAGGACCGCAGTTGACCGCTGCTGACCAGTCCCTTCCTACGGTTCAGATTGGTCTTTTGTGAAGATGGTCAAATTGCCTTGGCGACGCGATCCATCGTGAGCCGACACAACGTGTGTGGGGATGCGAAGTCTGCCGCGAAATCTGGGGGGCAGGTCGCGCTTTTGTCGGGGTCTGGAGGGACGAGGTGACAGAAGGCGCTCAGGACCTAGGCAGGGCAGGTGTTTGGAGACACGGACGCAGGTTTGCGCTCAAGTAGGCGCTCCGCATTGAAAACAGAGCTCGACACCTCTACCAGATGGAGGGGTGTATCTCAGAGACGCGCAGCCCACCAACCCACGTTTCCCCCTATTTCTCCTAGAATGGAAAAACCCGCCAGCCGGTTGGCTTGGTATGCTGCAGTAACGGACCCTTCCATGTGTGTTTTTTTTTTAATTATCATTTCAAGTCAGGTTTCAAGACAGTTAGTACCTTCCTACCAATCAGAGAAGGCATCAAAAAATGAGATGGGATTCAGCTGGCCTCCTGGAGTAAGATATTCCCTTAACCCCTCTGTTTTATCAACATACCTCAAACATGTAATCCTAACGGCTCTGCCCAGTACACGGGTCCCACTAGTGGAGGTGACAACCCAGTCTCTACAGGTCCCATTCTTCATCTACATTTCCCACATCAACACCCCCACCCCGGGCTTTAATCGCATTTTAATCACCATCATCCTTGTGCGGATACATGCAGTTTGAAATGTGCACGCATCTAAATTGTAGTCTTTTATCACGTGCCGTTCCCGTTGTCTGACTGGTAAAAACGGGCAGACTGCGTGCCGAATGCTGGCTTTGCTGTATGCACCATTATGAGTCATTAAGTCAAGAAAGGATGGAGGTGATCGCAAGAGGTCGTCGCTTTGACACGGAGGCATACGTGTAGTAGCCTGTGCGGTGTGTAGGACCACAATAGCATCTAAGTGCAGTCTGGTTTTATGTGTTTGGCTATTAAATATCTGCTGACGGCCGGTATCTCGTTTGCAGTGCAAAGGTCACCCCATAATGGAGCAGGCAGATCATTTAGAGAACATAGAAACACAAAAGGTTGCCTTCTGTTTACCCCTGCTGAGTAATCAGATAATATTTTCTGGGGAAATTCATTACTAATTTAGAACAGCAAGAACTGCATGTGACTACATGAAGGTCCCTGAATTTTCATTTTTCCGCTGCAGGAGAGGACTAATGATTCCATGAAATGCAAGCCCCTAAATCACAATAACACTTCGTGCCTTGTGATGATAATACCTTCATTTTGAAACCTTTTTTTCCCCTCATTTCCTATCATCTGTTTCACACGCTTTCTATCTTCTCCATTGTACTTCGGGTAACTGAGGAATCCGATGCTGATCGTTCATTTAAAATCCAGGTTTTGCTAATTGACTTAATCTGAGTGATGTCGAACCACAGAGTGATGTTAACATGTTATTATCGTGGATACCCATTCACACGGTTTATAACGCCACCCTGAATTAGGTTAACGTCAAAGGCCGTGCATGTCAGGAAAATCCCACCGGACGCTCCATGTGTAAAACGAATGCTTAATCCCATTGAAATGATTATCTCAATAAATCCAAAGAGACCATGAAATGTTAAGATACTATATTGATCTGTGGTCACTTCTGCAGCTTCACATGTGGGGGCTTAATTTGATTTTTCAACATCTCACTGATTTTATTTTGGCAGATGAAGGAATGGCATACGAGGTGAGCATGGAATTCTTACATTATCTGTAGCATATACAGATGTCCTTTATTTTTACATCCTCCTTCCTCTGCTAGACACAGAAGTATTTTTTAGAATGGGAGTATGTTCTTAGAAAACTCCACGTGTACAATATCAAAATGAATTGATTACACATGGGACCGGCAGTTTTTACAGTTTTCAGGTCCATGATTTTTATTCTGAAGTGCTTTTGTTTTAAAGAGTTCAACTACACTTTTGACCAGGGAAATTTGTTTGATGTCGGGCGGGAAAAAAAAGTGTCTCCACCGATGTGAAGACAGAACATCATGACTGCATTAAACAAATCGCCCTTAGCAGTCGAGACCTGCTGTCCACTGGAGACGGCGTCCAGCCGAGGGGGGATGAGGTGTCCTTTGGTGGTCTGCAATGTGAAACCAGATCTGGTTTCCGTTCCTTTAGGGCAGACATCCTGGGGGATGTGAATCACAACGGACCAGCTTACTGGGTCGGCTTACCGGCTTACCCCTAAAGCCCGTGATTGCGCGGAATGATCCACAAGGCACTAAAAGCGTCCCTCCAGTCGACCGCAAACGTGAACAGAGGTCAGATCCAGCCTTGAGTCGGCGAATCACTCTGACGTGGGTCCGGCACTAAAGGTTCAACTGACCACAAGTCAAGGAACCAGGTGACAGAGGCACAAAGGGGTATGTCAAGGATTCTTGCATCAATAGTTGCCATAACAACAAACTGGCCCATTCCTACTTCTATGACGCAATAAATGAATAAAGTATGAACAAAAATGTTCTGCCATTTCAGATGTTGCACAAATATAGCTATTAATACACTACAAACTGGGATTTATATAAAACATGTTGGATTTTTAAAGGGGATTAGCCAGTAAGCCTCGTTAGCATAAAACCACAGGCATCATTAGGAATGTACCAGATGGCCAGATCTTTGTGTGTGTGTGTGTGTGTGTGTGTGTGTGTGTGTGTGTGTGTGTGTGTGTGTGTGTGTGTGTGTGTGTGTG
>JAACJT020000042.1:7389506-7405998 GCA_009936485.2 Gymnarchus niloticus
GTGTGTGTGTGTGTGTGTGTGTGTGTGTGTGTGTGTGTGTGTGTGTGTGTGTGTGTGTGTGTGTGTGTGTGTTTTTTAAAGCTTCAGAACCTTTCCCAGAATGACAGGGACAGAGATGTTCTCTGCTGAATCCTGTTCAGACGTATCACATCCAGAACCCGGTGAACTCGCACAGAGAAGTCACATATTGTGATTTCAGGTTATAAATAGACAATAAATTTGGGTCGGCTTTGCTAAAGACGGGAACTTAAGATGATCTCAGTATCATTGGAAGTACTTGGCATTTCAAGTCTAGTGCACTTGTGCAGTCTATTATAAAGTATAAAATTGCCTCCACACATGTACAGCAGGTTGCTGACTTTGCTTTGAACTGTGCAAAGCCACAGTCTTCTACTTACAAGCACAGAGTAAAATGCTGTGTCAAGAAATCACTATACTAACAGCAGTTAGCATGCAGCAGGAAAAAGCATCGCTTTTGAAGGCTGCCTCAGGCTTAGCAAGTTGTGGCGTTATAACTCCACCCCCCCTCCCCCACTCCCCCACTCAGTTATGTGACAGGATCCAGTAGAACTCCCACACAAAATGACTTAATTGTAACAAGCTTCATCAAAATCCCACATCTGATTTTCTTTATGTTTAAATGCTGTTCATTTCAGCTAATCCCTGGTAGCATTCAAAGCACCAGTTAAACTGAAAGGCAGAGTATTTTCATGAGTGGGGGGCGTGAGTCTTCAACCCACAATCTCTCCATTACAGTTAGTCCAGCAGAATTAGTAGTCAGGCCTCCAGAGGGCAGCAGTGGGCTCGGTGGTAAGGGAACTGGGCTCACACCCAGGGTTACAGACTCAGGTCCAAGGAGGGGTTGTACTCCTGAGCTGTATTAGAGGGCTAAACTGTTAGAGGCATTAGGCTGCTGGGAAATAAATCAAGCTAATAACTGTGAGTAGGGGCCATGATCCTTTGGTTTAGAGCTTCCTGGAGAAGGGCCATTGACTCTCTGAAACGGAGACCATCCTGGTTGGCGAGTCTCAGCTCTACTAAGCTTGCCTTTGGGTCGCATCTTCTCTCCACAGTTTGACGCTTCCACAGACGCCATGAGCCTCCCCAAATGCACTTGCCAGTCACAGTCACACTGCCAGTCTTTCTGGAACACGTCAGACAACTGAGGACAGACATGCTGTCAAGTCAGCTTGTCAAAAGACTGCATTTGCAACCTTGCACAGTCGAGACATGGTATCTGTAATACCAATCCAGGCCTTACATGAAGGCCTGAGATAAAGCTTGACTTTTTAAATCTTGTTGTGACTGTTCTTACTTAACTTTCAGTACCTGTGGTTGGCACAGTTACCTGAGAAAAACGAGTCTTTTACTTTTGATTAGATGTTGAAATTCCCAGGCTTTTTGCTTCTCTCGAGACGCCAAGTCTCCAAATAAATCTTGCAAAACAGAACAGGACACGGCTGGCCCAGCGAGGGAGGGGTTTCATGCGTGAATTAAAGGACAGCTCCAGGACCGTAAAGTTTTCCGTCCACCCAGCACATGACCGCCATTCAGTGATGTGAAGAGGCAGCAGATGTTTGCCGGCGTTTCCCGTTTGGCTTCCGGAACGGGAAATCCCAGGGAACGCTCTTTCCAGAGTTCAACTGGAGATCCGCTCTGGTGTAACTGAAGACCACTGGACACTCTCTTTACACAGATCCCCACTTCCAGAACTTTCCAAAACACTCACTTACAGCCCATTGATTTTAATTTCACGGCTTAACTCTGTTTCGAGGGTCCGAAGGCATTTAATCAGCACGATTCTCGCAAGAGAGCAAACTACTTCACCAAAATAGAAGACGTGATACTTTAACGTTTGAAGAACACGTGTGATACGAGTAAGCTGCAGACGGTCCGCAACTTTTTTAGTGTCTTCTAAAAAACTCATGAAAATCCCAGAACCACTTGCAGTCGCCGACATTTCACCAAAATGCAAACTGAAGAAGACAAGGAGCCCCTGTGGTGGGCGGGATTACTGTGTGCTGTCAGTCACGAGCTGCTTGGCTCTCATTGGTGAAAACCCAGCAGCAATTTGACAGTAACCCCACTCACCAGGGGTTCCAAGCCTCCGATTTGTCCACCCCAATTTTTATTGTAAAAGCACACAGTTCTTCTTTCAGACCGTCCCCTACTCCGCACCCCCCAAGTAGAAGCTCCTCCTTCTAAAAATCCACAGTGCTTATACCCCCCCCCCCATACTTTACACCCTACTTAAGGAGCAACACACAGGGTGTAGATACTTGGGAAGCTGTCCTCTTATCTGCTAATAGTTTTGTGAACAAAGTATGTGACCTTTTCTGTGAAGTGGGTTTTAAAAAAACACATGTATTAGTGTACAATTCAATTTTAATGGTAGCATATCTGTTACAACCTACACATTTTCCCCATTGCCTCTGAAGAGCATCAGTACTTAATATTGACCACTGAGCTGAGTAAATTAGATCTCACTGCACATTAGCGCACTGATAAGATTGCTCAGAGCAGATAAGTTCAAATATCCATAATTTCTCCAGTGGAGACTTTGTCACTAATGAGTTCAGATGGCTATGACACAGAGAAAATAGGCAAATCAACATGGTAAGTACCATCAATGAGGTCCGGGAAAAGGGGTGAACTAATTTACAGTGCGATGTCAGACGTTGGTGGCTATTGGAAGTGGCATCGCTCTGGATCCCTGAGGTGTTCCTCGGAGAGGATGGTTCCTCTGATGAGATTTAGTTCAGCTCAGACTTTTGTCAAAGTTTTTGATTTTATTTTTACCGCTGAAACTTTTTCGTGCCTTTGTCAAGGATCCAACAGAGAAGCATCCTGGAAACCTAAAGGCTACATGCAGCTGCCTTTAATCGTTATGCCACCTGATTCAAAAGAAATTCTTCTTACCAATGGTGTAGTGTAATTTAACCCGTGAGAAGACCTGCATTTGTGGTGCTAGATTAAAAAGGACTTGCAGTTGTACCTTTGTATCTGGTACATCTTTGGCATAAAGGTGGTGTTTACACCGGCTGTTTCACGCAAATCCATATACCAGGAATACGCTTTTCTGGTTTTTAAAGCTGCCATTGAGATTATACAGCAGAAGCGGAGAAAGTGGGAATGTAAATTTACCAGAGCCAGGAATGACGGCAGTCTGGATGGGTAATGAGTCAAGCATTCGACAGAGGCACTAATCTTCACTCACAATGCCATTGCCCACAGCATCCTTCCACGTGTCGGTGTTGTCTGCTCATTCAGAAAACCCACAGCCTGCACATATCAAGCTCCAACCTGAGGAGCCGACGTTGACGTTCAGCCAAGGATTTCGGGAGGAAGACTCTTCTAAATTAGCTGGCACACTCGTGGTATTTTAGGATGAGTTGAAAAAATATTTAAGGCACATGTGTTTCGGTACAAACACGTGCAAGATCATGCAGCAGAGCGTTAAGAAATGCCACAGAAAGTGAATTCAATCAGCAGCAGTCAAGCTTAACGAGATTAGAGTACCACAGAAGAAAGAGGAGAGTCCCCAAGTGTAGGACTGATGGCCTCCACCTTATGCCTTAGCCATGACGATGAACAAATGCTTGTTGAGCGCTCACCCCCAACTGTCATCCCATCGTCTTTAGTCCAAATCTAACTCTAACCTCAGTCTAACCCTAACCTAACCTTGAATCATTGTCCTGAGTTTTCATTTCTCTGGTGGTCAGGACCACACTCCTCAGTCACAATGTGCTTGTTTCTGCCCCAGTCTGACCACTAGGGTAACCGATTAACCTCTTCGATATAAACTCCATCCAGAGCCCATAAATCTGTGAGCCTCTTGGCCTGAAGATCCTGGTCGTGGCCTGCAAGTCAGGTTTCATCCACTCCAGGAGTGACAGGTTCAGAATGTAACTGTTCCCTGTTAGGCACGCTGAAAAGGCTAACCAGACCTTGACAACATTTACAGAAATGGTCCTCCTTGCTTTGTTTGAGTAAAATATCCCTAATTTACCAAGCTACTTCTGGTTACACAGACCGCAGTCATTGACCTTTTTTGTTGGGTATATATATGTATATACAGGAATTAAACACTCAGTTATGCTAATGAAATCATTATTTAGCGGTCCTCTGCCATCTGAGAGGATCGCTGGTACATGCTTTTCATTACGTATTTGTTTGAATATTTATACGAGCCTCTCTCGCTGGCAGCAGTCTGCTACAAGGAGTTTTTGTCTGGACAAAATCGTCACTTTAAACACCATGACTTTCCGGGTCTGCGATGCATAGGGGCCATGTGAGCTATGCATCATTCATAAACAGAACAGAGAATAATTGTTTAAGCGTATCTGCTGCAGAAAAAACTTCTTTTAAAACGTCCTTTTGGCTGCTGAAATGTAATTTGTAACAGAATGTGACCAGAGTCTGGCAAAAGCTTAACTAAACTGGAAAACAACTGGAAAACTGGACCGTGATTTTATTAACCATTGTGTGTGAAAGGTTAATGTGCCGTAGAAAAGCATAATGAGTACGATTCCTTTCCTCTTTTCCTCTTCCTCACCTTCTGTTTAATACTGGCTGTAAATTCTTAAAGAATATTTCTGACTGGCTCCAGACAAAGGGAACTCTCAGAATCCATGCTTGGCAGTGAGCTGAGTGCTTAAATATCAATAATATAACTAGCATAGCGGTAACTTAGCAACGAGATGAGTGGAAGTACAAAAATCCATTCCTCCAGAAAGAGGAAATGAATGAAATTGTAATAAAGGGTTTTACTTTACTGCCTGATTTCTCCATGTTTCCAAACTATAACGTCCCAAACAGACCATGGAGCCTGGGTTCTAGTGTTGTACTATTGAAAAAGCTACCAAACCTGCATTACTTCGGTAATAATTCCACTGTGTGTATGTCATTCCAAAGCATCTGTTAAATAGCTACAATGGGGAGCCTTGTAGGCAACTTAAATCAGAAGCACTACAACATGTAAAATCTGTAGCTGCAAACAACGGGGGCATTGAGCAGGATGTGGTCCTGCACTCTGCATTTCTGCTCAAACAGATTTCCCTCATTCCCGTTCAGGTCCCGTCTCTTTGGCGGCAGAGTGGGACCGGCCCCAAACAAACGGGACAAGTGATAGGCGCGTCAGGTTTGCCAACCTTGGAGAGAGATGAAAGAGCAGCTCTGCAAAGATAAAGCGTTTTACCGTTCTGCCCTTTTTTTGGATGTTGTCACTTAATTAACTGAGCGGAAGCTGTAATTAAGTTCAATTAAACTGTCTGACAATCTCGACGAATTAGGCGAGATTCAGTAAGAATTCTGGTCTTTATTTATAGTGGGCTTCTTTAATTAATGCAAATATCCCAAAGAAATAGAATAATAATAATAATAATAATAATAATAGTAATAAGGGCTACAGAAGAAACAGAGTCGATTGCTGATTCTGGCTAATGGCTGCTCCCTTTTTACCCATCCAGATGCACAAAGCCTCCTTTGATGCAGCCCTGGCGCATTTCAGACCCGCCGGGCGCATTTCTGCAGGCGCGACAGGCACGGCTGCAGGCTGGAGGGCACGGGCGCGGGCCCTGGCACTGGCCCCCTGACTTCCCCCGGAACCAAGAACAAGGCCCCTTAAATGCTGCTTTTCCCCCCCCCCCCCCGGCCCCATGACTGTCAGGGGCTGCTGAGCCAATAGTGTTATAAAGGGGAGATGACCATAACTCAATGGGGGCTTTGAAGGTCAAATCCGGCGATCTGGGAGTCGGTTCAAACCAGAACTTTGTCTCTTTATTGCGGCCGATGAACGTCTTGGCACCTCAGTGACATGTTGTCTCCATATTCACATTTAGCTCATCAGCTGTCCCCTTTATGTCTGAAACCTACGGTCCTGACTACTTTATGTGGCTGGATGTTCTGATCCGAGCCGTTCAGATTAAACACTTCACTCATGGGCACAGATATGGAAGGACACCCAAAGAGACCCAGCTCGAGATGCACAGGGCTGACGAGAAACAGAATCCACACGCAGTCTCAAAGAAAGTGAGACGTGGGTGAGACCAAAAAAAAAGACTGCATTATCTAGTGATGGATTTTGTGAAAGTGTGCAGAGTCCAAGTTGTTATTTTGACATGAGGTCTTACTCCCGGTTCTCTTCTTGAACACAACACACAACTATTGCTTAAACGGTGCCTGGAATTTGGTCCGGATGCCTTTACATCTCTGTATGCGTCACGGATGTCGCTGTTACATAAGCAGGCATTTCATTAAAATGACCAGCTTCGTACAATCAGATTTTCAGTCCAGTTAAATTGGATAATCCACTTTTGGCCCTGGGTAGAACATAACAGAATCACAACACAGAAAAAATTAAGTTTACTTGCCACTCTCCAAGGCTGGCAGAATCAGTCATGACTGTTTCTGTTCTAATTTGACTCTGAAAATCCATAACAGTAATACTGAAACTGCCGCTCGGTTAAAAATCATCTCACCTCCTTGTTGTCAGACTCTCCAATCCGAGTGACCTCTTAACATGTTCATATTGGGCACGTGCCCATGACAACGAGTGATAAGGGTTATTTAATCGACCAATAGGTCACAGGTTGCCTGGCCTGGATGAGTTCTAATGCTGAGAAATGGTTTAATGTGCCTCAGCTTCCATCCCATAATTGTGGTCTCAGAGGGAAAGGAGAGTTGAACTGGACAGGAAACGTGTTCATAGCGGATGGTGATATCCGTTTTGGGAGCCTTTCTAAGAGGACGGACGGGAACGGCAGAACCACAGCTTTGGCCTCAGAAAGTGCCACACTTGACTATAGATATTAATGTCTGTGAGATGTTTTCCCACTCAAAACGCACCGTTTTTCTGTAAAGTGGCCATCTGGATGTGTGGCAAAACAGATAAGTGCAGGTTAGAGTGCCAAGCAAAGAGCCGTGAGCTGTTAGCCAACAGACAACAAGGGAAATCGTACTCTCCAATGACAAGAACAAAAAAATATCACATGACCCAAGTACTAGGAAAAATGAGAACAGATTGGAGACATTAGGCTCTGTCTTTGTTTTTTTTTTTTCAGAGTTCTTTTCTGGTCACATCTTTGTTTTTTTTTTTTTTTTAAAGAGAGAGGGTTAAGCTCAAACAGAAGCTGGTCTGTGTGTGGAGGAAATCGTGCATCTACACGAACGACTCTGGAGCATTTGGCAAAATGAAAAACCCGAGTCATCACTCAAGAACTGCAAGTTTGCACAACAGACAACAAGTTTCAAATAACGTATTTGTCAAAACCATTGCAGGTCACAGGTGGAAAGATTCAGGGGCTGCTAATGGAGTTTCAGCTAGGGAACTCTAGCTCCTCCATGTGGCAGGGGCTAGTAAAGCCATTCATCCAGCCTGCTCCTTCCGATTAGGGCAAGAAACAGAAAAGGAAAAGAGATGAAATATACGGTCAGCCTGGATCTTCCAGAGCAATCTGCTTGTTTCCGGCGTCAGTGTTCAAAAGATTGCATGTGTGTATCCCATGAAAAGCATAATGTCACGTTCCGTCAGCTATTCTTGAACAGAAGGAGTTAAAATCGTTAAATCAAAGCAGGCTTATTACTGACTCCTGTTTCAGCATTTGCTCGTAACCATGGCAACATACTCCGGAGAACTGAAATGTGGAAAAAGCACAGGAACCCGAAAATGGGCTCGATGCAAAACCCAGCCTGTACTCCTTCCTTCCTTTCTTTCTTTCTTTCTTTCTTTCTTTGTCTCCTTCAGACAAATGCATCATTAACAGGGACTCTATTACAGAGCAAAAAAAAAGGTAATTAATGGCGCACACTCGAAGCTTCCTGACACAGTGGGGTGATGGCTGCGGTGCACGGGAAACTAGGGGCTGATAGCACTGGTGCTGACTGTATGAAGGTTGTTTCTGGAGAGACGGAATGAAGAGACTCCCTCCAGCAGTCTGACGGCGTTAGTCGACACAGCCGCACATGCAGATCCGGAGGAGACGCCCTGAAACACTCATGAGGGGTAGGCTGTCCCTGTCGCCTGTGCTGGCAGATAAGAGCACAGCTTCCCCTGTATGTACACCCTGCCGAGCTCGGGCACCGTGGCTTAGCCATCGCAGCAGCTTCGGGTAACCAGCATTCCCCACTAAAACGCCAGAGCAGCGTGAAATTCTGCGACTCCGTGAGACGCCGCTAGGTCTTCAAAAGCCAAGAATGGATAATTTCGGGATTTCTGCTGTGATGTTGTCTTTGTACGCTATAGATACCCCTTTATACCGCGTCTGTGAAGACTACATGATCTGAAATATGCCCGAACACACTGAGCGTGTGCACGGTGTAAACGGTTCAAATGGTGTCACTCCGGATCAAAATGGCCCGTAGGCACATAAACAATGCAGTAAAAAATGTTGGCTGTGGGAATATCACGGTGCAAAATACCACACTAAAGGATGCTGTCAGATAATATTGTACCGGTGAAATTACGGTACAGGAGAGAGAGGGGCAATATTAATGGGGTGTGGGGCATTTAGATCTGCCCCTGTATTGCGTTGTATAGGACACTTTTTCTCCTTATTCCTCATCAGGACTTGGCATGACCAGAAACTGCGCTGGTTACACGGTCGCTGTCACATGTTAAAGAATTTTAAAAACAGCCTTTTCCTCAACACCCAACACCCCACCTGGTGTAGTAGAGTAACTCCAAACGAGTACTGAACATGTGCACATTGGGTGATCGCTTATAATATCCAGTCCTGACGGACTACAGACTTGCCTCTGTGTGTGTGTGTGTGTGTGTGTGTGTGTGTGTGTGTGTGTGTGTGTGTGTGTAGACAGTAGATATTAGATGCGGTGGGCGGTTGTTTAGTCCAACTGAGAAATATTTTATATAGACAGTCAACCGCAAACCAACATGACTGACTTGTCCTGCAGGCATAAGGAGGGAATGTCCGGCCATGACTGCGATCATCTAGAGGTCACTTATTAGAATTAGAGCCTTGAAGCCTATTATTTTTGTCACTGTTATCCTGAGTTTGTTTTCATCCGTGGCCACAGTCCAACGCAAGGAATGTAAACCTTCTAGAAACCCTGATTTATAACTGCTGGGGTTTGGTGTAAGACTACTTTTAAAAACGTTTAAAAAAACGTCCATTAAATCCGTGAGGAAAAAATGGCCTGCCCTGTACACTAGTGACATTTTTGAAACACAGCAGATGTTGAGTTAGAAATCACTTCTGCAGCCACGGCAGAACATGAGTGTGGCTGAAGCTGGAAACATGGATAAAACACTTTTGGTTACATGAAGTTTATCTTCGTCCAGGTAATTAATCCAGGCACAGAAAACTGGAACGTCAGAATAAGGAAAATATTAGCATTCACCATATACCACCGTATAGCCTATAATCTGATTCAAAGGACCTTATTTCAGCGTTCTGAGTATTCTGCACAGGATTAAGCAAACCAAAACACCTACTCGATCATTTCATAAGGGGAAATCATATCCCAGCACTGGCAGGCGGGTGGACTCCTCATAATGACAATGTTGTTGATTTACTGCTGATTACAGTGACCTTACAAATATTTACAAGCAACACATGTGTCAAGGTGACTCGCTTTATTACTTTTGGAGCTAATAAATATTCGTTCAACTGTGTAACGGTGAGCGACAACATTAGGCTGTAGTACAACCTGGTGACTTTGAAGGACATGTTACGGTCGATCCACCGGGGGCCCGAAGAACCTCGAACCCGTACACTGCGGTGTCAGATGTCCGCTGAGGCTGAACACTGTTAATAGCGGCTACAAAATGGTGCCTCGGTTAGTAGCCTTGCTAAGTCAGACGTCAAGATGTCCTGTGATCGAGATAAAGTTATAGCTGTTAACAAAATCCAGGGATTTCTGCTGCGGGGCAGTATCTCGGAGAAACACCACGATCCTTGTTAAGTTTATCAAAGACCTTATACACAAGGAGGAAACTCAAGGAGGAGCTTCGCCCACATGAGAGGGACGTTTGGACCTTGTGATTTCTCATATATTATCAGACGCAAGACAAAACAAAGTATTCCCCAGTACTGAACATACAATCCATATGTGATCTGCATTTAATACGCACTGAACCAAGCACTGATGACAAAGTTCAGTAGTATATGCTATTCTTGAATTTATTGTCAATCACTTCAAGAAATTCTGGAAATGGATTTATTAAACCGATAGACTGATGCCATGTTTCCAGTCAGACTGACAAGCCTGGCATATCATGCTGTTTAAGTTTAAAAATATATAAATATATGCATAGGCCTACGTCTGGCTATTACTCATAATCAACAGATTAGTTTTCGTATACGAAAAACAGCCAAATTATGCTTCAAAGCATTCATCAGAGCAACAAGTAATGAAAACTGGATTTTCTTTTATCTGAAGAGCAGATGTTATAGGAGACAGTAGCAGCCTTGCGTTTAGATTGATCGTTTAAACAGCATGTGGCAGGGGTGCCAAGCTGAAGGGATTTCTGCAATATCCCGACGTCTGAAAGTATGAAGGGGGTCAGGGGCAGCCGTCCTGCGCACATTCCTTCTCACATGGCCGGTACCAGCCGAAAGCTGTGAGGAGGGAAGGCTGCTGTCTTCATCCAGAGGGTGAAGAAAACAGTTTACTGAATTCATAGCGCCTCACTGGAACGGAACGGAACGGGACGGAACCTGCAACCGCATGACAAAAGCCGACGATTCCGTGTTTGTGTCAACTGAAAATACTTCATTTCATTTGCTACCCTGAAGGACACAGAGTTTCTGAGGTTCCCTCTGGAGGGTTTAAAACACGTTCTCAGTACTTGTCATAACTAAGCATGACTTACCCATGGGAAGATGGCAAGCCGTAGGTCGGCTCAGCTGAACTCCGGCGTAATCTCTAGTCCACACTTGTGGCTTGTCGGAGTTTTCTGGAGCTCCGTCCGTGCGGGCAGCAGCCTGCAGTGGCGGTGGGGGGACAAGGGACGTGACGGCCGGGCGGCGGGCGGAGCCCTTAGATGGCAGAAAGTGAAGAAAGTGATCAGGAGCCACAGGAAAGCCGGCGGCCGGCGACACACTGCGTGAGCCAGGAGAGAAAGGCAATGTTTAGGTGCAATAAGGAAATCACGCAATTCTTAGACAGGTTCATAAATGAGCTGTTTTATAGGAACTAAGGCAACAAAAGGCGATACACCTAGAAACAAGGTATCTACTGAAGATATTAGCTAAAAGAGGCGTTTTGAACCCACATATTTTAATACATGGAAATGTTGAAGTGAAAAGGACACGACGTAAGCCTTCTCAGGTTGCAGTTAGCAGTACGGTTTAATTTTTCTCAGGAAATGTCCTGTGGGACGCGGCTTTTCCAGAAGTTCCCCATTCCGCACCTGTAGGTCGTGGGTACGAAGCCCACGGCGCACGTGCACGTTTGGGTTAAGGGGCTCGGGGATCCAATTCTAATTATATATATATATATATATATATGTCTATGATGGCACTGTGTATTGAATATCAACGGGTGTTATAATTATGGAAGGCGAGAACACTTTGCCGCAGGAGCTCAGTGGTGCCTTCGCCTCGTTTCCTCTTATAGCTGGCCAAACTGTTATTAAGATGCCGGGGTGCCATTCAGAATAACAAACACGGCAGCGGCAGAGACCAGGCAACGTCTGGAATAACGAGAATTACGCATGTGCGCGTTCCCCAGCGACTGGACACGACCCCGAGTGCGGTGGTCCAGCATCATGCTGCCCTCGCGCTCGCTCCGCATCACTTAGAGCATCTTCTCACTTTATGACGCTTTACAACGAGCCGTACGTTTCAATGAGGCGCCTTACATTGAATTCCGCTGTCTGTGCACCAAACTGCTTCAAAGCACCACTGCCTTTAAAGCTGTGCGGCGTGAGAAAATGACATGGTCATTATCATGCACCGTTATTCATGCATTCCTTCATTATGTGATTTACACTGTCCAGTTTCATCCATGTTATATGCACATTTGTGTTATTATAATTGCCATGCACGTTTGAAGATTATCTCCGCGTCCGTGGCCGTATGACCATGGGGTTTGTATACAAGTTAGGCTATTTAAAAATGCTTTTTTTTTTTTTTTTTGCGTGTTCACTCGGCTATGAGTTCCGTGGGTAAGCAACAGCTGCTGTAAAGCCCTCCACCCTGAATAACGGTGAACACACCCTTTCCTTTTGTCCTGTATCCCGTTGAAAACATATTAGCGCTACCACTAGCGCCACCTGTAGGCGTTTGTACGCAATGCCAGCGTAATTATTTCGAAAGGCATGGAAATGCGATTTTGGATACTTAAAAATACCAAACAATACGCATAAACACACAGCATTTTTAATAAGGTAATATTTGTAGGCAAGTGGGAAATGTGTATATTATCACAATTCAATTTTGGAATAAAATGAGAAATGTACGCGTAAAAATGTCATGTTTTAAAATATGATGTGGTAGAATTTAATTTAATTTTTTTTTTTTTGTTACGCTCGAACTGCGTTGCTGGCTTGGAGGAGCAGTGAGATTTCTAGCGAGTTTTGCATGCGTGTTTCATTACCCGTCGGTGTGATTCGCGCAGCCAGGTTATTTGCATTCCATAATAATAATAATGCATTACCTGTTAATTGTGACATTAGGCAACTCTTACTTGGAGCTGTTTATGGGGTGCAAAAATGTAAATTAAGTCAATCTTATGGAACCCATCTTTTTATGGATTCTGTGTGTATCAGTTTTTGTTCATTTAGAGCATTTCACACTGGTGGCCGTGTGACGCGTTATTTCTCGCTGTCCTAAACAATGCAGTAAAATCCATTCAGCAGGACTACAAATTCGCGTAGACGTGGCGCCCGGGAGCCGCCCATCATATAAATTTAAAGGTACAGACCGTCCAATCCACTGTGGAGCGAGCGTTAGTCATGTTTGATTGACGTGTCGACAGCCCAATGGCTGCTTGGAAACACTGACACCGTAGCAACGGGATGACTCCGTGTGCCCAATCGTCGCCCATCCACGGCAGCAGTCTCTGGCTCCTGTAGATGCATGAATTTCTGGTCGGTAATACACCTAATTTCAGCACCACGTCGCTATCCAGTGACAGCCCCAGGCGAGGTGAGTATATTCAATGAATCAAAATTTAACCAGCAAATTCCACAGTGTTTAGTGGAGTCTGTCCCTTTCCCCTCGTTGACACAAGGCTGTTGAGGTGTAATTCAGCTGGGATTTAAAGCTCTCCCCGGATGAAAGTCATGCACTCCTGCAATGCCGCTCTGGTAAACAAATTGGCGACATGAGTGTGAGTGTGGGGGGCGGCCGGCGCTGTCATCAGGTATGTCCATGCTGGGGGTCTGCGTGTCAGAGTGACTTCTCTAAACCAGTCCAGTGGACACTGACTAGTTTACTCCGCTTACAGAATAATCCGCGAAATTCCGCTGCTTGAATGCGCAAACCTGGGCCACGTGCGATCCGGGCTGAGTCTGTCACCTTTTGAAGGTGTGAATATGAATGAATGACCGCACGTTACCCCCAGAGTGTGACACCTGTCACCTGTGAGCTGACACGCTGCACAGCCTGGCAGGTGAGCGCTCGGCTGCCCATGATCCCCACGGAGGGCTCAGTGACGTCCGTGCATGCCTTTTGTCGAGGGCCCCCGGGGGGAAATCATGATGAAGTGTAATGGAGCACTCAGGGGCCCCATTTGCGTGCTATTAGGTGTCGCACCAATCGGCGTGGGAATCGGGCTCATAAGACGACGCCGACAATTTAAGCAGGGAAAAAAAAGAACGAATACTGCGTTATAACTACATAAAGATAATACAGAAATATTTCCTGCAAATGATACAAAAAACGACGGTGTAATACGGGTACTTTAAATAAATTAAACGTTAATCATGGGCGACAAGCTGTAGTTTCACCCACGGTTTTATGGAGTAAGTTTCAAAACTGTTGTGTTGATACATTTTTTTATTCCTTGGATTAAACCTATGTCTCACACACACACACACACACACACACACACACACACACACACACACACACACACACACACACATTAACCCCAGGGCAGAAATGGTGAAGTTTTCACCTTTATGTAACATTGCAGACTTCCCAACAATGAACAATGAGTCTGGTCGCTAGGGCAGATGTCACCTGTTAAATCTCAGCAGAGATCGCAATGCAGTTAAATAGGTCAGCATTGTAATGTATTCAAGCCTAAGGCTATGAAACACTTGTGTGTATCTTATTGTTAATGTCCGCTTAGGCAAAAATGCAGACGACTCAGTTTATATATACACAATCAGCAGGTGAAATTTATATAAAGGCCTAATTTGGACTCTCAACGCTGGTCTCTTTATGCTTGTGTGGGTTGGGGCTCGAATCACCATGGAGTGTCTGTGAACCAAAGGTCAGCGCCACCTTGTGGGGAAACCAGGTTTAGGGAATCCCCTGTAGAATTGTCACATTCAATTGTGATTATCCTCTCCGTTTGGCCAGAGCAGCAGGTGGCTGAGGTGTGTTGGATGGGCAGCTCCATGCCTTGCCTCTGCCCTGCACGGTTTGTCTCTGAGACTCCAGTCGAATGCTTGAGTCACCTTTTCTGTCCTGTCAGTGGTGTCCTCCTGCATTGTCACTGGTAAAGTTCGTAGTTTTTGCTAGCCTGTGATTCAGAGTTACAGGTCATCTGGTGAGACCACCTGCCTAGGGTGTAATTCAAAATGCCAATCAGTATTTTGCTTGATTAGAAGATGCAGTCAGAAACTGCATTTGTGAGAAATGCCGCTATAACTGCACCGTAGCCCAGCCTGTTCCATCAGCCAGTCTGCCTAGTGCTCTTTACCTGTGAGAAGATGAGGCTCAGTTGTGCATGTGGTCTATTCCCATGGGAATTAATGTCAGTTAATATTGGGGACAACGTGCAGGGAGGACTTGGTGCACGTTAACCAATGAAAGCAATGGCTTATGGGCCTTAAGAAAAACATGCGTGGAAGTTTTGAAATAATGTTTGAGACATTCATCTCTGCTCTAGGAGTGCTGCCGGACCCCTGTCCACGTTCGTGTTTTTCCTGTGTGTTGCACATTGACAGCATGGCACAAGTGTACCTGTTCAGCCAAACATATCTTGAGGAGACGTCCTTTCCAGCACTTGGGGGGCGTGGCCAGTGAATGCCCCGCCCTCAGAAGGCCTGGCCAAAGATTCCCACGGAAATTCCAAAAATGGCTGCCCAGCTGCGACCTGTGTGAAGTGGAGCTCATTGCTCGTGTCGACATGCAGCAACAGAGTTGTGGCTGCTGGGCTGTCGGCAGAGTGAAGGAGGGGCATCTACGGACTGGGATGGTACAGGAGATCAAACACGGCTTGTACAGATGAAACACTACACAGCCTGTCAGATGTAGCTGTGGCTAGTTAGAACAGAAGGATTGTGGGAAATTTTAGACGTGATTATACAGAGCTAGGTGGATATACGTACATGTGGGCGGGGGCTTGCATAAATTTGAATATCAGAAAAATTGTATGCTTCGAATAAATCATGCTTGACATTAGTGTGGGTTTGGGTCAATATCATATAATTTCTCTCTGGTAATGTTTGTCCCAAGTGATCCTGAAGTGTGTTTTGGGCTTTCGTGTTGCTTTTCCGCTGCGTGCGTACTGATCGTGACCCTGTTTTTTTCCTCTCTCACGTTGTGTGGTGGCGCATCGGTGGTCGTGGTATCGGACGAGCCCTTTGAGATAATGGCTCGTGCTAACTGATGCATCATAATTATAACAGCAAGGGGCATGATGAGAAAAATAACTTTTGCAGGGCAGGAGAGGATGGAGCCAAAACACAGCTCTGACTGTGGGAACTCTGATTAGATAATTAGATGGATGGACAGAATCTGTTTCATCATGCCATGGCCAGATTATCACATGATTGATCCATTTTCAAATATCAGGAAAGTAGGTGCTTTTATTTATAATATTATCCCTCGGTTGTTGTTATTGACCATGGAGCAGTGTCAGATCTGAGCTAATGTTTACTCAGTTAGATTAACTGCTTTGCTCAGCTGGTTACCTCAAACAGACGAGATCTGTAGTGCCGGAGAAGGCAAATGCCGTCATTAGTAAAGAGATCGCCGCGTTCCCAACCGAGTGAAGTTTTAAAACGTGTTTTAATTCACACCCTGAGTGTAAACGGGGCCATATGCAAACAGGCGGCTCTGTGAATCAGCATTTCAATCCGTCGTGGCGGAGGAGACGGACGCACTGATTGGGAGACGGTGAAAGTTGCCGTGACTACGCCTCGCAGGCACACTGCTCCTCCGGCACCGCTGCCAGCCACTTCATCTCCTCCACGCCATGAGCTTCCAGCCTCATCGCCTAGGAAACGGTGCTCTGAGCCCCCCCCCCCCCCCCCCCCCCCCAGCCCCCACCTTTTGGCCCCGCAGGGCCTCTTTTTGCTTCTCCAAGACGCCCCCCCCCCCCCCCCCCGCGCCAGCCACGTCCTGCCAGGGGG
>JAACJT020000042.1:7411787-7440800 GCA_009936485.2 Gymnarchus niloticus
CTGCTCCCCCCGCCCCCCCGCCCCGCGTCCCCCCCCCCCCCCCCCGCGCGCCCCCCCCCCCGCCCCCGGGGAAACGGGGCCGCGGGCCCCCCCCCCCCCCCCCACACACAGTGCACATCTTTGGCCAGGCAAGGCATCATTTTGCCTACTGAAAGCCGCCCCCCGCACCACCCAGAGTGACAGCCATGTCATTCCAGTGTGAGCTCCGGCCTTTCTAGTGGCTCAAGTAGCCAAAACCATGTGACCTCCCTGATGGGAAAGCCAGGCCTGCTGAAGGCATGGCCACCTCTGATATCAGCCTGGTAAAGCCCACAGGTCCCAGAGAGTGACAGCATGTGGATGAAGAGGAAGCTTCGCCAGTGTCAACGTGCCATATATGGTCAAAGGAAGCAGCAGAGGTGATCATCTGACCCAAACTCAAATGGGGGGGCACAGAGGGGGTGTGGCTTGGAATGAATTGTGGACATAGAGGCATGAATAAAGCTAGTCTTTAAAGAACCGGGGGGGGTTGGTAGAAGACATCATTTAAATACAGGGTTCTGCAGTTGCCTGGCTACTGACAGCCCTGTTTGGTTGGTCCTGCCTGCTGCTCGTCTCTCTGTCTGTAAGGAGCGGTGGATGGAGGGGGGGAGGGGGGGAGGGGGAGCTTTGCTCTCCCCCTGCTTTTAAGAGAGATACAGCAAACTGCGTCGAACCCGGGGAACCCGAAGATGGACATGGAGGTTCTGGACCTCTTCGTCACGGACGGTGCTCATGGGAAGGTAGGCAGTTTGTATCGTTGCTGAAAGTCGCTCAGCAGTTCTGTCAGGTCAGCTGGCTGGGTACGGGTCTGTTTCGGGGTCCTTGTCTCAAGCCTGGAGACTGATAAGGGTAGAGGTCGTATGAGATGAGAGGCTTTCAGTCCGTCTTCCTCTGGCCCAAGGCTGTGACTCGCTCCTGGTGTGACATTCAGGCTCATGACCGTGTCTGATAACAGGGGGCCTCTGCGTGCATGTTTCTCATCCCTTTCCTCAGAGTAAACCCACTTTCAGTGACACGTCAGCCCCAGCGTGTTTCTAATAAGGAGAATTCTACACTTCACTAGATACCCTTAAGAGATAGCCGTAGTGTTTCCTTTAGTTTGTTCCGCACATTCTGTTTGCTTTTGTTTTGGTTTGTTTGGCTCTGGCGATGTATATTCAGTAAATAACCTGAAGTGTTAGCGTTCCTTCGATTATGAGCCGTCTGCTCCGTCTGCTAATAGTTTCTCATTCTCCTCAAAACGCAACTGACAAAATGACAAGGGCCTTCGAACGGAGAAGCCAAAGCGCTCAGAGACACAGGCCTTGTGGTTTTATTTTGAGGAGTTTTATAAATTTTATAAAGAGTAAAGACTTGTCACTTCCCCAGAAAGATCATTTATTTACTTCAGGATTCCTAACTCTCTTTTCCGGACGATAACAAACGGTTTTCTTCTGTCCACCTGATCGAGACACGTTTTGTTGAGGATTTTCACTTGTACTGCAACCCCCAAACACACACATATTCATCCTCATGTCTGGCTTTATACTTACGAGCTCCTTCTCATCCAGTTTCAGTCAATGTGACTGGTTATAGGACAATTGCCAGCTTATGTAATGAGGTTTTATTCAAAGCAACATTAATTAAAGTCGGTGTGCTGTTGAGTTGTGAACTTCTCAGGGCCGTAACAACGTAATTTCACGTGTATGTGCTGCGTCAGAGACTGCCAGTCGTACCCAGCCTTAAGCCACGTGCTTCCTGGGATAGAGTGCGAATTCACCTAAGTGGATCGATCGAGAAACATATGTAAAAGAATCTCAAGTTAGTGGCCTTCCTTAAAAGTGTATTCATGCCAAGAAGATCATCGTCTCCTCTCCGGTTCCTTAGAAATGGAACAGACTTTTGTGGTTTGTGAAAAACTCCTGCTGACCAAAACAAAACTAGCACATCATGTTGGGTTTCTTATATTGTGAGAGTCACATGGCCCTGAACTTCTACGACCAGGAAGACGAAACCAGCTCAACACAAAAGCCAACTCCAGTTAGCCTGGACATCAGGTTCACTCTCAGAAACCACATCCACGGAACATTGAGGACATCAATTAATGCAACTTCTGTCTCCAGGGATCCTGTAGACCAGTTGGTAATGAGAGTTATGTGCGATGTTAAGGCAGAAAATGACTCAATTCCGGCACAAGCTCCTCAACACGTTAACTTGTTGTAGCCTAGCGTGATAACCCTGGCTGCTTCTCTTCCCAGGTGAATATGCCCCAGGTGAAACAGGTGGGCCTGCTTGCTGCAGGCTGTCAGCCCTGGAACAAGGACGTCTGCGCAGCCAGTGGGGACAGATTTGCATACTGCGCAACCCTTGCGATTTATGTGTATCAGGTAACAGGCCGTATTAGTCAAGGGGCGGCTATGAGAGTCTGTAGTATTAACTTGAGTTCTGAAAGTAAGGGTGCCTGTTAGGGACAAATTAAGCTTTTTGCTCATTCTGTTGACGGCGGTGGAGAGATAGCATAGCGTCAGTGGATTGGTTTAGCGCAGCATATTCACACACAGTGTTCTTCAGCTTGACCACAGGTACAACGAGTTCAAGCTGAGGGCTATCATGTCCGAGCACAAGAAGACTATCACAGCGATATCGTGGTGCCCGCACAACCCCGACCTTTTCGCCAGCGCCAGCGCGGACAGCCTGCTCATTGTGTGGAACGTGGCCGAGCAGAAGGCAGTGACGAGGCTCGAGAACACCAAAGGTGTGTGCAGACGGCTCTGTGGTAACGAGGGCAGAGTGGCATCTCTGGGCGTGACAACACTTACCAGAGTACTCGTCTGGGCAAGTGCTCATGTGTGTATGGAAACTGGCATGCTGGTGTGTTGGACTCTGTGCGTGTGCTGTCCTCACGGAGCTCCAAACTCCTGTGGCCAGGCATCCCTGCCTCCCTTAGCTGGTGCTGGAACGCTGGGGACACCGTCGCCTTCGTCTCCCACCGGGGCCCCCTTTATGTGTGGACCATCTCAGGGCCCGATGCAGGGGTTGTCGTGCACAAGGAGGCCCACAGCTTCCTCTCCGACATCTGCCTATTCCGCTGGCATCCGCTGAAGAAGGGCAAAGTGGTGTTCGGGCACACAGACGGGAGCCTGTCTATCTTCCAGCCGGGTGAGAGGCCAGAGCAAACACCGTTGGTCAAAATGCACAGCGCCATCTACAGGGCCAAGAGTGGAAACCCTCCTTTTGGGGTTTCTGCACAACATTACTTGGGTTCAGTATATGCTTCGGTTGCTCATGTACATCATTGCTTCAGTGACCAGTTGTTGCTGTATTCCCTGTCCGTTAACCCCCCCCCCCCCCCATGAGAATGGCTCGTGGGTATTTAAATGGATTGAACATGATTGATTAGTTACATACCATAGGTGCAAGAAAACTTAAAATCCTTTTTAGGGACACAGATCCCAGGACTGAAGTATGCTGTAAAGGCACTGAAATCCCTGCTAAAAAGATTGTCCTGGAAAGGAAGGAAGAAGACAGCAGAAGTTTGGTTTGTTGTCCAAAATGAGGTAATTTGAACCAGATCAGGATTCTGTAGCTGTTTTCGTTATTTTCTTTTGCTTTTTTGGCTTCACCAGGCTCCAAAAACCAGAAACACGTCCTGCGGCCGGAGTCGCTGGAGGGCAGTGACGAGGAGGACCCCGTGACGGCCCTGGAGTGGGACCCGCTGTCCAACGACTACCTGCTGGTGGCCAACCTGCACAACGGCATCCGGCTGGTCGACTCTGAGTCCCTGTCCTGCGTCACCAGCTTCTGCCTTCCCAGCTCTGCCGCGTCCGTGCAGTGCCTGGCCTGGGTGCCCAGTGCCCCTGGCATGTTCGTCACGGGAGGTTAGTGTTGCTCTGGGCCTCAGTACTGACAGTCCAGACAGTATGGCGATCCTCTGTGGCTTTATACAGGAAGTAGGTGAAGAGCCCAAGAAGCACAGACACAGTGCCCTTGGATGCATCTCGATTTTATTGCACACAAATTTTAAATGCCTTCACGAGACAGTAGGTGGCAGAATGGCTAAGGGAATGGGGAAAAGCTTGCAAGCTTACATTTCCAAAAAGGGGTGCATATTAATGTTATGCAAACCTGAAATTTATCTGGTGAGTGTGTAGCCTGGTGAAGATCATGGCCAAGGATACGCGTTGTAAGCCAACGCTCGCACCAGTTGGCTCATGCTGCTTCTAAATGGGACACAGTTGATGGATCTGTCGTTGGTCTCCTGCTGTTTTAAATGAGGTTTTTCCCAGATTCACAGGTGGGTGTCCTGAGGGTGTGGAATGTGTCCAGAACGACTTCACTTGACAACTTCAAGCTGAAGAAGACAGGCTTCCACACTCTGCATGTACTCAACTCTCCACCTGCCAAAAAAAGCAAGTAGCTGGAGATGCCTTATGTAACTTTCAATGGGGTTCTTTAGTAGCCAGTTGGGATAAGATCGGGGGATTTCCCACAGGGCATCTTGAAGCCCGAACACATTTTTAACGCTGACATTTTAATGTCCTGTCTCAGCTATAAAGTTGTAACCTGGCGACTGCCTTCATTTCCGTCTTTCTCTTGCCTGTCCCGCGAAACGGCCGCTGCTTTTCCGACCTCCATCCCCACAGCCTTCGTTGCAATCTCCCCCACTAAGAACCATCACACATCGTCGACGAGTGAAGCCGTGCCCCCACCCACGCCATGCCAGAACCATGCCTTCTCGCTGCCCCCGGGTCACGTGGTCTGCTGCTTCATGGACGGTGGCGTGGGCCTGTATGACATGGGAGCCAAGAAATGGGACTTCCTCAGGGACTTGGTATGGAGGCCTCATTAGGCTAAAATACTCTCACCATGTAATCTGCATGTGTAGGGAGTCAGGACTGCTGCTGTTATCCAGGTGTTTTGTAAATGATGTCATAAACAAATCATTAATCTATCAGTTAGAAGTAAGTTGTGCTTCTTTATCGGACTGCAGGGAACACTGCAATTAAGGAAACATACTAGCAGCCTAATAGCTGAAGTCTGTAAATAGAGGTTATTAACATTTATGATTGTTATTTTTAATGCCGTGAGATGTTCCGACACTCAGGGGCATGTGGAGACCATATTTGACTGCAAGTTCAAACCGGATGACCCAAACCTGCTTGCAACGGCGTCCTTTGATGGGACAATAAAGGTGTGGGACATTAACACCCTGACAGCTGTGTACACATCTCCTGGGAATGAGGGCGTGGTCTACTCTCTCTCCTGGGCCCCAGGTATGACCAGCACCTTACTGAAGCCCCCCTATTTTTCTGATGATGATAAGGAGGGTCTGTTCTCCAAATTGCTGATATCATATGTGTTTGGTTGTTCTGTTCTTTTTAAAGGGGACCTGAACTGCATTGCTGGGGCCACATCTCGGAATGGTGGCTTCATCTGGGATGTGAAAAAAGGCAAAATGATAACAAGATTTAATGAGGTCTGTTCGGATGTGGTGTCAAACCCTTCGGCTTCGGGTATTTTGGCCATGTATTCATTAATTATATAAGCAAAATGGTGATAAAATGGGCAATTCTTGGAGAGGACATTCTCTTGAGGAGAGAAACTGGAATTTGAGGGATGGATGGATGGATGGATGGATGGATCAGGGCTTAGAAATCTTCAGCCAAGTAAATAAATGCAGTAACCAGCGTTCCATCGTGAGAAGATGATGCTGTTGTTTTCCTCAAAAGCATGGAAAAAACGGGATATTCTGCATCGCGTGGAGCCACAAAGACTCCAAGAGGATAGCCACGTGTAGTGGGGATGGGTTCTGGTGAGTGTCCCACACCCCTGGCAGGTCTTCTGCTTGTTTCCTGGCTCCGATGCCCACATCTCAGTTTCTCTGTCCCCCACCCTGGCATCCGTAGCATCATCCGGACCGTTGACGGGAAGGTCCTGCACAGATACAAGCACCCGGCGGCCGTGTTCGGCTGTGACTGGAGCCAGAACAACAAGTAAGTGTGTCTCACCGCTCAGTCCCACGGCCTGGCCGACGTACTGGGAGGAGTGAGATGGCGAACGCCTCTTCAGCCCACATGAGTAAATCATAGCGACGAACTCCCACTCTGCCTCTGAAGCGGTGTCGAGAACTTTGTGCCAACCAACGGTCCAGCGCCAACCCGCAAGTCTGCTGACAGGGACAGCTGTGCTGAAACGAGCGTGCCAAATTAGGCACCGCGCAAAAGAATCCAAAGCACGCTGAACTTGGCTCCAAACGTTTTCGCACCCTCAAGTCAAAGTTCTTACAGTTATTACAGTTCATGATGACAGTTTCTTACTGTCTTTTGTGCTCTTGCTTTTCATTCAATGTCTTTTTCCGTCATTGAGTATGTTGTTGTTTTTGATGGTCGATGTGTATGTTGTTTTATTCGTATGGACATTTTAATGACCGCTGTGTGTCTTGTTGTCCTGTTCTGTGGTCGTTTTTGTCACCGTTGTGCACATCATCGGCCTTCTGCAGAGACATGATTGCCACAGGCTGTGAGGATAAGAACGTACGAGTGTACTACCTGGCCACCAGCTCCAACCAACCGCTCAAGGTGTTCACCGGTCACACGGCCAAGGTGTTCCATGTCCGGTGGTCGCCGCTCCGGGAAGGCATCCTCTGCAGCGGCTCCGACGACGGGTACGGGGGCCTGCCATTAGCCGGGCAGTAATGAACGCTGCACTTTGCAGACCACCGCTCTAACCAACATCAGCATTTACATCCCAAAACGTTCCAGAAAATTCTGAAAATAAATCATTCCACTGGGACTCGTTTATTGTGCTGTGCGATCATTTATTATTTCCCAAAGATATACCTTCTTTTGTTCTACCAGCTGTGTCCCACTTGGTAAACGTGAGAGAGAGCGAGCTATCACTTTAACACGGGATTTCATGCTGACATAATTTAATAATTTAGCTTTTCCTCTCTCGTTGAATGTTGGCTTTGTTAGTCATTAGTCAGGTTTCTTAGCCGCGGTTCCACCTCCTGGTCTGAAATGCAGGACGGTGCGGATCTGGGACTACACCCAGGATGCATGTATCAGCGTGCTGAGTGGGCACAGCGCCCCCGTGCGAGGTCTAATGTGGAACACGGAAGTCCCGTACTTGCTAACCTCAGGCAGCTGGGACTACACCATCCGTGTGTGGGACACCCGGGACGGAACCTGCCTGGACACTGTCTACGACCACGGTGCAGACGTCTACGGTGAGGCACCGCAGACCTCCTGCAGGGGACCCAATCCTGAGATGGGGGGCAGGCCATTGTGGGGGTTACATTTTGGTGATCCTGTATTTCTTAGGCATAAATTAGTTTTGCCTCCCTTTTTTTCAGATGATGGATGGATGGATGTATGGATGGATGGATGTAATAGTTCTTCGTATATTTTGTCAGATTTTTGAAAAACGAATCCTAATTCTCCTCCCATGCAATCTCTCGATGGAATCATTGTCTCTGATCTTAAATTTCCGGCCTCTCTGTGTGCTCTCAGACACTCATGCTTGTTCTGCCGCTGTCACATGTCCTGCGGTGTCCCCGCAGGTCTCACCTGCCACGCCAGCCGACCTTTCACCATGGCTTCCTGCTCCCGGGACTCCACCGTGCGGCTGTGGTCTCTCACGCCCCTCGTTGCCCCTCTCCTGGTCAACATCTTGGTTGACCACAGCTGGGATGAGATCATGGGCAACACCGGTGAGCTCTCCGCAGCAATTCAACTGCTAGGCAGATTAAAGTAGCCGTTTTACCTGAAATAATCTGGTCACTGTCTAAAGGATAACTCTTGTGGACAACCCAAGACCAAAACAGGAAGAAACATCAAATTATCACAAATGGTTCTTACTATTATTACTATTTACTAATTTCTATATCTTTATTGTATCTAAGCAAGAATTGGATGTTTTTAAGCCCAAGACCTAAGATGTTTTGTGAGGAAAGACTGAACTGGCTCATATTAGTGCGTGAAATTTCATCGAGGTTTGAGCTGTGACGGTCTGCCCAATTCCAACCTCACCCCAGTGCAAAGTTTGTGCCCCTACCCACAATTCTCTTGCCCCGTCCATCGAGGAGATCGAGCCATGGTGCCAGGCGCCCCTCCCCTGCTCTGCGGCAAGGTGTCCAGAGAGATAAAGCAGGAGCTGGACAAACTGAGTGCTGACGGCCGGGTCAAGAAACTGCGCTGGTTTTCCGAGTGTTTCTCTGTGAGTGTGGCGATTGCCACGGCAAGAAGCCATTTTGACTTGCCATAGCTGCTCACTGGGATTAAGTCAGTTAATCCCCTCAAGGGTACGACAGCAAAGTCTCATCTGCGGTGTATTAACTGCTACACTACTCACTCAACACTCAGAGTATGTTAGCTAAACAAGCAGCCAAAGTTTTGACTAGAAAGAGGGAACAAGGGAGGATGGATGAGTGTGAAGAAGGTGGGTAAAGACATTTTAATGAAGTCAGAACCCGCCAAGCCCGCTCTGCCGTGATACCAGAGCTTGCTGGAGCTGTCCTTCTTGGGGTGGTTGAAAGAGAGAGAGAGCGATGGAAGGGAAGGGATAGAAGGAGGGGGGGAAGGGAGGAGGGAGGAGGGAGGAGGGAGGGTAGAAGACAGATAGACTGTTCTTATCAACAACCCCACTGCTGCCTCCAGTGGGGTTGCTGGCAAGTGAACCACGGACAGGAGCGCGGTTAGAGGTGAAGATGACAGACTCTGTTTGGTGGTCCTGGCGGTACGGAGGAATGACATGTTGTGACATGTGGCATTGGGTATCTCCACCTGGCAGCCCCCCGGCGGCAGCCACAACCTGTGGGACCTGGTGGCAGTGATCTCTGGCCAGGATGACAGCCTGCTGCCCCAGGGCTACGCCAATGGCATCATGCACATGAAGCACCTGATCCGGTTTAAAACTGTGAGTCACTCAGTCCGCTGGACCATCAGTTAACCGAGTACGTCGCTGGTAGTAATCAGTAAATCAACCTTACTGGGTCGAGCTAACCAACTGATTACCCAGTCGTTACTCCGATGTGGCCGTGCGGAGATCTCTGAGATGCGTTTACCACGACAGAGTTTTAAAATCTTTAAAACACAAACAGCACCTCTCAGTGGAAAAACAGCTCATTTACGTTATCGCCATCCATTTTCCGGGCTGTTATTTTGCTTGGATTTCTTTTGGTTATCTGGGCCACATTTGTGATTGTTTTTAAGTAAAATACTTCCCACGGCAAATGCGATGAAGTAGCTTTACAGAAGAGGAGAGACAGCTGGGATTTTCTCGGGCGTGGCCACCTAAGCGGTCTTGTCTTCCCGTGTCCAGTCGGAGGCCCAGGAGCTGACCATAGTGAAGATGTCCAGGTTCGGCGGTGGGATAGGAGCGCCAAGCAAAGAAGAGCGGCTGAAGAGGGCGGCCGAGATTTACCTGCGCTTGGGGCAGACCCAGCGCTACTGTGAGCTGATGGTGGAGCTCGGGCAGGTGGATGTCTCTCCAAACTCTTCTCCAGCACCGTCCGTCACGTGCTTCATGCCTTGCCAGGGAATTGTTTTGTTTTTTTATCTGTGTTTTGCAGTGGGAGAAGGCGCTATCCGTCGCTCCTGGTGTGTCCTTGAAGTACTGGAAAAAACTGATGCAGAGGTAACCAGACTTCCAATCTGCTTGTCTACCCCGTTTAGAGCCAACTTGACTGCGGAGATGGGGAGTAAAGAGGTCCATCAACAGCCTGGACAATTGTTAGATCAGAGAAATAATAGCTTAATTTTATTATCAGTCTATTCATTGACTCTAATATTTATGTCACGAGTGTAATGTTTATGTATGTATACCTGGATGAGTTCAGAGACCTACTTCAAGTGAGACCAAACACCTCCCGGTAACGGGTTCCAGCTCCTAACCCACTATCCCACCCACACTGCTACTGTGCAGGCGGGCAGACCAGCTCATGCAGGAAGGGGACAATGATGTCATCCCATACTGCATCGCCACGGGTGACGTGAGGAAGCTGGTCAGCTTCTTCAGCTCCCGGGGACAGCTGAAGGAAGCGCTGGTGGTGGCTCAGGTGACAGTTTTTTTTTTTTTTTCTTCGTGGTCCACACATTTTTACATCCCTCCATAATCCATATTTACCACACTTTCATAAATCATATACATGTCCCAGAGCAAACTTACGGTTTCAGCCGTAAAAACAGCTGAATATCAGCTTCAGGTTTTGAACTTTAGCGTTTTAGTCACATAAAAATGTGAGACATAACAAGCTTGGCTAACATTTGCTAACGTTAAAGATTGAGCCCTAGCTGAAATAACGATGCTGTTGCTAATGTTTGCTAACGGTATAGACCTGCTAACGATATAGACCAACCCCTGAAATAACAACACAGATGCTAACGTTTGCTAACACTACATGTTGATCTCTGAAATATGGGTGGCTTCGCTAACGTTCGCTAATGATAAAGACAGAACCTTGAAGTGACAGGGACATGGCTAAAGTTTGGTAACATTAAATACTGAGCCATGAGATACTGGAGCTTTACTAACGCCTGGCTAACTCAATCTGCTGGGCAGGCCGCTTGCGAGGGGAACATCCACGTGCCTCAGACCTCCTCCACAAAAACCTCTGTGAGCTCGGACGACAACAATGTGGAAATGTATGATGGGTAAGGGTGCTACCTTTTCAGGCAACGCGTGTGTCGGGGGAATAGCGAGTGACCTCTCACTGGAACGCTGACAGACACGCAGCATTCACCGATGCCTTCCGCCCGGCTCGGACAGAATTCGCTAGCCCGGCCCGGCCCGGCACAGACCGGCCCTGACGCCGCCGCCTCTCTGTTTCCAGGCTGCTGCGCCGTGTCAGCCGGGAGCTGGCCGAGTGGTACTTCCAGGACGGCTGTGCGGTCCTGGCCGCGTGCTGTCACCTGGCTGTGGACGACATCGAGGCACGCCGGCTTCCCGCGCGTGCTGTCCACGACCCTGAGTCCCAGTTTCAGTGAAACCGACGGCCCTGAAAGCGAAACGACACAGAAAGAGAGAGAAACTGAGAACGAACTAAATGGCGTTGAGCTTTTTTTAATAAAAGCAGGGCTGCCCGTCATTTTAGAAACCAGGGCTAGCTGCTCATGTTACTCTGACTTTACTTGCGTTTCAATCTCATCTGTTTTAACGTGACACGCAGTTGCTCTTTCTCCCGTGTGAGGGACACTGCGAGCTGTGACTTCACGTTCACCGGGTTGTGCCGGGTGCTCTCTGACAGTGTATGTGTGTGTCCTTTCTGAGGCAGCTGGCGATGGCGAGCCTGATCCGTGGAAACGAGCTTGAGCTGGCCACGTGTGCCGGCCTGGCACTGGGGGAAGCGGCCGGTCCGGCCACACGCTACGCCCTGGAGCTCCTGGCCGTGAAGTACATGGCTGCACCCACATGGTAAATATCTCTACATACATGTAACATGCACAACAGTATGTGCATATATGTAACGCATTGGCCACGCCCCTTTATTAGATGGTATACACACGTATAAACATGCATATGTTACTTGTAGAGTAATGGATTTGCAAACATCTGGGGTTCATTGCTGTAAAATATCCCCAAGATATGACTGGTGGTCTTATATGTGGAGGAAGTCAGAATTCCTCTATTGCTGTGGGACTTCTTACATATCCATTGTCCAGACCGCTCACACAAATGCACCTGACGTCATTCGTTCATAACACCGAACGTTCACTTCTGCCATTTTGTTCTATTTGTGTTTACTCCCAGCTTTCCATACGTTGGGAACAGGTATTTTGTATTCCGGGGAATAGGGTTTCCTTGCATGGTGCCCATTTTCATGTGTTTATTGTTATGCCATGGAAACGTCGTTTTCGTCTCATGATCGTCCCGAAAATCAGCCCTCGAAACGTCGTATTCAGACACACGCCTGCAGCTTTTGTCCAGTTCTCAAGCTGACTTTTTAGCTTTCCTTCAGGTATCTGTCAGAGACACTAGGGGGCAGTGTGGTTTATGTATGTAGAGTGACAGAATCACAGATGACCCATTAACTAATTCTTTCTTTCCCCCAAAATGACATTTGTTTTTGTCGTCATAATTTTTGCCTGCTGCTTAATTGACAGTTCGTTAAATGAGAAAATTAAATGCCACTCAACTGCTTGAGTTTAATTTGTAACCCTGAGTGTTTAGTGTTTTCAGATCTGGATAGAAACCTTTAGTTAAAAATACTTTAGAACACAAGAACCTAGAAAGCAATTTAGGGAATCTCTCTCACACTCTCTCTCCCTCTCTCTTTCTCTCTCGTTCTCTCTCTTTCTCGGTCATTCAGTCTTTTGTGCTACTTTTCAGTCACTGGAAGTAACGTGATAACATTTGTCTTAATGTTCAGGGACCTGGCTGCTGACTTGCTCCGAATGATCCCAGACAATGAAATCCTGTTAGTCAAGCTTTGTGCTTTTTATCCGGGGAGCACTGGTGAAATCAACGATCTTCGCGAAAAAGTAAGCTTTAGAATTCGTCACGTTTACGGCTTCGCTGGAGAACCTCGTGGCTTCTGTCGTGACCCGAACATTTGGGCGTTTGTGTTTTATCCTTTTAATTTAAAGCAGTGGGTGCTGTAAACATTTTTTAAACGTTAATGCAACAAATGTGTGCCATAGTATATGAAAATATGATGCTTGGTAGGCAAAACATTCGAGCAACATTAAAGCAGGGCCTTTTTTAGGGAGCAGGAGGAACAGTCATCAAATACATGAATTTAAAACCAAAATATTAAGAAATATCATTAAAGAATTAATTCATTAGTAATAATAATTAATTAATATTATTATTATTATCATTAAGAAATATCATTAATTAAAGGGAGGACTGTTGTGCTTTAGAGAAAAGTTGCTATCGACATTGACTTGATGGCACTGAATAAATTTGGCAAAGAGTTTGATAAACAGGTAATGATATCCTAATAATTTTTCAGTAAAACACAGAGGGTCATATTCAGCCAAAATAAGGACGTCAGTGTTGTAAGGTTCCCCCTTCTCTCTGTAGTTCTGACACACTCCGCGAGGCGGCTTACTCCTCTGAGAAGGCGACCGACAGGTCCTTGATTGCCGGGAGCGACACAGCTAAACGGCTCACCTTGGTTCCCTTCCAGTGCAGTCTGCCGTGTTTAGAGGAGTGTCCCGGCTTGGCCGAGGCTGCCCTCAGAGACGGAGAAACTTTCCAAGCTGTGAAGTACCTGCTTCTGGCCACAGAGCCGGAAAGAGCCTTGCCGGTGGGGATTGCGTTTGTCAAAGGTGAGTCCGCTCAGGACGTGCCGTCTGGTGCTCTGTATGGCTTACCCTGGTTTTTTGAGCACCTCACGTACTGCGGTGGACGAACTTTACCCCACTGTCTTACTGCGTCCATACTGAGGTGTGCTGCTGGCTTACGTTTACCTTCAATTGTAAATTGTGAAATTTCCTCTTCATTATATTTGTGTGCAGAACAGCTGAGCAGCTCCGCCTGGACCCTGGACTCTGTTCATCCCATCCTGGACCTTCTTAGCTACATCCGAACGGACAGACTGATCCTTCCCAAATGCAGTGAGTAAGTGTCAGCGTTTCGCCGTCCCACGATGCTCCCCGGGGCTGTGCCCCGCCCTCCGTGGCCCGGCTAACCCCACACGCACTGTCTGCTTCCAGGGAGCGCAACCAGCTGCTCATTCTGTGTGGCTACGTTGGTGCTCTGCTCGCGGTGCGGAGACACTACACCAGCATCGTGCCGGTACTCTACGAGTACACAAGGTATGTGTTGCCATGGGAGTTGCCATGGTGACCTCCATGTGATCTCCGTGGTCTAGGTGTTTTTATCATTGGGAGCTGTTTTCCTCCCCACGATGTCTGTCGGTACATTTTGTAAAACGGAAGATAAATAGAATAAAATGTTGCCGGGTTGTGGTAGCGTTAGGGTCACACTGGGAAACGGATCCTGTATGCCATTTATTTTTTCGCTACTAGTATCTCAGCCAGTGATGGCACCACTTCTCTGGCACCAGTACAGCACCAGAGCTCCCTCTGGTGTTGCAGGTGTGACAACGCACCCATGGTTCCCTGAACAAGTTCTTTTGCATCCGTCCCATCCCCCACCCAGCCAGCTGCTGAAGAGGCGAGAGGTCTCAGTGCCGCTTCAGATTGATCAGCTATCGGCGGAGCTGGACGCCTGGAGAGCCTGCACCCAGTCACCCAGCAAGTGGGTCTCGGCCGCGGGGGCCACCTTACTGCCTCTCTGCATTGTCGTTACGGCACGGGGGTCCCCCTGGGGCTGGAGGGCCCTGAATGTACAGCCTGTCAGTGAACGAGCTCCCTGTCGGTGATAATTTGGCTTGTATTCTCGGTACCGAGGGTCATATGGGGTTAAAGACACCTTACAAAGTTGCACAGGGCATGGGGACCACCGCTATGGGGAAAATGAGCATCTCACATAGCATTTGCTAACTGAAGAGCATTTTTGATAGCATGTAAGAAACACGACAGGTAGAAGAATCGGGAAAGAAGCCTGGAGCAGATCAGTCTTTGCTGTAATGCTGCTTTTCCTGCCTGTGGCTTCACGTTGACAGTAGATGTGGTGAGGCCGTGCCGTATACCCCGCCGTCTGACGCCCAGAGGGCGAAGCAGACGCTGCTGATGAGCCGTATCGGCGAGGAGCCGCTGAAGGGGATGGAAGGGCCGGACTACGTCACGGGCTCCAATCTCCCCAGCCACTCTGACGTTCAGGTCTCCTGTTTCACCGGACTGAGGATACAGGTCTGTCGGTTGACCTCCCGGCGGGCATCCGTGTGGCGCTTCAGAGTGCCCCCTTGATCCGTTACACAACTCTTGACGAACTGTAAATTCAGAGCCAGAGTTCTGGAACATTCCGTTGTCCGAGTTCCGGAATTATTCACCTGTTCTTTTTGCTTCACACAGGGACCTGTCTTCTTTCTCGAAGATGGGAAGTCAGCCATCTCGCTCAACGATGCTCTGATGTGGGCGAAAGTGAATCCATTTTCGCCTCTTGGGACTGGGATGCGACTCAATCCTTTCTGAGCGCAGATGTAGACAGTCACAAACAGAAGTACACACGCACACGAACTCACACACACGTGCGTGTACACAGGCATTTACACAACTTGTTTGTATGTGTCCTCGTCAGAAAGCAAAGAGCTGGATGGCTCTATACAGATCCGGGAACAAACTGTCACCACATGCTAAAGCAGACAATTTTCTTGTTTTTTAAATTGTACAGTCGAGTGACTTTGTGAGATTTTTAAAACCAAAACGTTCAATGGTTAGCTTACTTGACAGCAGATTCATGATTCATTATGGAAAGTGCGAAATCACGACTGAAGGTTATGTGTATTTAGTTTTTTCCTCATGAAATATTTGTTGAATATTTAGCAAGTAATTTGTGGACGTAACGTATTATTGCTAAAGAACTGATATATATTTGACCATAATGATGGTTTGTGGCAGGTCTTTTCAGTAAGAAGTGTGGGTCTTCAGTATTGCCAGTTAATGCTATTTTCAGTGTCGAGGGTGACGTCTAATTTAAGATTGAAATTCATTTTCGATCATTACGGTGATTGTTATCTGATTTAAGCTCATTAGAAAGATGTCT
This sequence comes from Gymnarchus niloticus, assembly GCA_009936485.2. NCBI lineage: Eukaryota > Metazoa > Chordata > Actinopteri > Osteoglossiformes > Gymnarchidae > Gymnarchus > Gymnarchus niloticus. Next base: position 7,427,400 of record JAACJT020000042.1, read on the forward strand.
GACTTTTATGTGTTTTTGTTTGCTTGAGAAATCCTATTCCGAAGTACCGTTAACACATATACTTGACCAGCAGGAGGCAGTCTCAGTCCTTACCTGGTTACCAAACAGGCTGACTGTGGAATTGCCTTTCATGCATGATCCAGATACAGCTGGAATGGAAGGCCAGGTTATGTGCTGTCATGATGATGGCTACAGTTTTGCTCCAAGTCATGCGTTTACATGTAATCTGGACTTCTCTAAGGTCTGTGGACTACAATCGCCCAAGTTTGACTCAACCAACTAAAACTATTAACACTTTAGACGCTGTGAATTTAGGGTTTATTGAAATTACTGAAGACATTTGTAGTGTTCTCTTCCCAGGAAAAAAAAAAAACATCTCAAATAAAAGGATCAAAGCTTGTTTATTTTTGTTGAGCATGGCCATCGTTCCATCTCATCATCCTGCCCAGTCATCCGGTTCCGTGAGTCGCGTTTAAAAGAAGAGCCGCTGGCTGAGGCACACGACTGATGCGGAACGTCGCATCTGCTTTGCAATGAAACACTTAGGCTTTAGCATGTGTTCGCTGTGTCGCTGCAAGTGGAAACAGACGTTTTGTAGAACCAAAAAAGAAAAAAATGCAAAGAAAACAAGACGTGTATAAGCTGTGAGATTTACTTATGTTTTGTTATGCTGTATTTATTACAGATAATGTGGGTATGCTGTTTGTTGGATGAAGGCTGGTCATAAACGCAGATTTAACAGGGCGGTTGAAGAAAATAAACTATATTTTTTCATTAGAGAATCAGTATAGATGTTCTGTTTTGTGTTGTTACAGCGTGAGCAGTTTCTACTAACTACAGAGCGACTGCAATGCTGAAGTTGATCACTCCTCTGTGAACGCTAGCTAATCCTTTGACACTAGTCTGTGCTTAACATGTCAGAGTGAATAACAGCTTTCAGCTGACAAAATATCACAGCCGTGTCCTCAGCAAAGCTGCCATGACTACTTTATGTATTTATTACATTCTTTATTCCCTTCCTTTGTCTGTTTCTATTGCTAACGTGTTAGCATTATGGAGGATGTGCCTTAAGTAGGATTATGACCCCATTATCTGTGCATTCTGTGTGGAAAGCATCATTTGTTAAAAAAAAAAACAAACAAACAGAGATGGAAGGTAAGTTTTATAGACTTCTCAAAGCAAGGAAACTTTGGACAGTGGACGGTTTCAGGAACACACGCATGGGACGTTCCTCTGAAAGAATACTTTTCAAAGTACAAGATCAAGAATGTAATGCTTTTATCATTTTGCACTGTGATATTTATTAATTTGTTGGTACCTTTATAAAATTAGCAAACATCAGTTCAGCTGTGACGTATGTACATTTAATCAGGTACCACAATTTCACTGTAATAAACTGCAGCAAATTCTCATTTTGTTGTCTTGTACTGCTTTTAACATTAACATGATACATTTAGCTCAGTTACATGTTAGAGGCAGCCCATATTTGCTACTGATGTCTGCAACGACGCTATTCATTTATCATAATGTAAGCATATTACGTTTCATTACTGTCTTCATATTATGAAGTTGGCCTATACATACAAAGAGGGATAGAGGGTGAATAATCTGTATCTCTATTCCCACCGCTTTGAGGGTTAAGCCCCTTTTCTTTGTGTCTAGTGTGTATGTAAAATAAGTCACATTTTTTTCAAACAGATCCACAGCTTTTTATACCTTTGTTAATGTGTTGATGTTTTTCAATGACAATAAAACAGACCGTTACTGATCTTTCCTTGGCTCATTACCTACTTTAGGTGCTAGATGGCCCTGCATTATTCTCTCACCCCTGCGGTCTGACTCAGATCAGCTGAAGACACACCAGTGGTCCCAGTCTGAATGGTGGGATGTCTGATGAGTAGGCGTTTGATTAGTCAGTCTGATTGCTTGGGGCCTGATTAACAGGCGTCTGAATTGTTGGTATCTAAAAATTGCTCAGCGTTTGTGTAATTGGGGTGATGTTCTGATTGGTTAATGTCTAATTAGCTCAGCGTTTGTGTAATTAGGGTGATGTTCTGATTGGTTAATGTCTAATTGGTCGGTGTTTCAATACTCTTCAATACTCAATTCAGTACTCAGCGTGTGTTTTACTGATGCTCCGCGCTGTTTGTGTACAGATATATGCAGAAGTGGCTGCGGTGGTTTAAATCTTATTGTTGCATTTAGGAAATGATATATTAGCTGAAAGGATGTTTCTTATTACGGCTGGTAAATCAAACAGCGAAGCCACTTTAGGAGCTGGGTTTAGCCCGCTTTTTTTTTTGCCTTTCCATGGCTTCCTTCCTTTTTTATATCCATAGAGCAGACTTGCATAAGGGAAGCTTTTCATACCCATGCGTGGTGTATGAAATCCTAGCTTTTTAGCTTTACTATGACTGAAGGGCTCAATACTAAGAATGAAACGCTAAGAAATAGCCGGGAAAGAGAGAAGTCAATAGGCGACACTGACAGACACGCAACTTCTGGTTAATTAAAATGTTGTATTTATCAGTATGTTATTTCGATGTTGTAGCTTCTGTCTTAAAAACAGATGAATGAATGATCTTTACGTTCGGAGCTGGACTTTAAAACAGCGTTTTCCCGCCCTGATCACCGTGGGAACCCCAAGAGAGCTGATTGATGCCTGCTGCTGAGCTGAATTTCTGATTAAACTCACAAAAGTTCATTCTGTCCGATCATTTCTGGAACTTTGCCATACGAGAATGTATTCAGTGAATTATATTAAATCAGTCCTAATTATCGAGGGGCTACAAACTTAAACGTTACATTTATTAAGGGGCGCCTATTCCGGTTTTTCCATTCCCGTTTTATTTTAATTATACAGGTCTACCAATCTGAACACAGTTGACAGAATCACGTGACTCTTGATCTCATACATTGTGCTTAACCTTAGCATGGTCTTAGCATTTTTTAAAATCACTGCGATTCATGCAGCAGCTCACTTGTGTAATTAAGAGCTCACTTGAACCAAAGTCGGGGGAATGAAGAACCAACTCTGTAGTACGGTTTATACATTGAAATGTGGGGTGTTAACACACTTAAGATGGTTGTAATCCTCAGTTTTGGCCTACACAGATAGGATATGCAAACAACGTATTCTTTGTTGAAATTTAATCTCCTAGTTATCTAACACACATGCACAATTCTGATTACATTGCATGTAAAAAAAACAAATCACACAATTAAAAGAAAATATCTAAAACAAATGTTCCCTAGTCTAAAGCTGATATTGGTGGCGTGCTTTATCATGTAATGCTAGGGTTTTCTGGCTGATGGGACACTGTAAAAATGATCTGTGACCCTGGGATCTGACTGCACAAACAGAAGCAGTTTAGATTGTTGTGGTATGGACCTTCTGGTGGTCTGCATGTTAAAATGTAGGAGACAGTCTCTCCTCAGCAGCCCAGCAGTTAAGGCACTAACTCTGAATCCATACAGCAAAAGCATTTACTTAAGCAAATAAATCTCTTATCCTTAAATCTAGCTTCTGGTAAACCAAACATGGGTAAGCATCAAATGAATGTTATAAGACTAGCCTTATCTAGCATACAGCACTAAAGTGAGTGAACCCCTCGGGGTCTGTGAATTGACATGCCGATTTCTGTTGGTAAAAAGCTCCAGCCTGCTGTTTGGGTCTGAGAATGGCTTGTTGTTGTATGTTTCTGTTTTGATTTTCATCCTTGAACCTTAAGATTACCCCCAGGGCTTGAACACATTTCACATCTTAGTGAAAACATGTTACATTGGGTACATGTTAGGGTTGAGGCAGACTTGTAGCAGAAATTTTTCCATAGTTGGGTCACGCTAGATGGAGGGGCGGGGGACGCAGGACAGAGAGGGTGGGGATTCGGCTGGAGGTTGGCCTATCTGTACTGCAGGAACTTCTTGAGCAGGGTGGGCAAATGGAGCTGGGGAATGAGGTGGAGCCGGGAACGATCTATATACCGTCTTATGGCAAGTCGACAGAGCTGGCGCAGCGGGCTGGGTGTGGCTGCAAAGGAAAGGGGTGGAGACAAGTCGTCAGTTTACCTGGAGGCTGGCGCCTAGCAACCGCTGTGCAGAGCGTGCGGGAGCCCAGCTGGACCACCGTTTGTAAACCAGGTTACTGCTTGTTCACGTGGAGTCTGAGGGGACCAAGTTTAGCTGTGACAGTATCTGATACTGTCTTGGAAAAATAGGCTGCCTGGTCATGGAGCCTGTAGTTCCTTTGATGACATAATCACAGCTGTCTCCAGCATTTTTGTAATGAGAAAGCCAAAATGTTGTCTTTCTCAAATGTTGCACATTAAATATTGTATACTAAAACTTTAGCACATACAAGAGTTTGCATAATTAACTCCAGGAGATAAAAACTCCTGGCCTGCTAAAATTTACAGGCACCTCAAAACCATCCTGTGGTCTAACAGAATGTTCCCTCGTGTTCAGTCCCAGAGAGGGCATTAAAGGTACCTTCGCAAAGGAGGAGGAGTCCCTCAGCCAAGCTGCTCGGCGGGGCTGACTCAACTGGCCGCTTGAGCTCCAGGTTCCGAGTGTTGATGTTGGCGCCAAATTCCAGGAGTTCCTTCACGATCTCGGGGCAGTCCTTCTGGGCAGCTGCATGCAGCGGTGTCTCTAGGAAGCGTCCCTTCTGCACGTTTGCGCCTGCAAGACAGGACGGCAAAGGGGCCAGGGGCCTAGGACAATAGTTACTGACTTTAATTGTATGTGCCCCTTACTTTAATTTTATGTCCCTCCCCCTCTTAATGACCCCTGACCTCTGTCCAGGAGTGTGCGGGTGCACTGCAGCTCGCGAGACATGCAGGCTATGTAGAGAGGTGTTCCCAGATGAGGAATGTCATAGTCAACGTCAGCCCCCCATGTGATCAGGGCCTCCACACATGCACTTTTTCCTGCAGGGGGGTGAGCAGGATAGACCAGTTAGTTACTACACCTCATTCAGCTAAACTGTCTGATAGCATCGTAGCCCAATATCATATGATATGGCAAGATATCATTCATTATAATTTACTTTTATAATGTGTGAACTTGGATGCACGGATCTGAAATTGCTCTCATTTGGTTAAAAGTATGAAGCCTAGGCTTCTGGCAAATGTCAACTGTTTCAAATCACCCAGAGGACTACAATTCCCATCAGCCATTTCAGTGAGCGCGTACCTTTGCTGGTGGCCTCGTGGATGGGTGAGGGCTGGCAGGGCTCTGCCTGAGGTTTGGCACCGTGCTCCAGGAGCACCTCTGTGCAGGCCACGCTCCCTGCCGAGCAGGCGTTGAACAGCGGCGTCACACCGTCGATGGTGGTGGCATTTACCTGTAAGTGGCATAGTGACACCACCTCACTCCCTCTCAGACCCGCCCCAAGGCTGCACTGCTAATTTAAACCCCCTACGTAGTAATAACAAGTCAGCTTCTCCTGAAGCTATTCCCTGCTGCTTTGGCGGCTATCTCCAGCTACCTACGTTAGCACCAGCATCGATGAGAGCCCTCGCGCAGGCCACATGATCTCCGAGACAGGCCTCGTGCAGAGGGGTCACGTGGTCGATGGTGAAAATGTTCGCACTGTAGCCCTAAGAAGAAATGCTGATTTCAAATCATACTGCTCTCCACGTCTGCTCATTTTCAGTTATTTCTAAGGGACTTGTCAGATTTGCTCATCATCTTCACATACATCTGCTCTCAGAAGCACAAAAGCCATGGCTAACAGGCCATGAGATGGAACTCCTCCCACCTGAGTCAACAAGGTCCTCAGAGCCAGGAGACGACCTTGACAGGCGGCCTCGTGAAGTGGGGACCGGTCAGCCCATGACCCTGTAGAGAAGAAAATCGTATCACACAAAAATCCACCTCCCCACCACTTGGTGGTGCAATCTAGAAAAACCTGAACTGGTGACTAAGTGCCTTCAAATCAGAATCCTCCATTGCAAAAGTATTTAACATTAATGTCTTCAAATTCAGATACTAAACTGGGTTTCATCTGGTAAACTGTATGCCATTGTTGATTACAGAAACAGCTAAGTTCCTCTTCCCCCAAATACTCGTGTCTTTTTCAAAATAGACAAGCAGTTAGAGTAGAATGCTTTTGAGTTTAATTAAGAATGTCCATACTACAATCGGCTTTGTTGGCCATTCAGACTGCTGTGTGGAAATGATTTTTAGGTGAAGAGTTCTGCTTCACCCCCTCCATTCTGGTTGGAGGGTGCTCCCACGCAGCTGAAGTGGCTTTGAGTAGAGTTAATGTGACACCGAGCTGGTCAGGTAACAGTGTCTGTGCTCACACTCCGTGTTCAAGCCTGGGCTGCTCTTTAAGGGGGAGAATGGCCTCTTAAGAGAATGGGCTCCACGGTCACCAGCACAGTGATCCCCTACACAGGTGCATTTTACACAGCTCTGTGTTGTGAAGTTAGGTGCAGTTTCTAGTGGAGTTTAAGCACCTGGTGCCAGGTAAATATTAAAGATGGCTTTGCACGTACCTCCTCAGAACTGACCAAAGAGAAAGCAGTTTCATTTTCAGCTTATCTCCAGCCATTTCTTAATCGTGAAACCCCATTTGTCCTTGTGTTACTGGTGTTGTCTGAGTGTTACACCGTGGTCCTAATGGAACATTATCTCATGTCACAGTGTGCTTGTGTATGCATGGGATGACAATAAAGCCCATCTGTCTTGACTTCCATGCCAATAATCACCCACGGCAACATGGAAACTGAGTCTGGTGATATTTGCAATAGAAAGCCAAAAGGTGCAATTAATGAAGGCTTAATCAATCAATCAATCAATCAATCAATTAGGATCTCTGCAGGGATGCTCGATCGGCTAGCACTGCTTGCGGTCAACCACAAAACTCTTTCTGTGAAAGGGTGGACTGAACAGATTGCTTTCCCACTAGATGCCGCTAACCGTGTTTCATATGACATGCAGCACCCTGCGATCCGCCGCATGCAAAACGTCCAAAGACATTTTTGGGAAAAACACACATGCCTACGATAAGTAGATAGACGTGGTGCCTTAAGGGCACGGCTGCGTGTGACTTCACCGTTTTCCTGTTCTCAGTCCTGTGAGGCAGATCATGAATTACGAGCTTAGATATGTGCCATAACGACACCTTTCCCTCCAGCTCTCGGTCGTTGAGGCAATCGCAGATATCGTGTTTCCATCATGTTGCTATATTTAGAAGTACCCCTGCTAGGGGGCACCGTCTGGCGGCTCTGGGCTCTGCTTGGAAGCCCGGAACGACTAACACAGTGCAGCCGGCGGACCTGAGAACCATGAGCTCGGACTGTAAGAATCAGAGAGGGTGTCTACCTACCCAGGTCCCCATCTCCCCAGGGCACGTCCAGCCAGTCGGACTGTAACAACTTAAACATGGCCAGCCTGTAAACAGAGGAGCCCTGTCACGTCACCGAGGCCTGCTTCCTGCAGACACCCTGCAGCCATCTTTAAAGCCCCGCCCCTCATCTCCACCCTCAGCCACGGTTCTAGTCATGCTGTGCATCAACAGTAAGAGGCCTATAAAAACAATTTTATTTCTAGTTACCAGGAATACTGCAAAGTGATCAGAAAAGAATCGCCCCCCATGGACTGAACCTCAAATTCTAGGGGGGTACAATTCCATGGGGCTCCGAGCAAGAAAGCGGGTGCACAGATGCACCATGCCATGGGGTCCCATTCAGGCCAAGGGGAATCAGCTCTCCGAAACCCACTCCTGTTAGCATGGTAACTAGGCAACGCCCACTGGTACTCTTTACTGTCGTTGTTATCTTGTTTCTTTCAGAACACCTTGCATTGTGGATTTTAACGTTCTCTGAGCACATTTACCGGGTAAAGTTAAATATTTAAACCACATCTATTTTTACTTCCATTGGTGCAGAAAGAGGGCAATGGAACAATAGTAAACTGTTTTTCCACCAGAGCCAAGGGCTGTTCACATACTGTTAGAGCAACCAAGATAGCTATCCACTCCCTGAACATTGCCCTGGTTACCAGATATGCTACCACACTATTGGCTGCCTGGTTGCCCTGGTAACAAAAGTAGTTGGGCCAGTTCGTTATTCCAGTATTGCTTCTTTATGCTCTGGGCCTGTGGTCAGCATTCGAGACAACTTTACAGAACTTTACCCAGCTAAACTGACCAAGGAAGAACAGTTAAGAATCGTTTACCATGGGCATATTAGAGCTCACATTATATTTAAACAAACACAAACAATTCCTCAATCAAGGCTGCAGCTGTTATTATTGTTGTTGTTATTCTTATTATTATGGCTGTTTCGATTGCAGGGGCCCATTCCTGAACGTGAGCTTAACAAATCCTACAGTCAAACCTGAATTCTCATCGGAGAGATTTGGGGAGATTTGATTAAGTGAGAAATCCTGAAGTGGTGCTTTCAGTTTTCTCCAATCAGAATTCAGAATTACTACTTGTTAAACCGGCTTTTGGGAATGGACCCCTTAGTCTGGACTCAGAATGGGGGTCCGCAGTTCAGCTGTTGGTACTGGATCAGTCTTTCTGGGTTCAAGCAATTTAATCCTGTCAACTGTGATATGTTTTCAGCTCCACTCTGTCTTTTAAGAATTTAGAAGGCAAACATTTTGCTTAATGTGTGCATGTATGTATTCTTCATATACAAAAATGACTGAGAAGATGCTGGCTCCCGTCTTGGATGGTGGATCTGGACATCCGTCTTCCGCCTCCGTTGGTGTATTCTTAGTAGGAGATGGACTCCATCTGCCCTAACCCTGTCTTTGGGGTACGCATTCCGAGACCCCCTTAGGGTTAGGGTTTCTGTCACATGACTGCAGTGACCTGAGACTTGCGACATGTGACGTTTTCACACTGACACGGACTTCAGCAGCTATTTGGACGTTCCCAAAAGCAGATGATTCGCTTCGCTCGTTTGCGACGGGGCTGCCAAATGAGACCCTTATCCACGCGTCGGGAAATAAGGACATGTCACGGCGACTCGGGAAATCATTTTTACTAAAAGGCGTGACAAGACAGAACGCAGCTGATCAAATGACACAAATCTTTAAGTGACGTTTTACCTCGGGACGATGCTTTTCTGCGCAGACCTACAGCCTGGGGTGGAGGGTGGGACAAATGAACACGGAGGTGACAGGTCGCATCGGCGGGCTGTGCTGTCACCTGTGCCGGGCGCCGCATGCACACGTCGGCTGTCATGCGCTTCATCCCCAGAGCCGACCGTACGATCAGCACTCGCAGACGGCCGGACGACTGACCTTGGCTTGTCAGAATGCCCCAGCAGGACCGCTTTGTCGCAGGGGGGTCCCCCGGGCTGTGCGGCGCCCGTTTCGCCGGCGCCCTCTCTGTACGCGACACCTCGGGCATGTTCAGCACAGCCGGGCGTCCATGCGAAGCCGGGCACGCCGATCGGACACTCAGCTGTCGCCCCCGACCCGATCTCCGCCGGAGCTCGATGACGGCAGCTGGCAGGAGCCGCCGGGGGAGGGGGTGCTGAGTGGGGGCAGAGCGCTGCTCTATTTATAAGCCGGGTTTTAGGCTAGATTAACTTTACTGAGGGCGTTTTCTTTGGCAGGAACACCTTTCCCGTTATTATTATTTATTATTTTATTAATGATAATAATTATTATCATTAATAAAATAATAATAAATAATAATAATAATAATGTGTAATAAAAATGTCACATTCCTTGCATAAGCGCTGAAAAGCGGCTTTGCGGTCTTTCAGACAGTCCTGCCTTTGTGCCTCATTGACTTCAGTAACGATAGGTCAGTAATGCCTATCTGGCCTCCCTAATAACAACCACCAATCACACGCGCCCCACAGAGTGCTGTTTACCCTCAGTGTAATGGGCTGAAATTAGTAACCCGCTCTTTGTAGCCCCGTCTCGTACAACTGCGCCCCACTTTGCGTTTCCTTCTTATTGTCGTTCACTTTTTCCATGCTGCGCATCGATGCCACAAATAGTCGGGAGGGGAGGCTGACTTTCTATTTTAAGGTACAAACAAGCGATGTAGATACACAACATTGTGAGGCTGTGACAAAACCAGGGTCCTGCCACTTGTGGGATTGTGACTTTGCTATTAATGGCACGAGGTTATATTGTAAAATTGCCTTCGGTTGGAATGTATAAGCTATTATTGCTCGTTTCCATTTAAAATGGATATCTACAGTCCCACTTGCTGTTTTCAAAACAAATAACCAGAAGAAATCTTTGCTTTACTGAGAAACTCACAGTGACAACTAACTTTTATCTCATTGACAGCCTTTAATGTGTCAAATATGCATTGATTACTCGTAACTGTCAATGCGTATCACGCAGAGTTATATAATAGCACGGGGTCATTCTTATCCCCAAATGTGAATTTTTATTATTATTATTTTTGTAAGCTTTCTCTTGCTGATTTGACTAAACTCACATCTCCCAGCTTCCTCTCTAACTCTGCCGCTGTCTTGCGTGTATGTCTGTTAGGCGCATCCTGGCCTCCGTGTCAGATCAGGCTGAAGACTGTGAAGTCAGACACGTTAGTGTCTCGTATGCGAAGGAGTCTGTAAGACCATACGTGTGACCACCTGTGGTGTTTACATGAAGCAAAGTTACACCGGCCTAATCATATCCCTTGCTCGATTACCTTACTGACTTACGTGCTTGGCGTGATTACCTTTGTCTGTTTTGTGCCCCTCACATGCTGTCATATGCTCTTGTTGCTCTGCGAAATTAAAAGGTAATGCACCCATAGACCCATCAGTCCATCATCAACTGGCTTATCTTAGTCAGGGTGTCCAGAGATGTGTAAATTATAAAAGGGAATGTGACCTTACTTTTCCACATCTAAGATTGACAGACATATACACGTATGTACATCTCTATGCGATTACTATGATCTGTGTTGTGGCCCATGACAAATTTACATGGATTCACCAAAGTACCTTCATTGTGCTAAATATAGGAATAAAAAATAATAATTTCTCTTTGCCGTCTTGACTAGGCAGCAGTGCACCCCTGTACTGGATAAACAGTTAAATATATTACAAAAAATAATAATTATGTCACATACATTGTGAAGCCCTGTTCACGATGGCCTTCCTAACTTCACAAAAAAAAACAAACATCATGCATTTCAGCTGATCTAAATAACACAGGTCACGACACAGAGCAGGTCAGCAGTCACAGCTGCAGAGGCTGATCTCAGATCAGAGGTTCAGCCTGATAAAGGCGTGAACACAATGGAAAAATGGCATCACTGTTGCCTGTGTGCAAACATGCAGCGTGGCAGCTGCGGCCAAAGGTCTTTCTGCTAGCAAATACGGCACACGCCATACAGTACGTGTTCTGCTGCATGTGCAGGGGGCAAGCGGAAAGTTAAAGTTACCCACATCAATTTTAATATCAAATGGGAGAGCCAAAAACATTTGTGTCCCCCGGCACCACAGATTTATGTAGCTATGCTGTAGCATATACGATCAGTCTTTATGACATGTATGATTTGAGGTACAACGTATTGTGCCAAACTGGTTTAAAACGTAACTGTTGTCCGGTGCTGTTGGATGTTTGCCGTCTACTTTATGACTGCCATTTTTCCTCTATGAAGCAAATAAGCAAGGTGTGTCAACATATTTCCTATCAGAAAAACAACTCCCTGTTCTGAGCGGGGCATCGGGACCCAGGCTTCTGTCATTGCAGCGAGTGCACAGTGTTTATGCCCCGAAACTTTCAACGACACAGAAGCAATGACACGCATTACTGCTAAACCTGGGAGAGAACTCTCAACTGCAGGGAGCATCGCACACGGGCCAGGACCTCTCTGGAAGAGGGGAGTACTCACTGTGTCCTTGACCAAAATCGTAAAACTCAGCCGCGATGCGGGCAGCCTCCTTGCGGTTTCCCTTGACGATGTAGAAATGCGTCAGGATGTTAAGGCTGATCTTGATGAAGAGCTTGAAGCAGAACAGGGCGAAGATGGTGAGGTAAACATTGGAAAGCTGGGAGCTGAAAGGCCTACTCTCCAGGATGTCCGTCATCGCGCCGTGCTGCCAGTGTTTTGGAATGGGGGGTCTGTGGATGTGCTGACGGGATCATATACCACTGTGGAGATACACCCCCGCCCCCCAGCTGGCAGCTGGCTCCCAGGCGGGTGGGGTGGGGCATGATATGAACCAGCTGTACTTGCGTGAGTGGAAAACTGCCATGCATTGTGATGGGCTTTGTCACATAGTTCCGGGGGGGTACATGTTTTCTTTAAACTGAAATGGCTGAGGGTGCTTATCTCCTCAGAGTCATCTATGGAAAAGAACCAATTCTTCACACAAATGCCTTTGACAGGCATGGAGGGCAGAAAAAGTGAGAAATTCCTGAGAAGATGTTTCTAAGATGAGTCCTGAGAGAATGTTATGGCCTCTCCATTAGACGTCTAATACATGTCTGTCATTTCAACAGTCGAAAGTGAAGGACGAGGCTGTGACTCAGACAGTGTTACACATTTCAGGAATACTGATAGTTTGGTTCTGAATTTGGTCACATTTTTGAACATAATCAATTTCGACGTGACCACTTAATTTTGGAATAAGATTTTCTGCTCTTGATGTCTGGATTGTCATTCAGTGTGTTGTTATTATTGTTATTACCATGGGGAATGAGGTTGTTTTATCTACCTTATAGTATGCCCACTGAAAAAAGGTCCAATATGTACATTAGCTTGATTTTGAGTTTAAGTAATGGCTGGGTGGCTGACAAAGTCTATGTAGTAAAACATTGTATTTCTGAAACTCTTGATAGACATTCCTCATAAGCAGTGTTGGGGTCAATACTCAAAAAAAGTAGTTGAAAAGTAATGCATTACTTGATTACTCCCTGAGGAAACCAATTAGCTACCCTACTCGTTATATTACTTTTGCATTACTTTGAAATGATGCGCTGTTTAATTTAATTGGCAGTTACTAATGGCTTATATCATTAAACCTTATATACACCCACATATCAGCATCCCAATTTTAATAAGAATGACATTTAGATATTCTTTATTTTATGTCCTTCAAGTAAAGAAAGGCAACAGAACAGTTACAGAGCAGGTGAAAACCAGTCAAAGGAGCACTTCACAGAACAAAACTCAATTGCATATTTCATGCCTTTCAAACAGGCCAGTCAAGGCAGCACTGACAGCAGGCTAGAAGCCTCAAAATAAAACTATATCAATATATAAAATAATAACAGAAGTTGGGCTTTGTAACACCACTTACTGTAAATATAAATAGCCCCAAAATAAAACAACAGACTGGCCTTTTTCTAACTCTATAAGATCAAGAATCAGAATATCTTTAGAAGAATCAGAATATCTTTATTGTCATTGTAACGGGTACAACGAAATTAAGTGCAGTCCCTGTGTCAGAGAGATTT
>JAACJT020000042.1:7440900-7463455 GCA_009936485.2 Gymnarchus niloticus
ACACCATGGTGCTTATTGACTAATTGCCACTTTTCTCTTTCTTGAAAAGGCCATATAGCTCCGCTTCTTAGATTTTTTATTTTTTGCAAATAAACATTTGTAAAACATACCGCTGGTAATTAATCAATTAACGAACTAACGAACTAAGTAACTAACTAATAAATAAATAAATAAATGGCAACATTATTCGTGGCCACGAGGTGGCAGTGTTGGATAGCGAACAGAAAAGCCAAAAGACAGTTTTTGACTTCCGGCTTCGCATTGACGTTACGGTGGCCCTTAGACTGTAGCGTGAAAGCGTAGCTTAATATTGTGCAGACCTTGGCTGCATATATGCCTGCGTGTGGTGACACAAAGTCACGCAATAACTTTGCACAAGTAACGCGTTAAATTATCCTGGAGATATTTAATTACGTGACACGATACGTTTACAAGATCAGTAAAGTAGTATGCAGTACTGCTTTTTATTATGTGTCAGAGACTGGGAGACATGATATGACCCAGCTGACAATGACCGAGTGGCACAGTGGTTAAAGTGATGTTTTTCTCTGTGTGGAGACTAGGGTTCAAGTCTGCCAACTATCAGCCTGCTTTCTTTTTTGGGGTACCTTAATTGGTAATTTATTTGGGGAAGCTCTTTCTTCCTGAGCACTTTTCCTGGTCTCAGGCTCAATGGACAGAATGCTGCTTGTATGTATTTAATACATTTTAACAAGAACGAAGTGGAATCGGGGAAGCCCATATCAATAATCTGCTTCACAAATAAGTGAATGCAGATCAGCACATTTGGAGGAATTTTCCATACAGATACTTCAGTATCACCTAAATCTCACTCTGTAACGTTATTGAAGGCGCTATCACTAAATATGAGTTTCTTGTAATCCAAGGAAAGTAAAAAGCTAAGGAACTGAAACTGCAGTTTGAGACCCAGTGGACTTGTACGTCTTATCTTTGACCAAGAAGCCAGGAAAAGACCGTATGCTGAACAGCAGCCTCAGATGCCTGTTCTGAGTTCACACATTCCTTCAAAACTTGGGTACTGCAAACCATTACTGGGTGTGAACCTTCTTCACACAGACAGGATAACTCTATATATAGGGTAAAGTCAGGTAATCTGGGACATTTTTTTTACAATGCTACAAATGCAATTTATTGATCCTGATTACTGGAGTTCATACTATCATACACATCCAGGTACACTAGTATAACATTTTACTGTTAATTTAATTAGTTTCGTACCTTGGTGCTTACATGGAACATACAGCTTAGATGACATTTTTGTTTCTGATGGGTTTAATATTATTGATTGTTCAAAAATATGCAGAAAAATCTTCACACTGGCCTTCTCACATTTTATACATAATTATATTCTAATAAATTAAATTGTGCAAGATTGATGCTGTGATCCGTAATACACCGCAGTGTATCTGTAGTGTATTTTGATAGTCCATCTATCATTTTTTGAAAACATTTGATTCGTAAATGTGTCTTCTTTAAAGGGCATTTTCCCACGAACGTTTCAATCATATGTTAATAACATGTCATCTCGCGAGATATCAGCCGTGGTAGGCGCATCGCTGACATCTCGCGAGATGCTAGCCGGGGCAGTGCGAGTCGACTGTCTCCTCGCTTCGGTAGCAGCCTTTCCGATACCATTTTTTCTTTGTTCCCGCTCAGACCGAAGCGTATCTTATTTTGAATTGTTTTCCCGTCGAAAGTGACGAGTCAGGGAGGATGGAGGACTTTGATGAGATATACGAGGAAGAGGAAGATGAGGACAGGGCCGCCGAGGAGCAGCTGCTGAAGTACTCGCCGGACCCCGTTGTGGTGCGCGGATCCGGCCACGTCACCGTGTAAGGAGCCGCTCTGGGTGCGGGCCGAAAGCGGAGCGCGGCGTCGGAGAAGATGGCTCCGGCTCTTTGGGAGATAATGTGACAAAACAGCAGCCCCTTCGCGGTCTTGGGCTCGGACGTGTTCGTGTTTAGTGACCAACGGCCACCGTGACGCCGCCTGTTCAGCGCGTGGCTCTGCGCATGCGCGCCCGCTGTGAAAACACTCCGGTCTGTGTGTCAAAAGTTAAAATCACGGAGTGTCATGTCGGTCCGGTACACTTTGCTCTTCAACAGAAATAGGGAATTAATCGAGAGACTTTTCCATTACTTTGTATGTTTTATTCGTCATGCTGCACAAATTCTATAGCTATGAATGTAAAGTGCTAATCTGCCTTCTTACAGGATCTTTCGAGACCCTCTTTATGTAGTGAATTGATTGCCCTCCATATGTCACTTAAACAGGTTCTTCCCAAACATGCACCGTGGAGGCTGGTTTTCACTTCAAATTCGTATCTATATAGCGCCTTTAACGAGGAGCACTGTCTCAAAGCGCTTCACATGGTCCCCAGAGACTAAGCCAGAGGGGACAGTGACGAGAAAAAACTCCCTCGGGAGCAGGAAGCCTTGGGAGGATCCAAACTCCAGGGGGAAATCTGGCACCTTAATGCGATACAATTTTATGTGTCAATTCTGAACTCTTAATTAGGTTTAATTGCGGAATTAATGTAACGTATAACATGGTTAGTTACATAATGTGATAAGGCTTATCCTCAATGGAAACTTAATGGAATATGTTATATGTGGACTTGCCACTAAGCTTGTATTAATCAAATTAACTAGATAAAAACAAAAACTATGGCATGTATCTGTGATACATCATCATCCATATTCTGTGGGACAGAGGAACACCCTGGATGCTAGTCCATTGTTGTGTACTCGTGCACACAGGATGCCAGTTTGCCTGAGCACCACGGGAAAATGGCACAATCAGAGGAAACCCATAGCATATGGAACAGGAAGTCTACACACTAAAGGACAGGGTGGGATTTGAAGCCTCAACCCTGGAGGTGTGTAGTGACAGTGCGGCTCACTAAACCACTACACTGCCTCAGCGCAAGATGTAGTTTGGTCTACAGCCTACTCACATGTGATCGTCTAAGAGATTGACGGCTTAGAAATATTGATGGGACATAAGTTTGTGTGGGAATAACTTGTACAGCGCACCAGGTGCGTCTTTCTGAAGCCAAGAAATTCTTCTAAAGAGTAGAGTCACTTTTTTTTTTCCTCCCCATCTGCAGGTTTGGGCTCAGCAATAAGTTTGAGTCAGAATTTCCATCATTACTGACTGGAAAGGTGAGTTATTCTCAAATTGCAGCTCATATTTCATTTTTATGTTGCTACAAAACCAAGCATATTCCATGTACCCAGGTGGCACCGGAGGAGTTCAAAGCCAGTATCAGCAGGGTGAATGGCTGTCTGAGGAAGACGCTGCCAGTTAACGTTCGCTGGCTGATCTGCGGCTGTCTGTGCTGTTGCTGCTCACTGGGCCTCAGCATGTGGCCTGTTGTCTGTCTCAGCAAGAGGGTGAGCAGTCAGTCACACCTTCACAATGCAGTATTGCTTTATGACAGAGTGCTCAGACTGCAGTGCCCTCCACCATTATTGGCGGCCCTGGTAAGATTAGTGAAAAGGGTTAGGAAAAACCCACCCTTTGGTGAAGTAGCTTCATTTCACACTGGAAATTTTTATTTGGAGAAAATCAAATCCCTCATCAAGAAATAATTATTTTCAACAAAAACACATGTGCCACAATTATTGGAACCCCTGCATTTAATGCTTTGTCACCCTTTGCCAGTAAAACAACGCTGAGTCTTCTCCTATAACATTTTGTAAGGTTGGAGAATACAGAGCAGGGCATCTGAGACCATTCCTCTTTACAGAATCTCCAGATTATCCAGGGTCCCCAGCCTTGTCTTGTGCACTCTTCTCTTCAGCTCACCCCACAGATTTTCAATGGAGTTCAGATCAGGAGACTGAAATGGCTATGGCAGAAGCTTGATTCTGTGGTCAGTTAACCATTTTTGTGTTGATTTAGACATGTGCTTAGGATCATTGTCCTGCTGGAGGATCCAGTGATGACCCGGTTTTAGTTTCCTGGCAGAGGCCGCCAGATTTTGATTTAAAATGTCCCGGTATTTCATGGAGTCTATGATACCGTGTATCCTATCAAGGTTTCCAGGACCTTTGAAGCAGTGTTAATTTTGACAGCACATTTTGATTTAGTTTTACTCATAGTATTTTGACAAAAATGTCATTTAGTTTTAGTCATAATTTAGTCATCTGAATTGTTTTAGTTGACTATAAGATTATTCTCGATTTGGCCTAAATGTACAGTAGATTTAGTTGACTAAAATATAAAGTGTAATGCATTTTTTTTTTTTTGTTTTCCCTTGAATTTCTGAAGCCATTATTTACAGCTAGATGAAATGAAACATCTGTTAACCTGTTATGGAATAGTATTAAGGTTGGAACGTGCAATGCACACAGACACAGATTTAACTCTTGTTATTTGAAACACACCTTTATTTACCTGCATTTTCATAAGAGTATCTCAATAACAAAATAACAATGAACAGTAGACCTGCTCTCCCTGAATATGCATCGTTCATAACAAATTACAAATGACATTCTTCATGAAATTGAATACTGTGAAAGCAGCAGTGCCATTAGTGCAAAAGAAAACCCAAACCTATAACAAAACAAGCGAACTATCAATAATTTAGTATTCACTGTTAATTATGTCAAAAGCTGAAATTCTCAAAAACATTCAAAAAAGTGCATGTGCTATAATGCCATCAGGGATTTAAACCTAATATCAAGAAAAAATAATGTCTCCAAATATTGAAAACATATTTCTCAGTTCTCCTGGGATGCTCTCACTTTCTTTGCACTCAGTGGCCCACTGTTGTCATCTGAGGTCTTTAGTAACTGTGTGTGAATAAGAGAGGAAAAAAATCAAGTTCAGATTTTTCTCGTAATACCTACTACATTTCTTAAAAAGTCAGTTTTTTTTTTATTCACATCTCACATTAATGGGTCATTTACTTCTCTAATCAGTAATGTTGACTTTACATGACAGTGGTGGTGTCTTTAAGTTCGTAGCTTAGCAGAAACACACCCGTAGCTCATAATATAGCATTAGCTTTAGCATGCTTGCATTTGGATGGATTTCAGGAAGACTCGCTTGCAAATGTCGCTTCAAGTTTTTTTTTTTTCTTTTTTTTTTTACCGGTGATATTCACTCCACAACGGATTACAGAGTGTCTTGTTTTCCTTGACATGAAATGTGTCCATATTTCTGCTCTTCTGTCTCCCGGGCATTGACATTTTGTCACGTTACGGCCTCCTGAGAGACAGTGCACAAAGAGATTAGTTCTGACTGGATCTCCTCCCAACTCGTCCCACCTTTCCACGCAACTCAATTAGTTTTGATTGGATCTCGTCTCTGACAAATATTTTTGTCTCATTTTCAGTCGTTGATGAAAGTGTCAATACATTTCGTCATAGTTTTTATCCCCGTGCATTAGTTTTTATTTAGTTATCATCTTTAGTCAGGAAAAAAAAAAAGGTCGTTCGCGAAAACTATGACAAATTATTGGTTAACGAAATTAACACTGCTTTGGAAGATAAACAGCTACACAACATCACAGAACCCTCACCATATTTTACAGTTGGGATAAGGTACTTATCACTATAGCCATCCTTCTTTTAACGCTAAGCTGACCCTGAGTTTTTGTTGCCAAAAAGCTCCATCAGACTATAGAACAAGGATCCAGTCAAAGTTGTAGTAGCATTTCGCAAACTGCAGGTGCTTAAGTTTGTGGTTAACTGACAGAAATGGCATTTTTCTGGCATACCTTCCAAATTAGTTGACATGGAGGTGGCATCTGATGGAGGTTTTGGAGACTTGGTAGCCTCAAGTTTTACTTTGGTGGTTTTTTTTTTTTTTTTCTTTTTTGTGTGCCAGTTGATGTCCACCTTTTTATTATTGCACTAACAGTAGAAATGGGCATTTTCAGGCAAGTAGCTATTTTTCATAATCATTCCCTGCCTTATGAAGGTCAGTATACTTCTCCCTCGTTTGGCTTGTGCTCTCTTTGATGGATGTTGATGGATGAGTAAGGGAATTTGGGCTCATATTTGTACCCCAGTTAATCAGGATGTCTGGGATTACAGCTTGAATGTTCCTACACACTCCAGTCAACTCAAAAATCTACAATTTAATTGGGAAACATGCTTCAGTTACATTGTGATCACAATTTCCAGGGGTGCTAATAATTGTGTTTTTGTTGAAAATTATTTCTTGATGAGGGAGTTGTTTTTCTTTGAATAAATTTATTTCAGGTAAAGGTTGGATTTTTCTCTTTTTTTCAATGTGAGATGAAGTTACTTCATCAAAGGTAGATTTTTTCTAACCCTTTTTACTAATCTTTACAAGGGATGCCAATAATTGTGGCACGCACTGTGAATACCGCTCTCCACTGCTCATTTGTGCCACAGTGTCTTGGTTCCCAGTCATTAGTTTTTTGGTTTTTTTTTTTTGATTTGCCCTAGTTATATTTTGACTGGTTAGTCAGGTAGGTCTATCAGTATATATCACAAGACCTCTGAAATGTCAGGTTCAGTATCATAACCAGTAGTATACAAAAGCTTCGGTTTATTGTGTCGTCCCCCCAGACACGACGGTCCATCGAAAAGTTGCTGGAATGGGAAAACAGTCGACTGTACCATAAGGTGAGTGCTGTAGGAGAAGGGTGAGCTCTAAGGTGAGTGTTGTGTTATGGATAGTTGGATATATTGGTTGTGCTTAACTCCCAGTCTGTCTCCACAGCTTTGTCTGCATTGGAAACTGAGCCGACGGAAATGTGAAACCAGCAACATGATGGAATATGTAAGTTTCTTTTTTTTTTCCTCATTTCTTCTCCAAAATTACTTTTGGCTGTAATAACTCTGAGATCAGGATTCATCCTCCACTCTAGAGAGAAAGCGAACTGATCTGTTTTTAGTGCACACTTAAAATTAGTGACACACTATCAATATTAGACGAGTATATGCATCTGTGTGTTAGTAAAACAGAAGTAATTTAATGTAATAATTTGTTTTGATCTGTTTAAACTATAGAGTTGATATTCAAAGAGTTTTGTGAATAATCGTTGGGTCCAATGAGCAACTGGCTAGTTTTGAAATTGGGAATAATGTAGCCCGTCACATAAAGCCGCTTGTGCATCTGCATCACAGACCTGCCAGTTGGAGTCAGCCTTGCAGCTCCCAAGATGTTCTTGAATCGTCATTATAATGTCGTCTGATTCACAGTCCTATTTTTTGCAACTTTTTGCTTGGTAATGGTCTTTCCGAAGTATAGAATATTCTTTTTCTGTGGATTGGTCTGCGATGTGCTGTGTTTCGTATGCTGTGCATATTTCTGCACTGAAGTTTTAGCTGGTGCGTTGAGAGAGCATTAATTCACAAGAATTTCACATTTTTTCTTTCATGTTAAATCGTGACTATGTAAAAATATTTACAAACATAATTTCCACAGTCATTTCCGCTTTCACTCATTTTTCAGTCATGTGGATATTAGATTGAAAACCTCCTCTACATTCGTGTTAATAATGCATTTTGGGTCATTGGTCTTTGGAACACAAATCCTGTTCCGGAACACACATTTCTTTTTGACTGGAACAACTGACAGTTGAAATGTTGTTGCCATGTTGATGGGCAGTAGTTGGTTTGTCTCAGGCATGGACCTACTGTCCCAGTGTAGGTTAATACAATGTGATGAATTAGGTCATGTTTAATTATTGTTTTAAATCTACAAACAATTTTAAGAATCACTTTGGTATGTACATTTGATCACAGGAAAATGAGAAATAATCAGTGGTGAGAAATATTACTGGTTTTGTGACTTCTAATGATATTAGTATTGTATAAACAGTTTTACAATGGCACAGATTGGTGTAATTTTTATCGTTCTTCAAGCTGGTACAAATGGCAGTATCACTATTTTAATTGCCGTATCTCTCTGCTTTCTCTCAAGGTCATACTCATAGAGTTTTTACCCAAGACTCCCATCCTCCGGCCAGACTAGCTCAGCATCTGAGGTCTGCCTTCCTCTTCCATAGGTGCCTTGGTAGTCATCATATCAGTCTGGACATTGGATTTTCCGTTTTTTTTTTTTTTTACTGGTGATGCTATCATCACACCTCTTCACCCTGTATTTATGCCTCTTGCACTTCCTGCTGAACTGAAGATGTTGCAGGAGGACATGGCCGAGTCTCCCCTAAACTATAAGAACATACCAAATGCAATGAACTTTGAAACTCCATTTTTCTCTTCTAAGCAATTTCTCTCATCTGGCTCTCAATATAAAACCTTCAGACACAAGGTTTGTATGTTTCGTGATCTGAGTCAGATGATCTAAGTCTGACTTGCCTTGCTACGGATACAGTGGCTTTGATTCTTTGCGGTGGAAACGTGCTGTGGGCTCAAACCAGGCTGATTTGGGTGTCTACACAGTTCTAAGGACCTCAACTAGGGTTCTTTGAACCCTCTCTGATTATCAAGGAAACACAATTTGGGACCCTTGGACCCTTTTGCTCCCAGTACTGAGAGCCCAAAGTTGAGTGCCTGGAGGCTCAGGACCAGCATTTTAAAATTATTTCTATACCCCTATTTTTTCATGGTATTGTGTGCTCAAGGGATGAGAAATATTACTAGTGTAACGTTTTCCAGTTTATTTGGGGCTTGTCCACTGCTGTGCATATTTCCAGCCCTTGAGAATATGAGTCTTTAGAGGTTAGCTTTGGGAGAACAATCAGCTGTTTCCCTTATGGCCTTGAGTCCCCACACAGCTGATTTATCAAAGTGTCATGGAATGTCTGATCAGTTCTTTGCTGAGGTAGACAGGCTATAGAGGCGGTCTTGGCCAGGACATTGATTTTCCATGTGTCTGAAATATGATTCAAATAAAATAAACAATATGCACATTTGCCTTTTGGGCAATTTATGAAGTGGTGATAGGAGCCATGTTCTTTGTGTACTAACATTGGTTTCTTTCATCACTTTTTTTTTTTTTTATTTTATTTATTGTGAAAGAATATTTTTGTATCTCTCAGGTGAGGCCAGGATGTTATCTCTTACATGTTGGTTCAGCAATTGTAATGCTCAGCCCAGCCTGCATGGCTGCTAGCACAGAACGAAGTAACCCTCCTGGCTTTGATTTTATGGAATAAAAAATTAAGAACATGATGGGCAGAATTACTGAACCAAAGCAGTGTTTAGTATTTAATAAATGAGTTTGCATTTTGAATTGCGCTGAAATATTTGTGTCTGTTGGAGGGTCTGCATATATGGCTGCAATATTCCCATACTGCAAGTGCAGAGGAGGAGGACTAGGGACCTTCTTACTGTACCCCTGGTTTTATCAGGTCAGTGATGGTAAGCTTTATTTAAACATGCTTTTTGTGGCAGTCTGACTATAGCAAGTTTATGCCGAAAGGGGGGAATTCTTAAAGCTCTTGTCTTCTAAGAATGTAACTCTACACCAAGGGTGCAAAGGGACACACAGGCCTGGCTTTGGACGCTTATCACATGCATTTTGAAATGGAGGTTACCAGAGCTTAACGGTGTCATCGGTCATATCCTGCTTTGAAATCTTCTTTCCGATGTTAATCACCATTTTGTGAGTCTCGTATTGCCACAACTGTAATTTGAGGATAGAAACTGCATTTTAATAACTTTAAGATAGGCCTATATAGTGGCATGGCACAGTGCCACTGTACATCTGTTGCCGTACTCCTCCTGGGATGGGAGTAAGAGTCCCACTCTGCTCTGTGTATTTAATCATGTGTCTGCTTTTCTACAGTTCAAGGACATGCAGTTAAGCTAATTGGCCTGTCTAAATTGCCTGTGGTGTATGTGAACATATGACTCTGATGGATGGGATACCAGCCCAGGTATACCCCAGCCTCCTGCCTTAATGCTGCTTGTGATAGCTTCCATTGCCCCCTGTGGCACTGACCAGTGTACATGGTTAGAAGATGGGAAGATCCACTGTTTCTAAAACATGACTTTGAGAAGAAACTTCTTTTTTTTGTAACGTGGTGCCCGCCAACAGACCAATAAATAGCCTGGAGAAGAACCTGAGTCTTATTTGTGCATCAAATCCCAGCTATATCATATGCTGTATCTTATGGGCAGTTGTGCTGCTTCTGTGCTAAAATTTGTTTCTATGTTGCATAAATATATTGACTTACACTCTATGAAAGAATTATCATTGTTTCAGACATTCTTATAACCCTGAATGAAACTTCAACTTTTCTGTACATTTTAGTTTTCCCCTTAATTTTATTACTACTATAAGTTCAATTTATTTTGATAGTGCCTTTCACAGCACGGTTGCCCCAAGGTACTTAACAGAAGTGTGTGGTAATAACAATGTACATTGACAGGAAGAGGCCGGAAGATAAGGAAAAATGTCATTAATGAAAGAGAGATGCAAAATACCTTTCCTAAATAAACGCACACTGGCTACTACAATTCGAGACAAAGAAGTGAAGAGGTGATCAGATTTTGGTACTTCATGGCTTTCTTCATGCTGCTTGCTGACATGTCAGAATGGGTCTGTATGCTGGGCTGCTGCCTGTGACCTCTTGCACCAGCTGGCTTATTTTGGAGGATGACTTCTAGGGCCTAGCCACCTTGTGGCGGTTTGCTGAGGGGCCTCACCACGCAGGTGAAACTGACGGATGGTTTGGATGGAGAAATACAGCCTTGGCTCCATTGGGCTGTCCCCATGGTTTGTCTGCTGCTCTTCAGCGAAGATGTGTTACTACATGTGACCTTTAGCTCACTCCTGGAATAGATTACATTGTCAACTTGCCTTTCATCTAAACTGGCTGCAAACTGTCTGATGAATTTCTCTAGCACTTTATTGTCGGTCATTTCTGCTTTGAGTGTTTGTAGTTTTTGAGTGTTTAGTTGAGTCTGAATAGTGTCCTTTTTTTTTTTTCTTCCAACCAGCAGAGGGTGATGTTATAACTTGGAAAATCATCAAAAGATATCTGTACAACAGTATTTGATTTAAAATATGAAATCACTTTAATATTTGGAGGTACATCTTTATTATTTTCAGTATTTTCAAAGTATTTAATAGTCTTCCATAAGCAGGCAGGAGTTATTGTAAATGGGTAAGTCACATGCAGCGGCAAGAGTTCCTTTGGAAGGGCTTTAGCAAAACTAATAGTGATGGGGCAGTTTTCCATATGAGAGCAGAAATTCTGTTGGAGAAGAATAAAGGAACTGAGTGTGATTGCATGTTGAGCAAAGCTGTGGGATACAGTGTCATGTCCATGCTACCACAGGCCTAAAAAACCAGCAGGTGATTTGTTTTCAAGACAGGTAATCCCATGGGTGCAGCTGATCGTCAAAGTTTCTCACACCGGTGACATATAGAACACAACTTTAACTTCTACAGCCACCGGCAACAATTCCAGGTCTGTTCTAATATTTTTCTGGTGGATTATCCCAAGTTTGTGTCGGTAACTATGCAACCATAGATGCCAAATGTAATGGACTATCTCAGATTTCTGTTGGTGACTAGGGCTCAATATCACAAATCTGGGTTTGTCTCAGGGCTGGTAACTTCTTGAATACAGGTATTCAGATAAGTCATTCTGATGCCATATACTGTGTATTTTCTGTCTCGTAGTTTGTGAATATGTGACTGGGACTGGCATCCCATCCAGAGTGTATCCCAGGCATATGTCCTATGATGTCTGGAATATGATCCAGGTCCCCCCGAAACTCTCAACAGTATAAGGATGGATGGATGGATGGATGGATGGATGGATGGATGGATGGATGGATGGATGGTCGGTCGGTCATTATACATGGGCAACCATATTCTGGCATGTTAAACATTTTTACTGCCAGGAACAAATCACATGAATTTTTCCTGGCTTTGTTTTGTGTTTTAGTTACCTTTTTATTAAAAGATCTGAATATTCAGAATACCAAAAGTTCATTTGTGTGACCTGAGTATACAAAGTGGTGAATCAAAAGACAAAGAGTACCACCATGTGGCAAGAAAAGTGAGTACAGATTTTTATACACAAAGACACGAAATAGAGAATCCTCGCCTTAGCGAGAGTATAGTGGTTATAGGGATCAAGTAGAATAGTGATGAAAGACAGGAAAATGTAAACCCAGAGGCAACGTTAAGCAAATGAGGAACATGTGGCGACATAAATATTTTTCCCAGGGAATTGAAGTAGCACCTTTAATTTGGCAGTTAAATGTTTATTGAATTTATCAGCAACACACTGATGGGAAGACCTCGTAAATTTACCTGTGCTACAAACAGCAGTGGTGGACTACTCCAGTTCCCGGAGAACCTCAGTGTGGAAGTCGTTAGAGCTGTCCTGTCCAGACAGAGCCTGCCTGCCTGTCTGTCTGTCTCTCTATTGCTATCACTTACACACACACACACACACACACACCCACCGTTCGTGTATTTATTTCAGTTTGGCTTTTGGTGGAATTGGTCAGCTACTCCGGTCAGTTACTCTGCCTATTTATAACAAGCATTGCTTTCGGTTTAGTGTGTCAGTGCTCAGAGTTATGAAATGTTCAGCTGTCTGATGCGAGAAGCAATGACGATTTTAAGTTTACATGTAAACAAGAAAACCAACTCGCTACTCATCTGAAAGGCAGCTCATATTTTCTCTGTAAGTACATTTATATCCAATAACACACATGGAAAATGATTGAACCGGCTTTTGAAAAGACTATATGCTATATTTAGCCATATGTTTCCAAGGCTATGATGTCGTAAATATTACCACAACAAATCATGCATGCTCATATGTATTCTTCATTTTATTTAACAATAACACAAATTATATTTCTGCACGAGTGTGTTGTGTGTTACTGAATGGTCATGCCTTTGGAACAAAGTAAACTCTCCATTTAAGATAGAAACATCACAAATAAAAACC
This sequence comes from Gymnarchus niloticus, assembly GCA_009936485.2. NCBI lineage: Eukaryota > Metazoa > Chordata > Actinopteri > Osteoglossiformes > Gymnarchidae > Gymnarchus > Gymnarchus niloticus. The sequence continues at coordinate 7,453,790 of JAACJT020000042.1, forward strand.
ATTCAGCCATTTATTTATTTGGATGTTTGATTTTTAAGTCTTGAATAAACTCTTTTACAGGATTAAAAAAATTCTTTTCAAATCCTCAACCACTCTTTATGTAAAAAAAAAAAAAAAAAAAAAAAGGTTTTCTTTGTTCAAGATTGCTAACAAGCAACCTAACAGTGAATTCGATTAAATTTTATTTATATTGTCCCTTTAACAAGAAGCACTGTTACAAAGCACTTTTACGTAGTCCCGGGCCCAGAGTCCCCAGAGAGTAAGCCAAAGGCGACAGTGGCAAGGAAAAACTCCCTCGGGAGGAAGAAACCTTGGGAGGAACCAGACTCAAGAGGGAAGCCCATCCTCCTCTGGCTGGCACCAGGCAGGACAAATTAATTAATACAAATCAGAACAATAGATACAAACAAGAACAAATCTTGTAACAGTCAGGAGGACAACAGGGTATCGGAGGTTGCAGTCCAGTGATCAGAGCAGGTTTGGTGGCTCAGAAGGCAGCAAGCCGGTCAGACTGGACAGCTGAAGTGGAGGGAGGGTGTGGTAGGCCAGCAGATGATATGAGGATCTCATGAATCTAAACCTCCAAGAGAATCACCCCAAAAAAGGGGGGCAACGGGGGAAAGAGAATGTATGTGAGGAGAGCAGCGATTTAAAGCGGCAGAATATTGGGAAATGAAATAGTAAACAAAGTAGCAAGGGCCCCGGCATGACTATATATGGCAGCATAATTATGGGGGAGAGACCAATGGGGACACAGGCATGAGGAATCCTTGAACGCCAGCAGTCCAACAACACACAGAACATGCAAAGCAGGAGTGACAGCACTGACAGAACAGTTCATCCAAAGTCAATGGCACTGATCCCCACCCAGCTCTATACCTCGGCCTATAGTTGGGGAGTGAGTAGCTACCTAAGGTCTCTGTAAGTTAGACTGAAGAGAACATAAACATATATAATTTCATCCTTGAATAGCTTCAGCTGTTTTTGTATCAATACTCTCTTTTATTATTTTTTATTTCTGTATACACTGTAAGCAAAAATTCTTTTTTGAATTGCACTAAAGATAGAGTAGCCGCCCTGACCAGCACTGCTCTTTGGGTGCATCCCAGAACACACTGGGGTTTTTAAATAGTTGTATTCTCTGTAAATATGTGTTGGAAATAGCTTTGTGTATTGTAAAAGTGTTGTAGTGGACCGTGGGTCCATGTGTAGTTTGTGTTTACGTGTAACCATGTTTAGCTAGCAAGGCTAACCCCCAAGTTGAACAGCGTATAGTTGTTGGTTGAGTTGGTGTGAGTGCGTGGCTGCTTGGGTTGCTGTTTGCTTTTAGTGAAGGTAGCTTATGGCTAAGAGCATGATGTCTCTGCCTCCTGCTTGTCACAACACATTATTCTGTTGTGAGCTAACCAGTACTATGGATGTTCATAATTTTTATATTTATGCTTAAGATACAGAGCTTGACATGGAGCTTGACCTTGACAAACTGCAGGAGAAGGCCAAAACTGGGGATGCCCAGGCCCAAATTTGTGTAAGTTTCAAGCTCCTGCATGTTTAGGTCCTCAGTATAGTTATCATATCGATCTGATGATCTCACTCCAGGGCTCTCTGTCCTAAGTATTGCTGAGGTATGGCTACAAATCTTAACACCCTTCGGTAAGCTCAGTGACTAGAAGCTGGGCTCTCCCTCACTGTGCAGGGTTAAATGTGCCAAGCAATGGGAGTAAGGCAACAGACAGTCAGTCCAACAAATAAAAATTCTTTAAGCAGTAAACACAAATCCATTTGAGGCCTGTTTGATTTCCTCATAATTGGTCGTATCATCAAAACAGATCTGTGTAAGGCACAGAAATTCAGCCACTGACATGAAGCCTGTCTGTGAGCATCTTTTTCAGCTCCCTTGGGTGTCAGTTATTCAGGAGAGTTGCCAGCCTTGACCACCTGCTCTGTATTTTTTGTGCTATTTCTAGCTTCATTTCTCTTTTTCTGGTTCTATGTCTTGTTCAATTATATCTAATTTCTTTTGGTTTCTCATCACCAAGAACATGATTTCTCACTATGAAGCGGTGGGCTTGGCAAGGATAACAGTGTTAGCCTTATCAGTGGTTAAAATATTCAAACACATTTACTGTTTTTTTTTTTTTTTGTTATGAAGGTGTAGTAACACATGGGAGGAGGGTGTCATTGATAAATGGTCCTAAAGTCTTTAATAGTCTTGGTAGTCCTTTTTTGGCATTTTAGAAGTATGCCCCTTCAGAATCATCTGGACATTTCTCACTCACACTCCTTGCTGGTGACTGAATAACTGTGTCAGTTATGGCTTTATCTGTCTCAGTTGGCAAAGTACCATCTAAAACTGGCTGACGAGAAGGACAACTCAGTCAACAACCAGAAGGCTGTAGAGTGGCTGATGCAGGCTGCCAAACAGGGCTGCAGAGATGCCACCAAACTGCTGGAGAATTGCCTGGCTCAAAGGAAAGGTAAATGTGGAATGCACTTTTAACTGGATAAATAATTTGTAAACACTTTATGAATAATACTAGCATGTTTCATTCTAGAATTTATTAAGGTTAGGGTTCGGTGTTCCAAAGACATTAAGAATGGTGGTCTTCAGTAAGAAATGCGGTGTTTTCTTCTATGTGTCAGTTAAATCAGAGCTTGACACTCAGAATTTATGTTTGGCTAATTTGTTTCAGGCATCACTGCACAAAATGAGGATGAGGTAAAGAAAATGTCATCAGAGACCAAGTTTGAGCAGGCTGTGAGAAAGGCAGCCCTGCTCATGTACTGGAAACTGAACCCTGACAAGAAGAAGAAGGTGGCAGTATCTGAGCTGCTGGACAATGTGAACCAAGTCAGTCCTCAGACAGGTACGGTAGCTTTCCGGAGTGGACAAGCAGTAAATGGTATAGTCAAAATCAGAGGTGTTAATGGCTGGTAAAATACTGATGACTTTGCTTCTGTCATGTACTCCAGGGGGAGCTACCCCAGGTGGTGCCAAGTCCATCCAAACGCAGCGAAAAGTGCTCGAGAGGATAGTCTCCAGGAAGTGTAAGAAATTTTTTGTGTGTAAATATATTTATGACATTTTTAGGGTCTCCATGTGCTTTTTATAAATATGCATGTGCTAATTGTTAAGAATTCCGATACATACTCAGACACACATACATCTGTCTCAAAGGGATGTGTGAGGTCTGACGTTGCTTTCTCTTCCCACTCAGCTGGTAAATATGTGGGTTTGGATGATTTTTTGGAAATCACCAAGAACTACGCCCAAGGCATCGCCCCCTCATCTGTGCAGGAATGTAGTGCTGAGGTCGATGGGAAGATGGTGGCTGAAGAGTTGGCTATTCACAAGGAGGTGAAGCTGAGTTCCCCTGGCAATGACATGTTCCAGCTGGCTACTGGTTGCCTCTCTCTTTCTATTCTCCAGCAGTCATATTAGCCCTAATAACACCCAGCTGGCTGATGTTTCATTCGGCACTCCGTTGCTTAATGTGAGAGTGTGTCACATGGTACGTGTCCTGCAATTAAGCATCTTGGGTAACAGGTGCACTTATAGATTTGATAAAGATCTTCTGGATGAGGACATACAAATTATACTTCAATTATTGTTGTTCTTTAAGAAGTACATTTAATACAGTTTTGTGAAGGCCTTGCTGCATTCTTTAGAGTTGATACTGCAGTCCCTCCAGCTTTGTCTTTGAACTGCTGTGCTGAAGGGGTTCTCAGGAAACCGTCTCAAAACCATCTCAGTGTATCTTGACCCCATGTAGCTCACACTCTGTCCAGTCAGCAGTGTTCAGCTTAGATTCCACGATATCCAGGTTTGTTGTACATTTCAGATTGTCGTGGTTATGAAAAGGACCATAAGCTGAGTATAAAGAGGAAATTCCCCCTTCGATTTTCCTACTGTCGGTGCCTTATGTTGCCATGTCAAAGAATCCTGTATAGGTAACATCAGTTTGAGTGAATTGACTGACCTTTGGGACCAGCCGGCATTAACTGTCTAAACAGTAATGGAAGCCACATGAAGAACTTTATACTACAGGGATATCAAAGGCATAGTAAATGCAATGTTTCCATGCCCTACAGCATAGTACTAACAAAGTGGGTTTCAAAAGGAGGACCCCAGAGGGCCGGATACCGTGACATCGAGCAAATCCATCTGCAAGCAGATGCTGGGAGCCGGCTGGGGACTAGAGCAGCCCAGCAGCACCAGCACCATGTCCAGAGCTAGAAACATACGGGCCCGCTTTATGGTAACTGGTGCAGCACTCACATCACCCCACTGCTAGGACAGCCACACTCAGCACTTCGTAAATCACTAACTCTGTGGTGTCTCTTTCCTTGTTTCTCTCCTGGTCCAGATACTAAAATTCCCTCTGCACTACCTAGTGGAGATGAAAGACCATCTGGTGGATTGGGCATCACGGGCAGGGGTCCAGTGGCTCAGCACTATCATCCCCACACAACATGTCAATGCCCTCGTTTTCTTCTTCATCCTCAGCAACCTCACCATTGACTTTTTTGCCTTCATCATCCCACTGCTCATCTTCTACCTGTCCTTCATCTCTATGGTGATTTGCACTCTGCGGGTGCTCCAAAACAGCAAGGCTTGGGAGAACTTCCGTGCCCTTACTGCCTTACTGACGTGTTATGAACCTAGCCTGGACCTGGAGCAGGCTGAAACCAACTTTGGCTGGAATAACATGGAGCCTTACCTTTATTTTATCCTCTCTGTCTTCTTTGTAATCTTTTCCTTCCCGGTAGCTGACAAGGCCTGGATCCCATGTTCTGAGCTGGCCACAGTGGCTATCTTTTTCACAGTAGCCAGCTATCTGAGTCTAGGCCCATCGGCTGAGTCATATACACGCCGGGCACTGGTTACCGAAGTGGCATCATCCATGTGTGCCATGACCACCCTGCTGCCAGGGCGAATGGATGCCGTTCGTTTCCTGGGGAAGACTTTTGTGACTTTGCCACTCAGTGATTTTGTGGTTCTGAAGCTCAGCATCCCCTGCTTGCTCTACATGTACCTTTTTTACTTGTTTTTCAGGATGGCCCAGCTGAGAGGATTCCGGGGCACTTACTGCTTTCTGTTGCCCTACATGGTATGCTTTATGTGGTGTGAGTTCTCTGTCGTGCTCCTGCAGAACTCCACAGCTGTAGGGCTTATTCGAACCTGCGTGGCCTACTTCTTATTCCTCTTTGCTTTGCCTGCGCTTACCCTGGGTCTGGCTGCCATGCTTCTAGTTCAGGTAGTCAAGTGGTTCCTGGAACTAGAGTTGACCAAGATGTTGGTAACCCTGGCAGTGTGTGCGATACCGGTCACTCTGCGGCTGTGGACGCGTTTCAGTCTGTCACTGCGGGACGTGGCCAGCTCTGTGTCACGTCGCAGCATGGTCAAGCTCATTCTAGTATGGATCTCAGCTATCATACTTTTTACCTCTGCATACGTGTACAGTGCACAGGGCATGAACGTGTACAACTCTACACTGACGTGGCAGCAGTATGGCATGCGGTGTGGACCTCGTGCTTGGCTTCAGTCTGGTGCCGCAAAGACACAAATCCTTTGCAGTCACTTGGAGGGCCATCGGGTCACATGGACTGGCCGTGTCAGGCACGTGCGGGTGGCAGAAACTGAGAACGGAGCCCAATCCGTTATCAGCCTTCTGCCGGTCTTTGTCGGTAACTGGATGCGCTGCCTGTACGGTGAGCCTTACCCCAGGTGTGATGGGCAGAACGGCACAACAACGGGGCAGCAGCAGCTCGAAGAGCAGGAGCTCTGTCGTCTTAAAGCCCTGGCCAAACATGAGTGCCATGTCAAGCGCTTTGACAGCTACAAGTTTGAAGTCACAATGGCGATGCCACTGGAGGAGCAGGAAGCATCCCAGAAGGATGACCCAAGTGCCGACATCCTCCTCCGGGCTAGTCATGAGTTCAAGCCAGCACTGCTTAATATGGCCCTGGGAAGCAAGGTGGAGTTCAGCACTGTACTGGAGGGTCGGCTGGGCAGCAAGTGGCCCATTTTCGACTTGCGGTCTATTCACTGTCTGGACTGCCAGTCAGAGTTGGTACCAGCTGAAAAACAGTACAAAATTGAGCCTGACTGGAGGGGAAGAGCCATGCAAGCTATGAAGTTTGCCTTTGACTTCTTCTTTTCCCCTTTCCTGTCTGCATGCATAAAGAAGTAGATGTTAAGCACGTGGCTGGTTGACATTGCCGTGCCCTGAAAGTCATTAATGGCGATAATTCCTAGAGCTGTCTGTTTGACTTCTCCCACTGCTATAAAACAAATGATAGTTAAAGCAGGAAAATAATGATTTTTTTTTACAAGCTGTTTATTTCAGGTAAATTGGTTAATGTAGCGTTTCACTGGTCGAAATCAATGTTTTAAAACCCAGACGGATTAAAGATTTGATGTGATTAATCTGTCATGCGCCCTTCATCTACCAATTATTATTTAAACTAAACAGTCACTAAACAAATGAAAATTCTTTTAATGTCAGTGCAGTTTGGTTTTTGTCATTTTCAATTGTAGTACCATCCCAGCAAACAGGCAACATTAAGAACGTAATGAGAACGTTATTGGATGTTGTGGGAACGTTCCCTGTTTGCTGGGATTTTGAGATTTCTCATTAAGCTTTCAGAACACTGATTTGAATTTTATCTAGTTTACCAAATGAAATAATTTTCCCTAAGACACTGAAGCAGTACAAATATGACAGATCACACAACTTTGTGATTAAAAACAGACAGGTTTGCTGCCAGGAAGACACAGGACACAAGTCAAGCACACTAAGCACTTGTAGGTTTTATTATGTTAACTAATGTTTATATATGGTTCTTTGAAATAAATATCTTGTACATGCCCTCATAGATATATCATCTATAATTACACTTTTATGTAACTGGAATCACCATGAGAACACGTCAGTAATTGTTTAGATTAGTAAACTGTCACAGTGAGTACTGTGTTGTTTTTTTTGATTACACAGAATAAACAGTGAATTGTAAAAGCAGGTGGTGCTCCACATACAGTATATATAATCAGCTCTGCAACTAACCCACAGAATCAGAGAGTATGCTAAATATGCATAATTTACACCATTTTACATGTATGGTTGAAAGATTTTTTTATGCTAATGTTGCTTTCATCTCTAAAATGCATCTGTACAATGCCAGCAGTTACGTTACCCAATAGTCTTGTTCTGACCCGTACAAGATTTCAAATCCTGCACTCCTTCTGTCAGTGTAACCATGTGATCCATCTCTAACATCAGCCTTAAAATATGGCTGCTGTCTTTGCATAGGGGTTGAATGAGTCAATGGCTAAACTCGTGCAATACCAACATTTTTAAGTACTGTGAAGACTTCATAGGTTAATTCTGTCAAGGTCAAGATCCCAAGGTAGACATACCCACACGCACAGAAGAGATGATCACATGCTGTCTTGCCACACTGTAGTGGAAATGCAGACAGGTGCACAGGCAGAAGCAGGAAAGCTTTTCAGGACCCAGTTCTCAAACAGAGCTCTGACTGATGGGTAAGTTTCAGTGAAAATTATCTGACAATTTGCAAAAAATTCCATTTTAACTGCAGTTTCTCCAAACTCAAAGATTATACACAGAACACGTAGTAAAGCAAGGGTTAACCACTGACTTTTGAAGTGATTGTTTTCCTTTTCATCTGGCAGTTCAGCGACAACTCCTTCAAGCTCAAGAGTTCAAGTGGGTCTTGGATTAATGTTAGCATCCCCTCTACCCTGAAGCCAGCATTTCCCGTCTACAGAGCAGCAAATGCCCAGGGAGTTGGAAAACCCTTTTAGAACCAGGAAAGAGCGTGATCTTTGGTCTAAATGGATAAAAAAGACGGTGTATCAAATGGAAAAAGAGAAAGGTCTTCAGTTATTTTCTCAAAGGAAGACATTGGGAGATCAAGTTCTAACTGTGGAATTAAGTGTGCAGAAAATTTGGGAGAAGCGGTCTGGATTTAGACTAAACAGGAAAGTCCAGCAGTGACGTCTAGTGTAGGAAAATTTGTTAATGATTGTTATAATAAAGGATGAATCAGTTATGCTCCTCATGGAAAATTAAATGGCCGGAACAGTAAAGCAGGTGCTACAGACGCTGCTGGAGAAGGTCTCCTCACTGGGACGACTTCATCTGCTCCAGGTGGACCTGATTTCCATGGGAGACTCTTGACTCCACCTTGTTCCATGTGCACGTTATGCATCAGTGTCCTGCATGAGGCAGAGTCAGGACTACATATAAGGAAATGACAGAATCCACACACTGTACGGCGTAAGAGGGAATCCCCTGAAATTTTCTGAATCAATAATGCATCTCTTCTGCAAAGCCATAAACCACTCTCACAATCTAGACACACAGAGAACCCTAAAGTGTAAAGTCTGTGAGTCTACATTTGTACATGTATGGGATGAGGAAGCATTAATCACAAGTCAATAAATCATAATAAATCAAAGTGATCATATTGCAAACAAATGTGTGTGGTAGAACACAATGAACATTCCTTTTTAAATATCTATTGTGATAATTAAAGCAAAGGATACTTTATTGGAAACTTTTACCAAAACCCATAAATGAAACAACACAAACCTAGAGAAAGTTGGAGAAAAATTATATATGTTTATGTTCAATTATCTTGCTTATCGGCAATTATATTCTATACTTATTCTATAGGATGACTGTGCCGTTTTCTGTCATCTTACCACTGTGCTGACGTAGGTGTCTGTTTGCTCTTTTATAGGGAACTGTGTTTATACTCAGGTCAGGGTCCGAAAAAACCGACATGTCTTTTTAAGCAAGGAAGCTGGCAGATTAGTGACAACTTCACTGCGTACTTCCTTTGATCACACATGTAGTGTTGGGGATGAGGAGGCTTTAAAATCCCCCCTTTCACACCACTGCTTTCTGTTAATTTGCTTGGTGCTTGTCAGACTAACAAATATTTAGTTTATTAGTAAATATTTTACTTTTATATTAACTAACCATTTGCGACTTAGTTGATTTTCCAAGGCAGTTTAAAGAACCTTGTTGATTTCTCCCACAAAGCTACATAACATTTATATCAATTTATCACACTGACCTAAAAAAAACGACTAAAAAAAAATAACAATCAAATTCAAAAGAAATTTCAACATTAGTAAATTAAACGGGTTCAAGCTAAGGAAGTTAAATGACTATTTTGTCAGTTTAAATGGCCACAATGAGCGTTGACTATCTCAATGAGATATTGTGAAATTATAATGTATATTTCTCCAATAGAAGAAGAGACAAAGCCAAGAAGCATCTCCTAGGGCCTGCTGCTCACCTTACTGACTCTGTGGCCTTGCTCAGGTTCAACCTCTACGACCTCCGCACCAGCCTTAAACAGAGGCTCGCAGAAGGTCACCTGTGGGTCAGAAGTACAGGTCACCATGGAGAATACCAGACACTGATAGTTCTTTCCACTTCTGTGTTAGACTTTGGGTGTGCCTGAAATTGCATACTTGGTTGCTGATGATAGGCTAAATCTGGTATGTGAACTGAGCAGTATGTCCAAATCCTCAGTATCAATAACTGTGGGAACTGTGGGCCCGGGACTATGTAAAGCGCTTTGTGACCGCGCTCCGTGTTAAAAGCGCTATATAAATAAAATTGAATT
>JAACJT020000042.1:7464072-7489675 GCA_009936485.2 Gymnarchus niloticus
AAAGCGCTTTGTGACCGCGCTCCGTGTTAAAAGCGCTATATAAATAAAATTGAATTGAATTGAATTGAATTGAATAAGACCGCAGGTGAACCATTCCTGGATGAGCTGGACGTACAATACGCTATCCCACAAGGCCATTGGAGCTGCAACCAGGAAAAATGTTACTTGGCTCAAATTTGTTTAAGAAAAAATAAAAGTAAAATTAATAAATGTTTAATGGTGAGATGTGAGAAAGTCCCAGTGCAGTTCTTGTCATGAACTGTACGTAAGAGAAAATATAAATAGGAAATATAATTATAAATATTTTCATTGAAAACTACTTCATAAATTAAGAAAATGCTCTGTAATTATAGAAAAGTATAATATTTAAATGTATGTTGTGTACAACTGTGGTGCAGTTATTTGAAGTTAAGTGAGTAACTCTAGCCAGAGTACATTTTAGGAGTACATTTATGTAGGGGGGAGACAGCTAGTTATTTTCTTTGTAAGGACAGTGTTCTGAAACTCCATTGCCACTTTTATTGAGGTAAGCTTTTCTCTTCAGACTTTCACGGGGGGTCAAGCTACATTATTGATCCGGGTCTAGGAATGTCCAAAATGGAAACTGCAGCACCCCCAATGCATGCATACTTTTGACATGCATACATGAAGTACTTATTAGGATGCAATTTCGGACACACCCTTTGTATATCATTGAGACACTGTGAAAATGAACCTCTGTCTGGTCCCCTTCACTCCTATGAACTGTCCTCTTCAGCATTTGAGAGTACCGCTCTCTATCCTTGATGCAAATTGGCTGCAGAGCCTGCCTTTCCATTACGTCTTCCTCAAACTCGATTCCATCGGTTGACAGCTGCTTTCGGATGATCTTTACCTGGGTTAGCATAAAGACCTTGAAACAGACGTGACTTAGAGAACGTTTAACTAGAATACTAAGCAATTATCTAGAGGAGAGTCACATTTTATGAATATGTGCCAGAATGTAATTCTTACCTCATTCAAGAAATTGGTCTGCTACATTTAAGGAAAGTGTTACATTTAGGGTTAGGGTTTAGGGTTTAGGGTTATTGTGTGCTCCATGCACCATGCTGTGTTGCAATGTTATAACGATTCTGACCCACATTTAAAAAAATACGTGTGGGCTAGATGACTGTTTTCATAACTAATTCATTGCAGATGTTAAATCGGCCCTATTTTAAAAGTGAACTAAAGAAGAAAGTTAGGCAATCCCACAGTTCTAATTATCGGTATAATTAAACTGTTTTTTCACTCTGAGTGTCTACCTTTCTTATCACCAAGTCACTCCCATGGTCTGGGAACTGCTGCTCTGTCTCTGGTGGGGAGATCTCCAGCATCTTGCCCACCTAAATCAAGCAAAGGTGTGTCTGAGCTCGTGGTACGTTTGTAAAGCATGCATACAGCACAAGCGTAGAAAAATGACAGAAAATCTTAAAGCAGACGTGACTCACCAGACACACTTTCATCTCCCACAATAGGTCCCAAGAAACCCAAAACCAAACACACAACTACACAAAAGTTCAACACAAAAACATTGAAAATAAGGTTTTGTTTATCTTGTACAATTTCAATAGTGTACAATGAATGCAAACATTATTATGGGTCAATAGAATGAGTCAGGTCTTCAGTCCTTACATTATCATTACTGGTGTGGAAGATTACTTTAAATTGCCCTGGACACTCCAAGATGCAAACCAGCCACGTACACCACAGCTATATTTCGTTAAGGCAAATAAGACAGTTAGACATTAACATCAACAAAACGATGTACATTAGAACAGCGGTTCTCAAATGGCGTAGCCTCAAGACCCACATTTTTCTGACCTAAATTTATTTCACAAAAATAATGCAGCAAAAATAGTCCAGAAATAGTAAATGGTAAATAGTGCAGAGACAGCAGCACGATGTGTTTATGCACTGTTAAAACACACTAAACAAATAAGTTGAAAAAACATAACGATGACTCATCGCTTCACCACTGTACACAACACACCCTGTTTTACCCCCTCACTTTTGTCTCTGTAAGTAAATCTGTACTTTCTGTATCCACATCATACTTGTATTTCACCATATTTAGGCCTGCTGAGTAGTAACATCTGATGACACCATGGCAACGACTGGGCCACTGCTCACTGTCATCAGAAATATGTCCACCATCAAAAACAAAAATCAAAATATGCAAATTTTTCAAATGACACACTCTGTGACCCAATGACCCAACTTTTGGGTCATGACCCACCAGCTGAGAAACACTGCATTAAAAACTAAAATGAATTTATTCAATTCTGGCATGGGGGTTGAGGTAGAGGAGAATGTTTTCTGTATAACTGGAAATTCAATGGAGAAAGAATTAATTCTGCATCCTCCATCTCACTCCATCACAATTGCTTACCACAAAACAGCTTATGCAAACCATAAGATGTTCCTGTCAAAATTAGAGTCCCCTTTCATGCCCACCTACCACGCAACACGTGAGATGCCTGCACAAGGGCGTAAATATCGAAAATGATTTCCAGCTCCTGTGCGACTTCCTGAGCACCGAACGAAACACATAGCACCATATCAATGCCATTCACCGTCATCCAAAATTAGCCAAGGTAGTGACTTTGTATAGAATGGGCAAATATTTATCTGGAAAAAGCATGACCGATATTAATAGTTAGGGAAGAAGAAACAGTTTTATGGCAGGGTTGGGGGGGGGGGGGGGGCTGCAGCCTATTCCAAGCAACCTAAGGCACAAAGCAGGGGGCATCCTGGATGGGGTGCCGACCCCTTGTAGAGCACAGTCCACCACACTAACACACACACGCAGACACACGCAGACACACACATACACACACACGCAACGAGCAATCCTGCAATCAGCCTCAATCACATGTCTCAATCACAGGACTATTGGAGGAAGTATCCAGGGGAAACGCACAAAGCACAGGGCAATCATGCAAACTCCAAGCACGCAAAGCAGAGGTGGCATTTGAACCTCCAACATTGGAGGTGCAAGCCACCATATGGTTTTACTTATTTGTCTATATAAATCACTTATGTGAATTAATATTTATATCCAACCCTTAGAGTAGCAGGTATAATGAAATTCAGCAATCAGCACATTTCACATCTGCTAAGTAAATCCAATGCCCTAGGAACTGTACTAATCACCAACATTAACATATTCAAACGGGTGAGATAAGCCATAGTGGAAGCCAGGTAGAGATGCAAACGGGCATGCTCAGACTCTTACCCTTGCTAAGGAATCGTCATCATCCTCACACACAGTCTGCTCTCTTGGAGAGAGCTGTTTTGGAGGTGCTATACCAGGTTGACATGTTCCATTGTCTCTGATGGACAGGACTTCCACCCCCGCAGTGTGGCCAACCTCATCTGGCTTATGGACAATTACATCATCTCTGTAATCTCGGCTGTTTGAGGAAAGGGCCCTTCTTGAGCCCTCCGTGAGCATGGCAGCATTTGTAGTGCAGATCTGGGTCTCCTGACAGCACTGGGAATCCTGGCTGCTGGGATGGAGTGAGAATTCTATGGACTCACCCACCGAGAGAGTTCTAGGTAGTCTTAATTCTTTAGTTTCTGATCCACGGTACTCTGAAAATTCCTCTTTACAGCTAATGTAGGTTTCCACGTATTGAGAACCTGAGTCTTCCAAAACATGTGGGAAATCGGTAAGAGCACTAGCTGAGAAACTGCAAGTAGCTTTGGTGACCACAGCTGGCCTGCACACAGTCTCGTTATTGGCTTCTGTTTCCTGGGTTTTGAAGCCGCAGGATGCTGAATCCTCGGGACCTTGATACGAGTGTGACCTTCCTAGTGTCTTTGGACCCTGTTCTCTGTAGTCATCATATTTAAGATTGACTTTTACTTTGGATTCTTCTGCCATGACCTCTTCAGATGATTTATGTGATTTTCTAAAATCCTGAAGAATACCATAATCAGGTGAAAACGGTCTCAAAGTTGGAGAAGGTATCAAATCTGCTGAACATGAGAAAGGACCAGATTCTGAAGTTAATTCAGAATGCATCTTCTCTGACTCAGTAAATGTTTCTGCTGGACTTTTTGGCGATGGAAGATCATTTGTGCTGACAGATGCAGATGTTTCCTGTCTATCCTGGTTTTTTTCTCTAAAGGACTCAAATTCCAATGGACTGGCTTCAGAAGGAGCCTCACTAAAAACAGGTGACACTGAATTTAGGTCACCAGGTGATCTAATGTTTGGGAGAGGCAATATAGAGGTGAAATGAGAGAAAGGTTCCTTGAATTCTTCATGTTCTTTACTAAATATGTTACCTGTTGTTTCGATTCCAGGTGAGGTTGGAAGAATATCCTTAGATGAATCTTGCCTATTTAAACTATTTCTCACAAATGTAGGTGTCAGTTGGCTGGGTTCAGAGGGTGATTCACTGGAAGCAAGTGAGATGGGACTCACATTAGTAAGTACATTTTCTACTAGGAGAGGTGACGGAGGTTCAAACCTGCTTGTACCAGAACCACAAGTTATTTCATTGATCTCAGAAGAATTACAACTTGATGCTGGCTGATCTATTTTTGGAGAGCACTCAGCAAAATTGAAGTCTGACTGAATTTCCAGTACCTGACTGGGGCCGGCCTGACATTCCTTAATGACAGATGATTCTGCACTTAGATTAGCAAGGTGCTCTCTTTTGAGATCTAATGAATGGCTGGACTGGGAGGCAACATTACTAGATTCCATCAGCTCTGGACTAAATACTGTAGGTGTTATTTCCACTCCAGGTGATATTGATTTAAAACCAGTAAAAGCTGGGAGAACTTTTGGTGATGTTGATATATCTTCTGTAGAAAATTCAGGTGACTGTTGATCATCGGCATTTGTGTTACTGAAAAATTCGTGGTTAACTTGATTAAAATCAGCAAGAGATTTGGAGCGAAAATGCGAGACTAAGTTCATTTTAGTATCTGCCTGGCTGTGTGATGGACGACTGTCCAGTCTTGCTTGCATGTCCAAATCATATGACATTTTTCTTAAGTTTAAAAGAATCAGACTTGACTTCTTTGGTTCATCTTGTTTTCTTTGTGTTATTCCTGGAAGATTTGCAAAAGGCTGATTCAATATTGCTGATTCAAGAACATCTGGTGTCTCAAGGCTTTGTTGAGATGTGGATTCATTGCACGAGAGAGAGTCAGGACATAAATCAATGGGTTCACTGTGCAGTAAGTGAGGTGGTGGGCAACAGGACTGAGAATGTATTTTGTTTGTTTCATGCACTATTGAGTGCATTTGAGTTTGCAGATCATTCCATTCAGATGAAGCTTCTTCACAGTCTGAAGAAACTGGAGGCGTTACAGATGTATCCATTACACAATCAGGTGACTCATGAATGTTTTTTTCTGTGTCCATGAGGAGTTGAAGTGAGACCTGACTAGGACCTGAAGGAGATTCTGTAAAGACTGGTGACACAGGACTCAGATCAAAATCTGGCCTCATATCAATTACAGGTGAACAGCTTGACTGCGAAGTTGTTCTATTAGAGTCCTTTGTCTTTACATTTAATCCCTGTGTCATAAAGCCAGACACTTGTTCAATGTCAGGTGGGTTTGTGTTTGTTTTTGATAATGCTGATGTATCTTTGTCAGCTAATCCAGAAGACTCTTGATCATGAAACTGGATGTCACAGCACAATTTTTGTACAATTTGATTGTGTGCAGGAGGAGGTTCAGTGGAATCAGATATAACTTCCAGTTCAGTAGTCCCACATTCAATTTGTATAGGTGTTGAAGAAATAAATGTAATTGATGAGTCAATAATGTTACAAGACACGTCACTCTGTTCAGGAAGATTTAGTTTTGACTCTTGTAGGTCTGGTTTTTTCTCCATAGTTAGCTCTAGTGAAACCTGTCTGATCTCAGGCATTGACTGAAGAATATCAGTTGCTTCTGGGCTAGGGTCAATAGGATATTCTCTGGAAAAAGGGGATACTGGACCGAGATCAGCAGGTACTCTAATATCCTGGATGAGTGAGGAAAGATTGGATTGAGACAGTGTTTCCTTTGATTCCAGAGGTTCTGGACTAAATCCATCATGTGTCTTATATGACACATGTTCAAAATCAAAGGAGCTTTCTTTCATTTTTGGTAATACCTTGAAAAAAGAATTATGTAACTTTTCATCATCCTGATTTGTTTCCCTCAGGATTTCAGGTGCTGTCTGACTAGGTTCCAAGGAAGATTCAGCACATCTTTGCAGTCTTGGGCTGGAATCAGTAATTTTGTTCTCGATTTGGATAGGCGGTGAGGGAATACCAACACTTCTATCAGAGTCATATGCTATTTTACTCATATCAGGAACAAATACACTTGATTCTGGTAAAAACACTTGATTGTCTACTATTGTTTCTGGACAATCTTGTTCAACCTCAAAGGGTGATGGGAAATTTTCAGATACCACTTGACTGGATAAAGCCTCAGATTTACTGGCTATAGAGACTGATCTGGACTTAGTAGGTACTCTGTCATATGGGAGAGGTGAGCAAGGATTGGATCGAGTCTTCTTTGAGTCCAGGAGCTCAGTATTTTTTATAGAAGAATTTAATCCAGGTGACACTAAATCAGGGATGGTTTGAAGTTTTTTTTCCATTACTAGTGCATCTTCAGAAACATATTCAGGGAAAGGCAGACAAACATTGTGAATTTCTCTAAGAATTTCAGGCTGTAACTCAGACAGAGATTCACAGGATATCTCTTCTTGACTAAATCCAGAGCAAGTTTCCTCAAAATGTGTCAACTCTTTTTGAAAGCCAGGGGAGGTTTCCGGAGTTCCTGGCAAGGCCACAATATATTCTGAAGCTAGCTCAGATGAACCTTGGTTACTCTGACTAGTTTCTCCACTGGGATTGAGACTGGGCTCAGGTAGAGAAGACACTACAGTCATATTTTCAGTTATTACAGGAGTGTAATCCGAAGCATTACCAAAGATTTCAGGTTCTTCATTATGATCATAAGTGGTCAGACCACATCCTGATAACACAGATTGCTTCTGAGTTGCTGTGCTTAGGCCTGGTGAAACCTGACAAACCCGTGTTGGTGTGCTATCAAAATCAAAGTCTTCATTCAGCCTATCAAGAGATTCCTTTGATTCACTGAAAATTAGTTTCTTTTCCATGGACAATTCTGATGAAATCTGAATAGGAAATGATGGAGATGGAATGAATATAATGAGAACGTTTGACCAAAATAACAAAAAATATAATCCTGCACAATGCATTTAAGAAAAAAAAAAAAACAAAAAACACAGTACTTAAGGTTGTTGGCCATACATCTGGTTCACTCTTTTAACCCTTTCTCGTCCATGACTTACATGCTCTGTGGAGCTTGTGTGTGTGGCATCTGCAGGCCCATTTCCCTCAAATGTCTGTGGAACTCTATCCATCACATCCATGACCCTGAAACACAGAAAGACGCTGTCAACATTTTAACTGCAGCCATAACCCTATACCTACAACAAACAAATGATTCATTTAAACAGTTCATATTCATTTTGAGGATGACAGAATGTAATCCGTATTCCAACTGCTCAAGCCTGGTGTATTTAAATGGTTGACTTCACCCTGTGCCCATGGTCTTTAATATATTGTGTTTTATTTTCCTCATTTCTGTTTGTGGGATGCACGTTAGCCATGTGGATCCCACTGTTGTATAAAGTCTGGGGCTTTGAACCCTACCTGTACCCCGCATGTGTAGTTTGCATGTTCTCCCAGTGTCACATGGGTTTCTTCTGGGTACTTCAGTTTCCTCTTGTGGACCAATCAGATGTCATTAGGCTAATTAGTGGCTCAAAATTGCCCATAATGTGTCGGTGTGTGGATCTATGCACCATGCGATAGACTGTCATCCCTTTCCAGGGTGTACCCCAGCTTTGTGCCCTGTACTGCCTGGAATATCTGGACCTGGGTAAGTGGTTAAAACATGGATGGATTCCAGTTTTTAGCAACACTTTATGGTTTCAAAGTAAAATCAAATGAGTTTCACCTGACCAACGGGTTCTAGTTATTACTTAATTGATACATTGACTAATGTTCATAGCCCTGATGGGCAGATTAGCCAGGCCTACCTTGTCCCCTGCTGATCTTGCTGACGGATTGGTCTCAGAGCTTCTGTACTGAGCGTGTCCTGCAGGGAGGAGACTGAAAGATCCTCCTCTGAGACTGAAGGCGGTGGTTTAGATGTCGTTTGACTCTTTCGTATCAATCTGGGACTGTCTATGTCTGAATAAAACACACACAAAGGCAGTGGATACAGTAAGTTTACACATCTGGTAAAATTTTGTAGTTTTTGTTACTTTTACAGTCTGGCCTTTACAGATATTACAACACATTTTAAGTACTAACTTAGGAGTGGGTAAAGTTTTCCAACCGTTAATTTCTAGTTTTGGAACTTCATTTCCCAAATATGGGAGCACATGTCTGGAAGTTCTGCACTGCAATATTTAAAAACATTTCTCTCTATTTTTGGTTGAAAAAAGTCAAAAAAAGTCAACATTTTAAAAAACTGTGTGTAGACTTTCTGTATATGCTGTTGATAAGTGGATCTCAGAGGCTCTGTACAGAGTGCGTCCGGAGTGCGTAACTGACAAATCACAGAATTGGAATTCTCTACTTAATTTGACCCGGTCATCAGCGGTACTTCCTGTTCATATAAACCCATAACAGGTGCTTTTCAGCACGTACCTTCACTCTGATCAAGTGTTTTTTCAATCTCAGCATAGGTCCTTGACGTCTGGTTGCACTTGAAAACATTGGTTTCAATAAGATGCACAATGTCCATGCGGTTGATTTTTGTCAACTTCCTGTTCAGATTGCTTTCTGCCAATGAGAGTTAGACACCATACAGTACAGGTCAGAGGTCACCAACACCTGCTGCCTGCCAAATGGCAGTTCTCTGTTGCTAAGGTTTTTCTCTGACTATTGTGGGATGGAGCGTATCCCAACAACACACCTGTGGCATTCTTGCCCTCCCTTTCAGCCCAGTGCTTCAAAAGGGCATGGCTCTGCTCCTGCAAGGAATTTGGATTCTCCACCCTAATCTGTTGGATTTGATCTTCATCAAACTCCAGCTCCCGTGCTAATTCTAGATGGAACAGAAATTTCTCAAATACATCAGCTCTCCTTTATCATATATATTCACCATACTTTATCATTATACCCCATTGGCACTTTTCAACATCTTCATTGTATGATCTGTATAAATTTGACTGCTTATATATCAGTGCATATAATTTTTTTCCCAAACACCCTTAACCTTTAATTATTTCAGTTTATCAAGTCAAACCTGGGACCATTTAGATCATATGCAGATCAGAAAATATATAAAAGCATGGATTAGACCTAAGGTACATTAACATGTATCATAAGCACCATCAAAAACAATAAAAATGCCATTTAACAACAGTAGTACCAACCTGCCCAGCTGAAGCCCAGGTGGTCTGCAATGACAGCTAACCTTTCCTCGCTTCTTTCTGGGTCACCCTGTGCATCAACTGTAAGCATGGTAATAACAAAGCAGAGCAGGACACTCTTAGCCTGAGGGATGAGCTTGCAGCTGACTGTGGGGCTTGTGATTTATTGCATTCAGTTTGTAGTCACTGCTTATCCAGTTCAATCTCAACATTGTTCTCTTTTAACTATTGATTCCGTTAATTGCTTGTCTAATTTATTAAAACATTTTTGATAGTCGATATTCATACAGGTATTCATACATCAGTATTATAAAGATTTCAACTATGCTATATTTAATACAATAGCGTGTAGCAGATACATTTCAGCAATCAGGTGTAAAATTGATTTTTCACACACTGATATGAGACGTTTCACATCACATTACAACACAACACAAACTTGAAAACCACACAAAATGGCTAGCAAAAGCACCAGTTTGAAACGAGCAAATCTTTACTGCTACACTGTTGAGAAGCAAAAGAGGAGCGAAAAGGAAGATCCAGGAAGTATGTACCTTCATTTTGGCTTGAAGCATTTTCATCAGAAACGGTCCATGTCTGAGACTGCACTGAACTTTCCCATGGTCTCATGACAAACACATCATCAGAAACAGACATCACTGGTTCTTCAACAACACCGGGCTGATAGGGTTTTATGCCTGATTTGCTTGGTTCATAGACTTGCTCTCTGTATGAGGTGGAGAAGCTGAACTTCTCTTCAGATTTAGTTCTAACAGACTGCATAAAAAGTAGGGTATTTAACTTAACAGCAGAATTATCTTGCTGTTGCAGGCCTTCATCATCCTCCATTCCCTTATAATAGTCATTTTCAGGCTCATTTTGGGTTTTCAAAGAAACTGCATCTGAATCAGATTTGCTCCTCTGTTCCTGCAGACCGGCTTGTTTTTCTTTTTTGACTTTGAGAGACTCGGCACACTGTATTTCTGGATCAGAGCATGACTTGGATTTCAGTGATTCAACTTTGCCTGGCGTTTCAGAACTGGTTTTCCCCTTCTCCTGAGAATCAGAAGACCCAGGTGAGGCCAGATATAGAGATTGCGAGGGCAGAGGCTCTGATATATTCACCGATTTGCTACACAGGTCTATCACTGTCTCCTCAGCAGAGGAGGGGAGTTGATAGATAGCATGTTGATCATCTGACAAGGGGTCAAAAGACTCTCCATCCTGTTCACCATAAATAGGTCTGGAGGACATGGAAATGGACTTCTGGATGTTGGGGATAGTGTCACCAGGAGTATCCTGGTCCATATTCTCTGAAGAGCTGTTGCCACTGGCATCATCTCCGCATTCGTGTGAATCTGACATGGGTTTATTATTATTTTCCGGTCTGACTGCAATGCCCAGATCGTTGACTACACCGTTTAAACCACACTCAATGGCATCCTCTTGAGTCTCATCCAGTAGGCCCTCCTCAGCAGGGTGCTTGTCTATGAGTAAAAAGCCAAGTCCCTCTTCCTCAAAACTTCTTTGCGTCATATCAATAGCACCACCTCTGGTCATCTCAAAGAGCTTGCCCTCTTGGAATTGAAACGGATTCAGTTCCCTGTGCAATCTCACATCTGTGGATGTGGTAACTAAATGTTCAGTGCAATTATTGTCTCGCTGTTTTTCTATGATGCATTGTTGCTGTTCAGCTTTGTCCAAGCTGGGAACGTTTGATAAAATTGGTCCTGCAGATTCATTACCTTTAGCTTCTGTTCTTTTCTTGGATTCAGTGGCATCATCGACAGGGTAAACTCTCTCAGGTTCAAATGAACCAACGTGCTCGTCAGGTAAAACAGGAGAAAGAGACTGAACTTCAACAGAAGTTCCTTCTGACATGACAAGCTCCACGTCATTTTTGTGCTCCATCTGTACATTCTCACCTGAAGACACCACACGTATGTGCTGGCTTCTCTCCTCTGAAAATTCAGATGGCGATACCTGGTCTTTACTAGCATCTTGCTCGAATTTAGGGTCCTCTTCCATTTCATTAAATGTCTTAATTTTGGCAGCAATTTTAAACATCTCTTCTTCAAGGGTGAATTGTTTTTGAGGCTCATCACATTCTGAATCACTCTCAAGTTTCATATCTCTTAATGTTGCAGTTGGGTTTGATGGGCTCCACTGGGCCTGTAAATCACTTGGGTTGAGTATGCCATCATTGCTTGCTTTCTCATGTATCAGGATGTCAAGACAGGTTTGTTCACAACCACGATCCTCCACCACACTACCCTCATATTGCATGGTGTCCAGGAGAAGATCAACTTTAGACAGTAAAGGATCAACAGACAGCTCAGTAATGGGTGTTGCTTTTTGCCGCACAGGACTAGACTCCAGGGAATCATGGCATGGGGAGTCCTTAGTTGGACTTGGCTCAATAGAGTCAGGGGATTTATGAGAGGAGTTGTCTACTGTAATAGGGCTATGCTCCAGGGAATCCTTGTGAGCAACAGTAAAGGACATATCAGCTAATTGGCTAAGCCCCTCTAAGTCCTGAGGTTTTAGAGGCAGATCTAAGTCAATAGGACTATATGTGAGGTCTGCCTCAGCTTGACTGCCGTTCAAAATGGTGTCTGCAGTGTGAGCTGAGAACTGCCGAGATTCAGTGGGTTGACATTCTAATGGAACATCATCTCCTTCTATGCAGGACACAAACTTTTTATCCTCAAAGTGAACGTCAACAAAAGACTCTCCACTGATACTATTTTTTGCCTCTTTAGAGGAAACACAATTTTCATCTACCAGCTGGTCAGAAAAGGTCACATCCTCAAAAGTAACACTCATGACGGATTCTTCTGCCTGGTGAAAGTCTTCAATATCCCTCTCCATTATGCCTTCAGAAGACATTTCTTTTGTTATTTGAGTTGTAGTCTCTTCTGACTTACTGGTCTCAACTGGAAGCTGCCTTGTATTCATATTCGAAAATTCCTGACTGCTAAGAGCGAATTCTGGAGGCTCTTCCAAGTCATTGCACACACAACTATCCTTACCATCAACGTGCGTATTGTAGTCTTGAAAGGTTGTGGACTTGTCGGGAGGGCTGCCACCCAGAGCTGTGCTCTCAATATTATCTTCAATATCAAAGTCTGTTTCCATTGCAGTGAAATCTGGGACAGTCGTGATGGTCAGGTTGTGTTTGTCAGAGTCCAAAGAACTGGCCTCACAGATACATACATCTTCATTCTTTTCTTCTGCTTCATTCTTTTCCTCCAGCTCCACTTTGATGATCTCATTACAGTTCACATAATGCTTGGAGGCTGGATTAATTTGCTCTTCTTCAGTTATTCTGGAATCTGTTATATGAAAATCCATTGAGGGATTTTCTACGGTTTCTTTGGATTGGGAGGTACAAGCTGTCTCATCAGTTGTCTCAGTTTTTTTTGCAGAAATTTTATGCACAAAGAGACCAGATTTTGTCTTTGAGGGGTCCAGCCCCAATTGGAAGACATTCATCAGTTCTCGCACAGACATGGTCTCTTCTAGCCTTTCAGATGGAGACCTAGGAGCTGGAGAGGGAGGTTCCTTTAAATTAGTCATTTCTTTAGTGACACTAGGAGAGGATTTACTCTTGCCAGGTGCTTGGAATGGTGTTATATTTTGCTTATTTTCCTCCTCTTCAACTTTCTTTTGAAGTGCTTTAACTTTGTCTTTAATAGAACCAATGGGGGTCTCCACAACCACTGGAGAGTCTGGGCTCTTGCCCAGTACTTGAAGGGTGTTTTCAAGATCATCATCATCAAGTAACTCATCTGAGCTATCTCTGAGAAGAATGGCCCTAGAACTTGTTTCATGTGCCTCTTCTGCATACTTTCGTTCCCTTAGCTTCCTCCTTACTGGCTTTTTGATCTCACCTGGGGAGACCTTGGGGTCTCTACCCAAAATTACTTGCGTGCATTCTTCTTTGACAATATCCACTTGAGGTAGTTTAACAGCCACCTCAGACATTTCCAAAAGGTACATTTTAAGATCCTCACTAAGGAGGGTGACCATACCTGACATGTCTTTTGTTGCATTTGGTATTGAGATATCCCTACTCATTCTAATTTCCTGAAAGGGGGGTTCCAGAAAATGTTCCTGTTCTCTTTGAGTATCCTGAGTTTCTGTTCCATCCAAAGTATTCAATGGTGTCTTTGCCACAGTCTTGCACACTGATCCCCTGCTTATCTCACCAACCTTCACCTCTGGCCTCCTGTCTGCTCCTCTATCATCCCCCATTTCAGTAGGTATCAGATTTCCCATGGAGTCTGTTGTCTGAAGAGAAGGTATCTTAATGAAGTCTTGCTTCATCTCTGATACCTCTGACAAAAGGTCTGGGCTGGCCAGGGCAGCGGAGTCACATATGACTTGGGATTTCAGGAACGATGTTTCTGTGGACTCTGAGTCTTGGTCATCTTCAATTCCCATCAAAAGAGGTACAAATGGGGATGAATAAAGAAAGATGGAAAAATACGATCACAATGAAAACAGTATGTGGCATGCAGAAAACACCTTGCATTCAATGAAAAGCTAAGACAAAATGGGGCTTCTTACAGCATGATGGGACCATCACAACAAGCACGAGAAACCAGCAATCAAAAGCAGACTGCATGAAGCAGAAGAAGAGGTATCGAGTTTACATCCATTAAACACCCATACATGTAGACAAAACAGACGTGAGAAACCGAAGATAAACTCAAAAATCAATTGTGGCAAACTGAGCTGCATCAATGGACAATGAAAAATATTAAAATCATGAAGTAGAAAACAGCCAGACTTTCAGGCATGCATGTTTTTAGCCCAAGTAAAGTGTAAGCAGAACAAATGACTCAAGACTGGGCCTAGTAAGATTGTGGGTTGCTGAAAACCATTAAAATTAACTAATCATTTCAATAATCCTAGATGAGTGGTATTTTTGGGATGAATTCCTGGAATAGTCTCCAGGTTTACTACAACAAGGACTGAATAAGCAGTTACAGAAACAAATGGAGAAATGGAGAATTTACACTACGTTAACTCTGCTTTGTCATTATGGATGTAGAACGATAGAACCAAAGGGTTTTGTGAGGTTGTGAAAATTTGTATTTGTTTTGATGATACACTAAACAATGCAGATGACTCTGTTTAACCGCATTGCAATCATGGGTTATTTTACTGATGATTTTAAGAGGAAAGAAGAGCTGACACTTTTATTTATGCAACTGAGAAGGAAACGCGATTGATGAGTAGGGTGCTATCACCTTCACTGAAGTCTGGAGTTAATAATTACATGGCTTTGGAAAAGCAGGTTTGCTACCCAAAGCAGAGCTTCAGCTAAAGCCATTTAATTCTAATAAACTTAAAGCCCTTATAGTACTAGCAAATTTGATTATACACACAATCTGTTGTCCAAGTTTAATGATAAATCCGAAAGACTAAATTTACTCAATGGAAGTGCGGCTAATCACTAATGGCACGAGTTTACAAGAGACTAATTTTACAGGCAACATTCAGTAATCATGAAAACAGCTTACATTTGTCATGGGTCTGGTCAATCTGCAATAGGAACACAAAACAGAATTATTATTCAATACAATGCAAAGACATACAGCTCATTGTTACTCCTGTTATGTTCCTTGCACTACACTGCTGTACACCATCTACTTGTGAGCACATCAATGGTACAGATCCAGGGACATTTCTGGCTATGACTGAGGAAGGGACTTAGGGTGGAGGAAAGAAGCCATCTTGAAGTTATTATGGGAGGAACTTGGGGGACAACATCAGAGAAACACGGGACAATGACTTCCATTTGCAGGCAGTACAACACCCTACTTGTTTGAGCTTTGTTCACCGTAATTTGGAAGGCGAGATACAACAAGTATGGAAGACCTGCCCGAGGATATCGGAGGTGTGAAGCACATGGCAGTGCATATTCTGCTACCCAGTCAAAGAGACGATTTGCTTCTGTTCTGGCAAAAACGGTGATGTGAATTGGATGTTCATAACGGCTAACTTAAGCAGCAATTCATGACTTTGTTGGGTGTGTGGGAAATAGGCTACAATCAGGCAGCAGTGAAACCAAAACAATAGCTAAGAGGACAGTAACAGACATCTATGTTATCTCCAGCTTGTTAACATGAAAATCAGCGAAAGCTCACTAAAGTTTGAATAGAATGAAAACTTATTTATAAAAAGATTACAGATGAACTAAAGTAGAATATTGTGATGATGTCACCTCTGTTTAACCTACAAAATGGATGCCTCTAGGAAGGACAGACCATCCAAACTACACTGCTTTGCAAATCAAATTTCCTTTTTATGCTAAAATATATAGCAGCAGGACTGCTGTAGGTGTTTACCTGTTCATCTGCCTCTGGGTCTGAATCAGAGTCCTTCTCAGGAACAGGGAGAAAAACGAGTCACGTAATGTAACTAGGGCAAGGGCTTCAACTCAGCAAACGAGTTCAGTTTAACTAATATAGCTTATTGTACAGGTAACTTGTCAGAAAGCAACGAGAAATACAATGCTATTACCCTCAGAAGTTAAGCATATTTCTGAAACACATATATTTTAAGGTAGAATTTGATACATTTTTCTTCATATATGACATACAGTACCTGTGTGTATGGGTAAGATGGACTTTATGGCTGTGAAAACCCTTACCTTACTGTAGGCCGGCAGAGTGATGTTCAGGTTGCAAATGGCATTCATGTTCAGGCTCCTGTAGGAACGAGGCTCCTTGGTGAATGAAAGGCGGCCACACGGCTCCTGGGTGGTGTCCCGCACCTGCAACCAGAGGAAGGCGGCCATGCTTGGCTGGGGCTTCTTTCACGGATAGGATGTGTCAAGGGCTGTCAGCCAAGGTGCTTTATAAAGGAAGGGTTCTCTTAGTTAGGATCCTTAGGTTCTATTCTCAGGAAGGGTCATGTGACAGAGTGGCCCCATCAACAGGGGTCCATGCCAGAGGTAGTCTGTGTCCAAGTGATGTTGTGAAAGTGGAGACGTAAAATATCACAATGCACAGAACAATAAATGCCTTGAAGGGGTTAAGCTTAAAAGTCATCTGAATAAAAATTTGTTACTGATACCATGAGGGGGACAATATTTCCATGGCCCCACCCCCAAAGCGAGGAGGTGTATACCTTAACGAGCAGAGCCAGGCGGTTCTCCTTAAATGCAAAGAAGCTGAAAATGTGATGCTGGCCAGTCTTTGTCAATGGAACCAGGTTGCCAAAACAGTCAGCATACATGGGCTTTCCCTCTAGCACCTGTAGCAGAGAAAATCTGAGCTGTTGGTTGGCCTGTGCCAGCGGGATCGAGTCCTTGCGTTCTCTGGCCCCTTTCTCACCTCTACATCACGGCTGCGTGCCACCTCAGTGAAATTCTCTTGCTGCTCTAGGGTTTTGTCCATCTTGTCATCAGTCATGCAGAAACAGCGAAGTCTTGCCTCAATGGGGTTCAGTGTCTTGGCAAAAATGACAAACTTAGCCATGTAGGGAACACAAATCACTTCTCGGTACACCTGTGTGGAGAAACTAACGGATTCCTGGACCTGACGGCAGTCAATCAGCCAGAACCTATGGGTATAAAGTGTAAGTCAATCAAATGATCAGTTGACCAATGAGGCAGACATTTTGCTAAAGAAATTATCAGGTAAGAAGGCAAACATCAACACAGTAAATAAAAATCATCTGACATTCAGGCAACTGGTTTTTGTAGGGTCATAATTACCTTGCTGACACGTTTGTTGTGAAAGACACACACTCATTTGTGAATGAGAGAGGCGTGGTTCCTGTGATGTCCTCCCATTGGGCAGGAGTGGTGCCGCCTGACGAATCAGGGAACAAGTAGTGGTGCCTAATTACAACAGCATCACAAATACGCAAATATATCACCTGGGAAATGACCCTACGTGATACACACAACTACCTTGAAACTGAAATTGCAGGTGCAATCTGCCAAATTAATAGAAAAAAAAAATCACCTGTTGGTGATGAACTACCCCAAGAGCAAAGCTTAGCACACAACCCTGATGCTAAATTGACTAACAGTAACTAGCAGGAGACGTGCAGATTATCTACCGGTGATGCTGCACAGTAAGTGCAGTGTAGGCATGTCACCCCCATATCCACTGGCTCCATCATTAGCAGAACCCTTAGGTACTGGAATGCTCATAGTAATCGGCTTGTGGAACTTCCTTCTCCGGGGCTCCATGGTAACAATGGGGCTGAATCTTGCTTTATTACCCAGAATCCTCTTCACTAGGTCAGGGTGAATGGTCTGGGCCTGTGAAACATAGGGAACACTTCTGTACCCGAGAGAAATATGCTAAATCAGACTGTGACTAGAATTAGTAGTGAAGCTCAGTTTTGTATAACATCTCTAATGTTAGTTACCAGCCCAAACACTGCAGTACCTGCAAGCCGACCCGGATCCTTTTGGTGAGTGCTCCCTCTGGGAACACAGCTTGGACTTGGGGGTCAACACTGCTTCTCAGCACCCCACCCTCTGGCCCAATAAGGTGGCTGTCCTGCTTGATCCGGGACACGACTGCAAAGTACTGTGGGAAGTCCCGTGTGATGATACGGCAGATTCGCCTCCTGTCCAGCTCTTCTGGAGAGTCTAACTCTGCATATTGACATGTTGAGAATGAAGACGATGAAGTATTGGTGAAATATTCACCAGTCCCCCTAACTAAGAGCATTAGGATACCCTCTTCAGCTTCTGATCGAGGTGGTGGTGGCGACACACGTACCTTCATCCATACCCCTGAGTACCCCCTGACGGACCCCTCTCAGACACTCGTACCTTCGTCCGTGCCCCTGAGTACCCCCTGACGGACCCCTCTCAGACACTCGTACCTTCGTCCGTGCCCCTGAGTACCCCCTGACGGACCCCTCTCAGACACTCGTACCTTCGTCCATGCCATTGAGAATCTGATTGAGCTCCTCTTCCGTGTGCTCACAGTGGTGCTCCCTCCAGCTCTCCCCCGTCTCACTGCGTAGCGTCACCAGCTCCCTCTCTGCCCCTCGCAACGCTGCAAAGTGTGGGATCTCCAGCACCACTGGTCTGCCACGACAGCAGTGTGCAGCCATATGACAGGGCAGGTTGGCTATCGCATCACAGACAAGTTCTGGAAAAAACCTTTACTATGACAGGACTTAAACTTTTGTGGTATTCAGTTTCAGTAATGCCAACAGAAGAGATGAAAACAGACACAAACACATACATACAGAGAGACAGAGAGATACAGCAGTAAAGATGCTAACAGGGTAGACACACGCTAGTAAAGGAGGATATGAAAGCAGCATTATCAACTGAGAAGTCTCCTACCCTAGGAATTTTGTCCCTGGAGGCCCCAGTTGTAGAATTCGGCTAACCAAGCTCTCTCCTTCATTAAGAGGAGGCGGTGCAGCAGGAAGATGCAGTTTACTGAACAGGGCAGCAGAGGGGAGAGATCACAGCTACATGTCAGTTCAGTGTTCAAACCCCAGCATCTCCGTGCAGAGAGAGGAGGATCTATGCAGTTTTTACAACTTGGTGACCTGCTGTGACTGTCATCCATCCATGGTTTTAGCCTCACTCTGTCTCTGCCCAGTTACTACGCCCCCCTTACGTTAACAAAAAGCGGTCTGGTAACTGAGAGCAATATTGGCACAAACTTTGTGTACCAAGCTGTGCTGTACTAGAACAAGCAACATGAACACTGCCGATGGATTCACCGTCCAGGTCTTGGCACCACGGCCTTACCCAAGGAACTGTGTGCCCGTGGGTCCCACCTCCACCAGCCGGCTGGCCAGTGCCTCACTCTCCACCAAGGGAGGCATACAGGCCAGACGCTGTCGCTTCACCAAGCGGCAGGTGACACGTGTGGGGGCGGAGCACTTCCTGGGCGGGACGATGATGCGCAGGCCGTGATGGCGACACCCACGCATAGCCCCTCCTCGTGCATCCACCATAAAACTGACCAAGAAGCTGTGAGGAGACATGCAGGAAGTCGAAATGGTCTGCCGCTGATTCTTAGTAAAACACGATGGTCAGAAAAATGAGCAGGAAGAGGAGGAAACACTTTACCTGCTGTTGTCATGGTCAGGGAACGGAGAGAGGTGGCTGAGGAGAGAGCAGACAGTTACATTCATGTGAAAGCAAGAACAAGAAGGGCAAAGAACAGGTCTGTTTGACGGGATATGAAGATGTGGCTGGAGAAGAGCTGTGTGAAGGTGTTGGAACCTGGTGTGACAGAGGAAGCTCATCAGCTTACATGGAAATAAGTGCAGAACGTTCATTTGCCATTAGTCTTCATACATGGAGCAGCTCAGAGGGTAGAACTTTTACCTCAGATCTCCAGGGTTAGGGTGGTTTCATATGAGGTATAATGATTTACACCAAAGCGCGTGTCAAGATGTGAGCAGACGCACCCAGACTGTAGATGACTGGAGGATACGGCCACATTGTCCAGATGCTCGATTCCCCAGCTCAGCCGGTAGGAATCTTTCTGGTTCTCTAATGCAACAGCCACCTAGTCGCCAAAGACAGCACAGACAAAATCTCGATATGGCTGAAGCTGACACATCAGACAGTATCAGTGACATCAGACAGTGACTGACCTTTTGACTGCTGATGATGTCCTCGATCAGACCCCCACCTTTCTGGTTACACTGCTGTTGTCTTGGAGTAAGCTGAGACCTGTTGGGACTGACGGAGAACACATGGGTAGGTGATGGGCCAATTCACGGTGGTAAGAAAGGGAGGAGCAGCACAGAATTAGCCTTGGGAGGTGGATGTGATCTCCAGGGGTTACAGTAATATCTCCCAACTGCAGCAACAGCTCTTCTGTACTGTATAAGAAAAGAATAAAACACTTAGATGTAAGTTTTGTTCAAAAAATGGCTGCTATATTGCCCTCAAAAAGTATGTCCTTTTGCAGACAAGGCAGGTACGTCCTAGTGTGACTTTCACTTTTTGTGGGAGACACAGGGATGTGTGTGCTGCCTGACCCTCCAACATCTATACTGATGATCTAATAAACAGGAAGCAGGGAAACACATTCAAATGACAGCCAAAGTCAAAGAACACCCAATGAAACCAATGACAATAAATGAAAACCAATGACAACTATGAAGAATCGACGACAGCAAATTACAGCAAATAAGACAGAGCCACAGACCTGTCACGCCGGCCCCCGTCCAGGCTGAAGCGGAGATAGTCCAGTCCTTCTAGGTAGTGTCCCGTCAGGGAATCATCCCCCAGCTCCCGAAGGTCCTCCACCCGCAGGTACTCACCTCCGTCTCCCATCATTGTGTCTTCTCCTGGGTAACAAGAGCAGATGATGGGAAGCATAACGATAATCTAGTAACCCATAATCCTAACCTTCACCCATCAAAAGAGCCTACATCGAACACTTATAAACAATATCATATATTCTGTAATAGTACTCAATTCATACTTGTAAGGCATACAAATCTGCTTTTGACATAAGCTCCACAGAGCCAAATCTGTTAATTTAGTGTATTGCAGAACTGAAGGAAGGCTGCCGAACCAAGACTTCACTGACACAATGAGATCATTGCTCAACCACGTGGAAATGGCAGCTTGCCTCACCTTCTTCGTCAGACACATCGAGTTCTTCATTCATGGTCTCTGGGGCATTCAGCTTATGTTTCTCTGTCACAGTCTGAGAAATACACACACACACACAGACAACAACAGCAACAAGAAACACATGACAAGTCTGGCAGTGCTATCAGTAATTGAATATATTGAACTAACATTGCAGACTGTCCATTTCAGGGCTGTGCCCTGGGGTTACTCACAGTTGTTGTGGTGATAACCTCTTCAGTGACCATCTTCAGGGTATCGACCACAGAAATGTAGCCCAACCGCCTGGCGATAGACAGGGCTGTGTTTCCATTCTACGGAGCAGTGAGGACATGGTGACAGAGTTCAGAGACCGTGTCACTGGAGAGAACTGGGCTGTGTTTTTGGGTCTGTTGTGTTTATACAGAAGTTTGTGTATCTGTGTTCATAGTCAAAACCTTGGGTTTGGCCCAGACTCCAAAAGCAGGTTGATGATGTGTGTGTGTGTGTGTGTGTGTGTGTGTGTGGCTGCGTACTCACCATAGTCATGGCATTGGGTTTGGCCCCAGACTCCAAAAGCAGGTTGATGATGTGTGTGTTTCCCTGCTGTGCAGCTTGGTGAAGGGGAGTATAGCCATTCTGATAAAGGATCAAAGAGCGAAAATGACTCCTCTGTGCTGCTTTACCATCCCAAATGGTCTGAGAATGTAGATTAGTAAAGAAAAGTCTACCTTTGTTTTCGCATTTACATTGACACCATGCTGCAGTAGGAAATTCACCATCTTCACGTTTCCATAGTGACAGGCCACAATCAGGGGACTATATCCCAGCTAATAAAGACAGCAGGCAACAGGAAGAGGGAAGAGGAGGGAGAAGGTAAATGTAAAAGGAAACGTCAGCATCTTCTCGCTTTAAAGAATACATTTGGAGACAAAAACAATACCTTTGTTTGCTGGTCAATGTTTGCCTGGTTTTTAGCCAGTATCTCAGCCACGCTGACCTTGTCCTCCTGGGCAGCTAAATGCAGGGCCGTCAATCCATTCTGTAAAAACCAGGCCAGCACCGAGTCAGTCACAAACCGTTCATGGATTAACAGCAACTGTGACAAAGAACACCAGTCAACACTGAATCTCCATCAATCAGCATGTCAGAACTACTGCAGTACACCTGGAAAGCGTCCATAGAATGTCTCTCAGTAACCGAGGAGCAAGAGAGCGTGGATGGGGGGCACGTAGGTCATGTGACCACACTCGCCTTGGCAGGGGCGTTGACGTGGGCGTTGCTGCGCAGCAGGAGTGTCACCATAGAGGCGTGGCCCTCCTGCGAGGCCAGGTGCAGCGGACTCACACCCTGCTTGGTGAGAGCATTGGTCTCAGCACCGTGCTGGAGCAGCGCCGCTGCAACGTCCATCTGGTTCTTGCGAGCTGCGATGTGGAGCGGGGTGTAGCCGTTCTGGAGAGGGACAGACAATGTAGTCAAGTGTGAGCTTACCATGAGTAAAACACCTGGTCATATTAATAACAAACGCATGCTTAAAATGCATAAAATGTTACCTTTTATAAGGTAAGCAATGCGAGTAAAATACGAGTACAAGGGAGGTCAAATCTGGGTACAAACCGAGTACCAAAATATTCAAAAGTCAGCAAGTACAAGATTACTGCAAAGTGTGAATGGTGTGAGTAAGATTTTAGTATAACGTAAGTGTGTAAAGTGTGAGAAAAGCATGCAAGATCAGAGTGCATGAGAGGACAATGCTTATAGGGTATAAAACAGTTACCTTGGTAACTGCTAAATATGTAAACTGTGCATAAAACACGACCACGGACAAAATTCTTCTGAAAAGCCTGAAGTCTGGAGCATCATACCTTGACTGTGGCATGGGGTGAAGCTCCCTTGTCCAACAGCAACAGAACCATCTGTTGGTTGTCATAGTGAGCAGCAATGTGAAGAGGAGTAAGCCCATTCTGAAAGAAGGGGATCGGACAGGTGTAAGATTAGTAAAGCATCAATGAGGAAGTGAAAATGAGCTCTTCATGAATGGCCACCTTACCATAGTGAAGGGGTTTGAGTGCCCCAGTGACCCTAGGACCTTTGTTGTCAGGACCAATTGCCCCTGGTAGTCTTCCAAGGCAAGTTGATCCAAGGTGAGTGGCCAGACTAAGAGCGATTCAAATATCCCTTATGAGGCACGAAATCAAGGACTGAGATACCTCACTCAGAATCGGGATACCAGGGCTCCGCCCTGGAGCCAGGCCTGGGGAGAAGCTCTGCTTTGTTCCCTGCTGGATGAGCCTGTAACCGTGGTGCCTGGCCGGGCACAGCCCAAATGAGCCATGAGGGGCTGCCCTCCTGTGGGACAACCACCTGCACTAGGAGCCATAAGGGGGTGGTGCCATGTTGATTGGGCAGTAGTCAAAGGTAGAGGTCTGGCAGCCCAATTGGCAGTTACCAAAACTCACTTTAGGGACATTAACGTTACCTCTCTGGTACGAAAGGAGCCTGAGCTTGTGCTAGAGGTAGAGAGACACCATATAGATATATGGTAGTCTGGCTCACCTCAGTGCACAGCACAGCTCCTGAAATCATTCTCCAGGAGAGGGGCTGGACTCTATTCCACTCTGGAGTTGTCCTGGGTTAGAGGTGGCGAGCAGGTGTGAGTTTACTTATAGCCCCCCGGTTTGGTGCTTGCACAATGGAGTTTACCCCAGTGAACGAAAGAGTTGCCTCCCTCTGACTTCAAGTCTGAGGAGAGGCTCTTACTGAGTTCTATGCTTATGCACCAAACATCAGTTCAGAGTGTCTGGCCTTCGTGGGGACCATAGGTGGGGCACTCGATGGTGCTCCCTCTGGGAACTGTATTATTTTACTGGGGGATTTTTAAGGCTCACGTGGGTAACAACGATGCAACTTGGAAGGGTGTGAGTGGGAGGAATGGCCTGCCTGATCGGAACCCGAATGGTGCTCTCTTAATGGACTTCTGAGCTAATCACAGTTTGTCCTTAACAAACATCACGTTCGAACATAAGAGTGCCCATGTGTGCGCCTATCACTAGAACAAACTAGTTTGTAGGTCAATGATCGATTTTGCAGTAATATCATCAGATCTACAATCATATGTCTTGGGCACTCGCTTAAAGAGAGGACTTGATCTGTCAACTGATCTCCACCTGCTAGTGAGTTGGATCAGATGGCAGGGGAGAATGCCAGACAGGCCTGGTTAACCCAAACATATAATGTGGTGAACACCAGTAGTTAAGAGGGCTGTCAGGCTAAAGAAGGAGTCCTGCCGAGCTTGGTTAGCTTGTTGGATTCTGGAGACAGTTGACAGGTACCATTGGGCCAAGTGTAAACAAAATCTCAGGCGTGGGAGGAGTTCCCAAGGACACGCCTTCCTTAGAGGAAGAAGAGTTGGAGGACTCTGAGGAGAACTCGGCCATCACTAGGGCTGAGGTCACTGAGGAAGTCAAAAGACTCTTCAGTCACAAAAAAGGAAGGCTGAAAAAGGGCTGTCTTGGCTGACACGCCTCTTCAACATTCCGTGGAGGACAAACACAGTGATTTTGAATTGGGAGACTGGGATGGTGGTCCTCATCTTTAAGGAAGGGACCCAGAGGGTGTGTCCCCAACTTTAGGGGGGAATCGCACTCCTCAGCCTCCCTGGAAAAGCTAATGCCAGGGTACTGGAGAGGAGAGTCCATCCATTGGTTGAACCTTGGATACAGGAAGAATAACTTGGTTTTCATCATGGTTGTGTTATGCCAACGCTGTACCGGTCTTTTGTGGTGAAGAGAGATCTGAGTCAAAAAGTAAAGCAATTGATTTACCAGTCAATCTACATTCCTACGCTCACCTACAGTCATGAGCTTTCGGTACTGACCAAAAGAACGAGATCACAAATACAAGCAGTGGAAATGAGCTTCCTCCGCTGGGTGTCTGGGCTCCACCTTAGAGGAGCTCAACGTAGAACTGATGCTGCTCTGTATCAAAAGGAGCCAGCTCAGGTGGTTCGAGTATCTGGCTAGGATGACTCCTGGATGCCTCCCAGGGAAGGTCTTTTGGACGTGTCCAGCCAGGAGAAGACCTGGAGACACACCCAGGACACCCTGGAGAGATTAAATCTTTCTGCTGGCCTGTGCACACGTCGGTATCTCAGAGGAGCTGGAGGAGGTGGCTGGGGAGAAGTAGGTCTCTGCTCAGACCGCTGCTCTTACAACACGGACCCAGATACAGTGGTGGAAAATGGACGAATGGACGAATGAATGAATGAATGAATTATGAAATGAGACTTGAACGACTTTGGTATTAAAGTTGCCAGCTTTATTAAGACGGCTACACTCACACTTCCAGCAGAATCAGGAGGGGCCCGCCTCTGCAGAAGAAGCTTTGCCACCTCCAAGCTTCCATACTTGGCAGCGACATGTAGTGGAGTAAACCCCTTCTGTATGAGAAACAGAACATCAGAATCAGAATCAGAATCAGAATCTCTTTATCGTCATTGTAACGAGTACAACGAAATTAAGTGCAGTCCCTGTGTCAGAGAGATTTATACAGGAAAATAAATAGGGAGA
>JAACJT020000042.1:7496306-7508775 GCA_009936485.2 Gymnarchus niloticus
CCTTCATGGGACTACAAGGTGAGGGGAAGGCCTAAGCCGGACACAAATACAGCCTTCATGGGACTACAAGGTGAGGGGAAGGCCTAAGCCAGGCACAAATACAGCCTTCATGGGACTACAAGGTGAGGGGAAGGCCTAAGCCGGACACAAATACAGCCTTCATGGGACTACAAGGTGAGGGAAAGGCCTAAGCCGGACACAAATACAGCCTCCACGGGATCACAACGTGGGAGCAGGACATTAGTATGACCGCATATTCTGTTTGCACATTTCTCAGTAATGGAACACTTTAAATATCTGACTTTATGTTCTGTAACATCATGGTTGTTATCTATAGTCTATGTCCAATGCCTGACTGTAACCATAACCCTAACCAGTATTCACCCTGTTGTTGGTTCCAGGCTTCGTACACCCATTGTTTGCTACCGCAATGAAGATCACAGTAGGATAATCAGCCCCAAAAAGTTAAACAAAGGATGGTACTGTGGTGAAATATGAGCAGGATGAGTACCTTACTCATTTTATCACAGGTTACATAAAAGCAAAAATCAGTAGATTGCACAAAGGGCATCTGAAAAGCCCATGTATTTTGGAGACATGCCTGGGGATAAATATAAACAAATGGATGTGCCTATCCAGGAAGTACTCAGTCACTGCTGATGGGCTAATGTAATCAAGCAGCAGTGCCATTAGCCTAGCTTCCTCTAAATCATGTGATGCACACGAATCCCTGGGGAGATGAAGGATCTGAGCAACACACAGTTCATGCAAGATGGCGTTTAAAGCAGGTCAGTATCTGCTTTTTAAAATAATTAACAGTTTCATTTACTAAATGACAACCGATGGTGAGTATTTTACTAAAATCAATGTTAGTTTTCTGCTTCTGTCATCCCTCAAAAGAAGGACACAATACAAAAGATAGAAAAAATGTTTTATCTGTCATTGAATGAAGAAAGGGTGGAGCAGAAAATCCTATGGCCAGCAAAAATGTTCAGATCACCACTGGGCCTTTGAGCAAGGCCCTTAAGAAGTTAGAATGAACTGCTCCATGTGCTCTCTGATGTTTCTGCCTCAATGTAAGTTAATTTGGAGAATAGCGGCTGCTAAATAAACGTGACCATCTTAGCTGGGCAAACACACGATTTTTCCAGCCACTTATCCATCTTGCTTTTGCTGATCAGGGTTACAGGAAGACCTGGAGACCTGGATGTGATGCAATCTAATTTCTTCATTTTAGGAAGGTTTCTATTGAAGAATTGTGGTGAATGTCATCACATTGTTAACACGTCCCTGACCTTCTCCCTGCAAGAACCTCCTCTTCAACTGACCATCATACAATTGTTCCAAGTAAATATTTATATTAATCAGCTGGAACCAAGAATAAAAGTAATCTGTTCTGAAACCTTTCTACATTTAACCAGGTCAGAACCTACCAGACTGCTGCTGCCCCTCACCCATACTTCCTAGTGGTGACCCAAATGCCGTATAAGAGATAGCAAACGGGACGCAAAGCTTAGACTTGATAAATGAGCAGACCATCAATGACAGCTACATCAGAGGCTCGATTGCCTCCTTCACTGGCCTACCCAGGCAGAGCCCTAACCACACAATGACTCTGCAGTATGGAACACCAGAGAGGACAAACAACCTGCTGTAATCCCTCTAATAAGACAAATTTACAAAACAAGGAGAGCGCCAGAATTCCGAAATTCAACCTGCCCGCAGTTCTCTAGTCAGCACTGGCTCATGAATGAACGAGCCCGTTACACTTTACAGATACATGCCACAAGCACTTTCCCATACTGGGCTGGTATTCGTGCTGATTTAGGTGAAAGTATCGCGGTGGTTGTCTAAAATTGTAACTTGAATGGAGAATCCCAAACATCCCACTGTAAACCTATAAACTTTTTGTGCTGTTAAGTGAAACCAAATTAGAAAATAGTCCTCTTTATTGATAAGAGAAGCTCAGTCAAGCCCTCCTTGCAGAAAAACATGGCAAAGTGACATCATGTAAACCACTGATGTGTGAAATGTGCTGCTTTCATACTGTGTCACCCTTCAGCGAACATCAACATATCCTCCATGCACATAAATTATCCAGACAACCGGTACACTGAAAAGGGCGGACACTTTCAGTTCTTATGAGACCATCACACACCGTTCAAACATTTAGACTGTACAGAAAAGGAAATGATAAAGACTTCCTCTGAAACAGCTTTTCATCGTTCTGGTGCAGCAGGGGCAGGAAAACATTGACAATTTGAAAATGATATATTTACAACATCTATAATTACCGCCTCATCAGAACATTGTTATCACATCACCATTAGCTTGCGAGAGCTGTCCAGCT
Organism: Gymnarchus niloticus; assembly: GCA_009936485.2. Lineage (NCBI taxonomy): Eukaryota > Metazoa > Chordata > Actinopteri > Osteoglossiformes > Gymnarchidae > Gymnarchus > Gymnarchus niloticus. The sequence continues at coordinate 7,498,657 of JAACJT020000042.1, forward strand.
TTTCTGTTCTGTTCTGGAATTAAACCCTAACTACAGATGGAGACAGGAAATGATTTATATTCAGGATATACAAATGTGTCTTGGATGCATACTATACACATATATATGAGCTCATGCTGGGACCCCCTGAAATACGCCAGACAACTTTAGGGCACCACACACAGCACACAAGTGAAGTGTGGCCAAGACAAGTTAGTGTTACAGCTTTACTCCCACTGTATGTCTTCACCAAAAACCAGAAAACCTACGTGGTTATGACACATGACCTTAATACTGACATACTGAGTCAGATACAAACCTTGGAAATGTGAGGGAGAAGTACTCTACCACCAAGATCAAGTCAAATTATTTTATTAAACATAAATCCATAACAATTGTAAAGGATTGCGTGAACACCAGCAAATAAAGACGTGTAAAAGACATCTTAATTTCTTTGGCATTAACAAAGCCAGGAAAAGACCACTCTTTGACACACTGGGCCACTGAGGCAAAACACTTTTCCTGCTCTTTAAATTGTCAGTGAAATTAATGGATACATCAGCAATGTGCTGAAATGTTGCTGGTGGACACAAACAGTGTGTCACAGCTCCTAGAATCGGTCTGGCACACAGAAACAGCAGCTTAACTTTTCAGTAAATCTCAGAAGACAAACAGAGCAGATGCTGCCAAGCTGTACCAAGAAATGTGAAGGAGCCAAAGGAACACAAGCTTCACACATTTATTATTGACCAAAAAGCGGGTGTGTGGGCAATGGTCACTTGGAAAAGACCTTGAGTCTTGCTGCTCATTGGCCCCTCGTAGCTGAATTTCCATGTTTATTAGCTCCTGTCTGAAAGATGGACTCCCAGGGTGACTTTGACGCCTGGTCGCCACACGGACGCCCTTGCGGCGTTCAGGTCGATGCGCTCCCGCTTCGAACGGCCTTCATTTTTACCGAATTTACCATCAGCCTCGCCGTTACAGCAATTTTAAAGAATGTAGCCTTTCGGGTGTCCTTTTTGATATTTTGTATCCAGGGCAACGCCTTAACTACCCTGGCTCGATAGCGCCCCCTAGGACCGACCGGACCACCATTACGCCATCATTGGCACCGGAGGAGCTGGAAGATGCCGGCAAGCGCCTTGGAGCAGAACGAAGACTAACCTGGCGAAGGCGCTGCTGGTTCGGTGGGGAGCCTCCCTCAGGCGAGGAGATGATGGGGGATGCCATGGTCCCTCCTCGGCTAGCTTCGGTCCAGGAGCGCGTCTCTCACCGCGGCTGTTTAACATCCAGCCTCCGTGTCCGTGACGAGCCGCTGAATGAACGAGCGGCAGGCGGCCAGGTGGCCGTGTACCGACGTCGGGAAGCTCAGCGGGTCCGTGGGGTCCGTGGGGTCCGAGGAGACTGCGGTGCTGCTCGGGATGCTGATGCTTCTGATGATGTGATCACACATCTTAACGACGAGGGGCGGCTTCTCCTCCCTTCATCCCTCCCCCCATCCCTCCTTCTCTGTCGTTTTCAGCGTACCCTCTCCCAGCAGAAAGCTTATCTGGATATTTTTCACCATTCACAATCTGGAGAAGCACAAACACATCTAATTCTGAACTGAACCCAAGGAATTCAGCTCATTTTAACACACGCCCTTGTGTATTTGACAAAGGACCGCATACACCTATGACTTGCAATCACAGATCTGCCCACATTTTGGAAGATGAGTGAGCAGATCGTGGTGTAAGCTGATATTACAAACATTAGCACAATAAATCAGATGGCATACAGCTGGGACATACTGATACGGCCTCTTAATGCAGGCCAGTCAGCCGATGCATCTCATGATCAAACGTACATAACCGTACATGTCTGTACTGAGCATCATTATAAACGTACAAAACTTCCTATAAATGTGCTCAGACATCTGAAGAAATACAACCACATAGTTATAAATACAGTCAACAACAACACGCTGCTCTTCTGAGTGCTCAGCATCCAGGAAATTTTCTTTCCAGTTATCAGTCATAACGGATCCTCTTTCAGATGTTAGTCCATGAGATGTTGGGCTGCATTAGCGTGGCAGTTGAAGCAAAACTCTCTGGCTGAAGCGGGAAGGGGGCTGTCTAATGGCCTTACAAAGGCCAGCTAGAAGTAAAGTCAGCAAGAGCTTAAAGCCCTTCAGCCTCCAAGATGATGACCAGCCACTACAGTCACACACACATGCAGATATGCAACATCCATAATTAAAACATAAGAATTTTTTAGTCTTTGCATATCCCATCATACACTCCCTGAGACACACAAATATACAGGAGAGAGCTAATCTTGAAACCGGACACCCCGTACACCCCTAGGCTGTTAGGCTGTGTTAGGGACGTTGGTCAATGACAGAACAGTTATGTGGTCACTCTGCTATCCATAGGACTCAAACCAGCAACTTTCCAGGTAAAGGATGCATATGTGTATATATATATATGTCTGTGTGCGTGTAAATATAAATCAGGGCAGAGTACGAAAGCAATCCCCCACTAGCACACATCATGCAGTCAACATTTCTACTTTGGAGAATCTGCAGTGATCAGGAACAGCAGTGAAACGTCAAAGCTTCACCCTGACTGAAGCTCCTTCATCACCTCAGCATCTCCCCTGCCAAGAAACCCACACCAATATCTAAATAAGACCAAACCAGCAAGATCCTATTTTTGAATCATATAACAGTGAAGAGCTCCCATTTGGACACATGGTAAACAGCCATTATCAACATAGTATTGATGTTGATACCTTACTGCAGGCAACATCACCACTGCAGGAACACTAACATGGCTCAAATGCATCTACATTTAAATTTAAAATATTATTTGTCAAGAGACATTTTATTAAAAATATATACTTTATTAAACATCTACCATTACAACACAGAGCACCAGCCATGACAAACATGCACATTACACATGACAGAGGGGTGAAAAGCTTATCAATTCCACTGCCCACCCAGCCCCCTTTTTTTCAAACAGAAAGTTGATCCAAGTTGTCCAGACTCCGGCTGGAAAGGTGAGCTTCTAGAATCTCCCCAAAAAGGTTCCTCTTCAGCAGGGTGTAGGCCATAGGCAGAAGCTGACGGATCACCTTGTAGAAATACTGACAAAAGGACGGGGGAAAACAAGTTTACCTTTGTCAGTTCTCCTCTCAGCCTCCCCCCTTTCACAGTCTCTACGCCAAACAGAAGTGCCCTAAAGCAGATATACAATCTGACAGCCAGTTCAAGCACTCACATGTGAGCCGATGCAGAACAGGTCAATGCCCAGCTCATAACCCATTCCGTAATCACACTCATCATTGGCGAACTGGACATATGTGATCATCTCCTGGATTGGCGCAAAGGCTTTCATCCGCTCTTCATCATCTTTGGCATCTACGATAGCTTTGCATATCTTCCTCAAACCAGCTGTAGGGTCAATGAACAACGGTCACAAAACTTGTCACGACATTACCTGCAGAAAGACGATCCAAGCCGAGGCCATAAAACCATTTCCAGATTGGAAAATAAAAAAATACCTTTTGCACAGAGTGTTCAAAAAACAATATTCCAATCTTACTTTTACTCCATTAGTATGAAGGCAACATTAATCATGAAAAGATTAAGACTATGATAAAAGTTTTTATTTACATTAAATTGGGGATCCAAGGTGTCTCTGGAAACACCTGATATCACACTCAGGAGGACAGTCAAAGTGTGTGTGTGCACTGATCCACCAGCAATACGGAATTTCTGGTTGTAAGACTTCATTTGGCTCTTTTCAGTCACACAATACACACATGCTCGACTGTGTAATGAAATCCGCATGTGAACGGTGTTGATTACAGAGCGTGTGTGGCAGCACACACAAAGCCTTCCAGGCCCTAGACACAGTCGCCTCTGCATTCACCTGTGTCCATCCACAACTATGTCTCAATGACAACATTTTGTCTGTGGCCTTGCAACAGTATAAGCAGCAGGATCTCGTCTTTTCTTTGTCTGTCAGCGTTTGAATAACCACTTGACTTTACCAGATTCTAGTTCACGTGACTTTTTTTCCCCTCTTTTCCCCTATTGTCAGAAGAGTGATATTTCTGCCAAAATTAAGTGCTGGGAATAATTAAGCACAAACTCAGAGTAGGTCTTACTTTTATCCTGAGCGTTCAAGTTGCCCAGGGTGGAACCTCTATTCTGACCCTCGGGTAACACTGAGACCTTGAGCTGCTACGATTAAAATTGAGCTACACCATGAGGTCATTTACAGGCATCACACTGGTGTCTGAGCCTCACCGTCCGATTCAGGGAGCTCCCGATAGCCCACGTCGTTCTTATCCACAGGAACAACAATCCCTGCTCCATGAAATGTCTGAGCCACCACCTACCACACAACCATGAGTTCCTTATCAGTGTTTCATTGGTCAAAGGAGGGAGAAGGCAGGGTTTTGACTCACACTTGCAGATTTGTGGGATCAGCACAAGCCGCTGCCTATCGAGCTGAAGGACATTACATCTACGACACCATCTACCTTCCTGGCTCTCTGCTTCATACGTTTTGTCTTCTGCTCCAGGGAGTAGCCCAGCTTCCCAGCAGCATTCTTGATCTCAGCCTCCAGGGACAACAGTGAGTCTGACTGCTTCTGGCTGGAGAGTTCCTTCTTTTTCCTTTCCAAGAAAAGCCTGTGTCCAACACCCAAAAAAATCCTTTACCTATGTGACAAAACCATACTATTCAGAGAAACTGAACTGGGACCAGTCTGATACAGTACTGGATCTCAATGCACTAGTCCACACACAGTCAGTCTTCCAAGAAAAGCAGTAGTGGTTCATGGTGACCGCGTACACAGAAACATCAGGTTTATTTATTGCACGGTTAATTTGTTGCTGTGATTCAGCTGGGGACTTACAGGACAGCAGCAAACATGTTGTCCCCCATCGGGCTGATCAAACAACCTTTAACTGCTTCATTTTCCCCAATGAAGACTGGCAAGGCATTAGGACAATCCCTACAGGCACCCAAAACACACCCTGGTTACTCGGTCCTTTCAAACAGATGAAAGATCATTTTACCTTCACAAATCAGATCGTTACCGATTACAATCAGCTATTTCTATTAATTTCTGCATGCATCTAGAGACTGGCATACAGACCTGGTTTTAAGTTTAAAAAAAAAAAAGAAATCCAAAGCTACACATACATGTATGCTTATATTATATATTACACTCAAATTTAACAGTTGCCTGTGGTTTTAATAATTACCTGTAGTAGCCCATGTGGTGTTGGCTGTCCCTGTTCCCCACCAGGATGGTCTGGAACTCTGGTGGGTCATAGAAATGGCGCCAGTGCAGAAAGTAGTTTGGCTTTGAGTTTAGGGCTGACTGATGCCTTCCAGCTAGGATGTCGTAGGGACCAACTAGCCGTAGGCCCAGGGGCTCCTTCAAGGCATCTAATGGACACAGGTAGAGTTACATGCCATTTAGACATCAGCTTGATACAGTACATCCCCAGAGGACACACAGGCATGGCTTACCAAGCACCACATCTACAACGCATTGACTGTCCATCCCATCTCTAGGTGGTAGTCCTCATGTGGGCCAACACTAACCCTGTGGACACTCTGGGCTCAGATGCTGGCACAAAGCCCAGAAGTGGTAGAAATCTTGTGGCATCCTGAGCTTGTAGAGGTTCTCCAACTCCTGGCCCAGCTCACAGAAGATGGCTGTATCCAAGTCAGGTCTGGGTCTCTTCACAACTGTGTCTGCTGCCTCGGATTCCTGCAGAAAAAAATGGTCCTGTTTAAACTCTGATAGCAAACCCTAAACCACCAACACACCTTATTTTTTTTTTACTATCACCTGTGTGTAATTCTGCGCTGCTCTGTCTTATGCACCATATCCCCGTTACCCTGCCCTCTGTATTGCACTGTATTCCTTGTTTTTACTGTAAATCTGTACCATGTTTTTGCCCCCCATGCCCTGTCTCCTAGCCTGCAATTCTGCCAGAAGATTTTCACTGTGCTCTCGGAACACACGACAATAAACCTTGACTTGATAAATGAAAGCTACAAGAACACCTTACAGGGGTGAAAGGACACTGACAACAATATTGATTTTGCTTATAATCTTCCACTTGTCTCACAGATAAGATGACTTTGAACGTTCTTAAAAGCATAATTAGGGTTATATAAGCCATTCATGTGTAGTGTCGGTGTGAATAATCTCCTTATATGTTCTGCACTTATTAAATTTACATTAAACTCAGCTATTTAATTTAAAACTGTGCTTTTCAGGTGTTGTGTACATCTTTACTTCCTCTTAAAGAATTATGTTCTATTACAATACGTATTTCCTCTGTCATTTATTTTTCGTGTGCTACACCTGCGGTTTTTCCCTGACATCTATTCCTCTAACAGCCTATTATAAATTATTACTATGCATTTAAAACACTCTACAACTTTTAGTACTTGCTTGCTTTAACTCCATTAATACCAATTTGATCTCATAACTGGGCTTACTGGGGTGTATTTTTGTCTTGAGCAGACTGCAGCCCCCTCACACACTCCTGCTCACCGGAATAAAAATGACACGAACTCTGAATATTGAACCATCCCCATGACCATAACCATGACCATGACCATGACCATAACCATAACTATAACCTGCCATAAGGTTATTGTTGTAATGTGTGCGTAACAAACAGCGTAAACTTGCTGGGAAATCACATCTCATAGGACTGGCATCTATTCTGACTAAACTGGCAGCTCCGCGCCGTTTCCTCTTTGCTTCTAAAGGAGTCGATCCGCCTTTGTCCTTGGAGTACCTGCGCTGCTGACTTCGATTTCCTTTTCCCGCGCCCGGCCATCTTGTCTCCTTCTTCGGTCTCCAAGGCGGTCAGCGAGCAGCAAAGAAAAAAACAACAACTGTCAGGTCAAGAACAAAACGAAACAAAAAAAGAGGCTGCTATTAAACATCAGCGCCATCTAGTGCATTGGAGTGTGTATTTCAACTCTGTGTGTGCTGGAGGCTGTAAACGGAAATGCATTAATAATAAAGTTTTCGTCAACAATATTGGCTTCTACTGTCGATTTTCGCATACTACTTGCTGTTCAAAGAAAGTGTGAGGAACACTGAGGAGTATACCACTGTCTAGCCGAAGTTAGTATGTATATACTTTCTACACTGCTGGTTTGGGAATTCCCACTTGCATTCAAGGCAGGAATGTGTGATATTTATCCCATTTTAACTTTCAAGTCTGTCCCAAGAATCCTTCTTTGTCACAATAGTCACAAAAGAGGAATGGATAAAAGAAGTGAGAAATATAGCTTTTGTTTTCCATTTGTATGGAGCCTCAGGGGAGCCTTGTTCCTTCACGCAGCCGAGTTTGAACAATATCCTGGCTCTGAGTATATATAGTTTGCATGCTCTCCCTGTGTTACAGTGCTTTCCTTGGGCAGTCCAAATGCATACACTATACAATAATAATGTCTAAATTGCCCATAATGTGTGATTATGTGTATATGTATTTTTGCTCTGCAATGGACTGGGATCCTGTTCACAGCTACAGCCAAAGCAGCAGATTTTCTCTGATGCTGAAGTCAAAAACTGTCATATCAGCATTTTTTCTGGCTCACCTTGGCATACTCTGTATATAACCTCTCTGTAGAAGGCATTATCCAGAAATAGACCTGTCTGACCTGCTTGCTGCCTTCTGAGCCACCGAGCCTGCTCTGATTACTGGACTGCAACCTGCAAGACCACACTGTCCCCCAGACGGAAACAAGACTTGTCCTTTTATATCTATTGTTCTAATTTGTATTCATTAATCTGTCCTGCCCGGTGTTGGCCTGAGGAGGACGGGCTTCCCCTTTGAGTCTGGTTCCTCCCAAGGTTTCTTCCTCTTGAGGGAGTTTTTCCTTGCCACTGTCACCTTTGCCTTACTCTCTGGGGACTGTGGGCCCGGGACTATGTAAAACGCTTTGTGACTGTGCTCTGTGTTAAAAGCGCTATATAAATAAAATTGAATTGAAAAAAAAATAAATAGATCTAGGAACCTGAGTGAATGCAGTGAAAATAGTGCATTTTTCCCTCTAACTGACCCGAATGACGTCATTCAAAAATCACACAATTTCCCAACTGCATGATTAGAAACTTGGACAAAAATCTGGTTTTTCTAGGGCTAAACAATGAAGAGCATTGTTTTGCAATAAAGCAAAAGGTGGTTGACATAGACTTTGCTGTGCGGTGTTTGATGTGTAAGGTCCAGGTGTTTTCAAAGCACATTCTCTGTGCACACAGAAATCTAAAGATGGTAGTTACACATAAGCTTTACTGAATGACTCATTTGTTAGATACTTCATTCAGACACATTAGCTTTCAATGTGTGCAAACCATTGTACGATCTCCGTCTTATTATGTGCCAGTGAATTAATGCTAAAGATCATTCTGCATAGAAAAAGAGACACCATTAAAATGCATGATGTATAACTGAAAAAATACCAGATATCAGAAGAAGGCTGACATGTGCTTCACTGGTTACATCAAACCCTCCAGTTATGTTTGACTATGTCAAACTATGAAATGTTTCCAAGAAAATGGGTGTGCCAGAGCACCTCATCCCCATAGTGAAGAATCTCCACTGGACAAGAAGACCCCGTATGACAAGGGGAAACTGATTGGTTCCAGATTGCTAAAGTTAGACCCATGGTTCTCAGAGTTTTTCTGCCATGCCACCATTTCACAGCTAAGACGAACTCCACCCACCCCCCAATCTAGCGTCACTCTGACTGTCAACAAGAGTACTGATGTACGCGGGGAGGGGGATGCTATGATGAGAAATTTATGCAAGTTTGGGGGGTGTTTGCAAAATTTAAGTAAGCGGGGGGTGGCAATGAGAAATTTGTTGAAGTGGGTGGGGGGCATGACAAATTAAGGCAAGCAGGGGGTGGGCACAAAACCCATGGCATCTCATGGACATATAAATATTCTCGCTGCCATGACATGGCATGATAGCAACAAACACTGGAGACTGCAACCATGTATGTATCCAGGCTGGGATAACGTTACATGTTTGGCCATCACACACCATACATTTTGAGAAGCACTAAGTTAGACCAGATGAAAGTAAGAAAAACACAGGTAGTGCCCACATAAACAGGAACAGACTTCAGTACTGTGAAGGAGTAAAGGTGATAGTAAGTTTTTGCCTCCTGAGAACATTTATCAACAATAAGCAATCTGGAGTGGGCCAGGTTCCAGCTTGAAGGTGTAGGGTGGGTTAAAGGGTTCTCCAGGACGGCCAGAGAGGGGTAGAGTGTTTGGGTGTAATAGACCTGGGTTGGGCCAGGCTTCCAAAAGCTCACCTTCAGAGGTAAACTTTAACTAGGAGTTCATATCACTGCCCCTGGATTCCAAAATCAGAACGTTTCATGAGGAGTAGAAAAAACCACTCCATCCAATATAATGTGAAGTGTGTTTACAGCACGTGTGCAAATGTGGTTCCAAAATAAAGCCCAGTTAGGGTGTGTGGTAAAATAAATCAGATGAAATGGGCATATGAGCAATGAAGATCAGTTTATTGACAAACTTTCAGAAACAGAGTACATGAAAATAGAATAAATATCAAAATAAATATGCATTTTTTAAAATGGTCATTGTTAAAAAATAAATATTAATAAATATTAAACCTTAAATTCAAATGTAATGTACATCAACAAATACATAAACTTAATATTTAAAAATTAAATAACACTTTTTTCTTGTCACAGCAACCAAAATTTTGGATGAATCTCTTTTATATTGCATTCCTCTTCCCGACTTCAAGGCTTTTTGCTGTAAAAATGGTAAACAAGATCCTTGTTAAATGTGTTTTAATCAATAGTTCAAAAATGTGATACTACAAAACAATTAAACTGAAACAAATGAAGAAAACGGCTGCTTTCACAAGTTCTAAAGGGAGAAGGAAAGTAAAAAGGAGTATTTGGCACTCACTTGGCCAGGATTTTCTCGATGACCTTTTTGACCCAGGGAGCATTGGGGTCCAGGCAGATCTCTTGTCCAGTCCCTTTCAGAGTAGCACTATAGCAGACACAAACAAAGTGTGAATGGGTCATAAACAGGATGTGAGAGACAGGAAATGAG
>JAACJT020000042.1:7508875-7538960 GCA_009936485.2 Gymnarchus niloticus
CTCATTTCCTGTCTCTCACATCCTGTTTATGACCCATTCACACTTTGTTTGTGTCTGCTATAGTGCTACTCTGAAAGAGACTGGACAAGAGATGTGCCTGGACCCCAGAGCTCCCTGGGTCAAAAAAGTCATTGAGAAAATCTTGGCCAGGTGAGTCCGTACAATAACGCAGACATAGGTTTGTATAATTATCTAAACCATTTTACTTTAATTGACCAATATCACCTCACTGAACCTAAATTGATTGGCTAAAAACAAATTCCAGATAGGATATATATTTTGTACACTTGAACAAATAAATTTAGTACAAAATTAACTTAAAAATAAGCTGCATTCTTTAAATTTGTATAATATAGCTTCAGAATTGTTTTTGTTGTGTGATAACAGATTTTCAAACTATGTCAATCACAACAATAGCTGTTTTCCACAGCAATAACCCATGATCTGAAGAATTTTAAAGAAGAAAATGGCAATCTCCTTTGGTGTTAAACATGAGACACCATTAGGAATTTATCAACTAAAATCATAATTTGCTTTTATGGGCCAACATTTGATGCAGCATGAATCCCATCTTACAGTTTACGTTTTCTGGAAAAGATTGCTGATAGTTTTATCTGTGGTGAGCACTAGAAATATATTGATGGATGAATTATTTGTCTTTTTATACTGCATCAGGTTACTTAATTGATTTGATCATAATTACATTATTTGAACAGTTGAACTGATTTTGACACGGTTGTTCAAAGTGGGAAAATAACATACAGCAGGTCTCATGGGATACTTTAAGGTTTTCTTTAAGGTTCTATTTTAAGATGTATTATAAATATCACATTAATAAACACATCTATGTATGTCAAACTGGCATTTTTATAAATCCTCCTGGGTGTTATATGCCAAAGTAGCACATTGATTCAACTCTCAGTGGTAAATTCGCAGATTTTTAAATCTACCAGTGTGTTTTGTCAAATTGACATATTCATTTGCTGAGTTTGATTTCATATTCAGAAGATTGTACTGAATTGCATTTCTTTGAACAAGATATGTTTCAGTGTATTTTTAAACATTGAATTCAAATGGACTTTGTATTATTTTGTATCAAGTGAAAAGTTTTTTGTATAAATGTAAAGTTCTGTCTATAATGGATTAAACTGTTTCATATCTTTCATCACTTACTGAAGAGATGGATTGCATTTCTTTATCACAGAATTGCAACAAAGACAATAACATTTTACATTCTCACAGTAGCCAATCACAGCAAGACTGAGTTGTCATAAATTGATTGGTTGACTGTTGAAGTTGTGTTCTAATCACGTGAGCAAACTTTATCCCTTAGTGTCCGCTAGCGTTGCACTGTATTGCTGAGCCAAGACGACCAACTCGACTTCAAAGATCACCACCTCATTGGCTTGTATGATCCTCAGTTTGCCACTAGGAGACCAACAAAAGGGAACCGACCTAGAGCCATACTACATTATTCATCTGTGGGTGGCAGAACACCTGTAATTAGTACTCATGACATGCCTTAAAGTTCTTTTTCCTAAAGATCTGAGGAGGAAACGACACCAGTGGATAATAAACTCATGCTTAATGTTATGACTGCCCCACTCATACAGGAGCATTAATTGGACATACCCTTCCAGTCCTACATCTTTGAAGAAAGATCTGATTTTCAAATTTGAAGTTTAGCTTTCCTCAGAGAAAGGATTGATTATGTCTCCTGAAAGCAAACCAGAGCAAGTTTGGGTGTTTAGTGATACACCATGTTGGGGAAAACTTAGTTGTGACTTCTCTTAGCTTACTCACTTGGCATTTTGTATAAAATTTGTCTTCACATTTCATTTTTGTGACAAGGTGCAATAGTCACACACTTGATTTGAGGGGGAGTTAGAGAACTTGTTTCTTTTTAAATTTGTTAGTTCACTTTGCCTGTTAGTTACCAGTAGTGCTGGGCAATAACTTAAAGCTTTTTGGTTTAAAAGGATTTATTTAACCTGCGACAGGTTGTTTTTTTTTTTTTTTTTAAAATATTCAAGAAAATTGTGTTTTAACCATACTCGTTAAAATCAGTAGAGCCTCATTCTGTTTATGGCTTAATACCCCACGACAAAGGTTGTAACATTCCCAAGTACTGAAATGCTAGAACTGATCTTTTTGCCACACTGGGGCGCCAAAAAGCTATAGTGACAAGACATCTTTTGCCAAAGAAGGTGTGGAACAGACATCTTGGTTAACATAACTCAGTTTATTTCACTTATCTTTGACCACATGCTTTTGAAACATGTTAAGTGCAGACATGAGGGCCATCTGTAGGATGCAGGCCACGATGGTCAAGCAGACTTCACTTGTGTTTGTTCAGCAGCATGCTGAGAGTCTGTTCATCTGCACCACTGAATTCTGCCACCTACCACAGGGGAAAAGGGTTGAAACAAATACGCTACAGTTACAATAACCCATACTTTACCAAACAAAGTACCTATTGTGTGAAATCTCAAAATACCCAGAGACAACCAAATTAACATGTAATGGTCAAAGTGCAGAAGGCACATTTCCTTCCCCCCTACACAGTTTTTAAACCAAATTAGGCAAGATACAAGTACTGTTAATCACTATCTGGTTTAATGTAATGGGAACCAGACTGGATGTGGGAAATTGAGTAATACAACAAATGACTGAACACATGATAATCAATGGGTTTCAAAACCCCTTTTCTCCAGTCTGCTACAGGAAAGCCAGTCTTGGGGGACTTTGTCAACTACAACCCAGAGAACTCGCCTTTTTGCCATCTTTGTAGAACTGGAACGTCGGCATACAGTTGACGCCACAGGAGCAGGCAACATCCTGGGGGGGGAAGGAAGGGAGGCATATCACATGGAAATGTCTGCAGCCAAAACAAGTTAAAACATGAGGGAAAAACTAAATTACTTTTTAAAAAAAAAAACAGGCCTAACTGGAATTTGTGAAACAGGTCTCAGAGTACTGCCCAAAATATAGCTTTATAGAAAACCTGCCAAATAGGGGTTAGGTATAAAACTACACATGTATTACATCCCTGTGGTTGAACAGCATGCTGAAACTACAGCAGGAGTTGCGTGTCCAGTAGACCTGAACTTACACCTCACTCAAACCGAACGGAAGATCAGGTTCTACTAGAGGTGAACACCATGGCTCTGTAGCATCGCATCAATTCCAGTCAGACAAATTATTCAGTCCTCAAACTCCCAAACCAGCTTGTCAATGTGCCTGCAACGTCATCTTACAGTAGATCTGTGCAGCAAGATCTGAATGGTGACCACAGTTGGAGCATCACTTGCCATCAAGTTAAGGAATCGTTAGTAGCATACAATTGATTGCTGCACTGCTCCAGCGCGTCTGCCAGCCCTGCACCATACCTGTGCCTCATCTACATCCACTTTCAGAAACACAACTCCTGCATATTCTTCTTTTTCAGACAAGGCCTGAAATAGAGCAATTTGTTTTAACATGGACAACATCTGTGTGCCTCAATACATCATTTAGCATCATAAAAATTTATGATTTCAAAGGCTCACCCGGGGTCCTAGCTCTCACAGCCAGGAAGTAGTTTTATCACACAATGCCTGTATGCACACATCTGTATATACACACCTGGAAGCAGGGTCCAATCATCCTACAAGGTCCACACCATGTGGCAGTGAAGTCCACCACTACCAACCTGGACCCAGCATCTTGGAGGGCCTTGTTGAAGGCTGCCTAAGAACCATACGTACAAGAAAAAGGAAAGGCTCAGTCGGCACTTAGAGTGCTGAGACAAAGGCACAATATCACAAAACGGCAGAAGTAAACTGGAGGAAAAAGTCATCACAAATTAATAAATTGAACAGATATTTCATCCACAACGCTAGATGGCGCCATTACATTAATTTGGTGCGCACTGCAGCCATTTTACTATTGTCTACGTTAATAAAGTAACGGTTTTTCTTTAATAGTCTGCCTCAAATTCAATTTCAAGAAACTATTCGTAGCCTCTGAACTCAAATTCACTTTCATACGTAGCCAACAGAGCCATATTATGTATTTGCCGCTCATAAGTCATTTCCGAGTTTATCACAAATGATTTACTGGAGTATACGGCTGCCTCTTGTGAACCTGACGTCTCCTTTAGGACAGCCTGCCAATGAAGTTTTACGAGTACGAGACTGAAGCATCAGCGCTGGTCGGAGCGCCTTGCCGGCACTCTGATCCGTGACGAGGGGGAAAATGAAAGGCAAGGAAAAAGTTGAGCCATCGTTAAAATGCAGCCGCCGATACACACGAGTTAGTCAAGGCGGCATTTTGTGATGAAGGGCCTCTCTGTCTGAAGAGGCCGGGCTCCTGTGCCGCTTTAACGGCCTCGGCGGCTTGATTTCCAGTCCCCAGAGTTACACGTGTGCCCCCCGCCCAGGGTGACGCTTTCACGGGCTGCACAAAAACGGGTTTTCCTCTCCCCCCCCCCGTCCGGATAAATATAGCATGTCCGGAGGGGCAGACAGTCCCGCAACGGAACTAGACGGTGCGGCGATGTGAACGGGAACACGGAATGGGGGTAAGACCGTCCGTCCGTCCGTCCGTCCGTCCGTCCACCGTGCGGGAGCGGGACCGCGCGCGCGCGCGCGTACGCGCGCCTACCTGATCGGCGATCGCCAGCACCATCTTCCGTCAAAGCCACAGCGACCGGCCAGGAAAAACCTAACAAATGCGGTACCCACCCTAGTGGCCCGTTTTATAAGCAGACGGAAAGCCCTGCCCCTTGAAACGAGCCTCCTCGGCCGCCCAGCCGGTTAACGAGGCGTCTCGGTGTGGGAGCCGCCAGCCGCCCAGATTAACGTTGTATGAGCATGCGGCTGGTCACAGACACACATTTAACATAACTGTAAAAAAAAAACAAAAAAAAAACAAAAAAAACAAGCCTTCATTACATTATCACAATCAGATATGTGTGTTTTATTTGAATGACATAAGTATGCTTGTGATTGACATGTTGCGCATACGGAAGACTGAAGTCAGGATGACTTAACAAAAAAGCGGGATTCGACCAATCAAAAAGCAGCAACCAGACAGCACCGCCCACCTAGCGCGAGTCTCGAAGCGTCGTCCCCCGGTAATGCTTCGGAACGGATTAAATAATTCATAGATCAAAGTACAGTGATATTATGACTAAAATCAAATTACAAAATACTTCCATTCAACTAATTTTATTAGCAGTAGCTTCTATCCAAAGCGATGAACAGGTATAACGGATATATTTCAAACATACAGCTGTCAAAGAGCCAAGTTAAGTTCAGTTGCTGCGAAGCTTCCAGTGAGTGACGAGTAACAAGGGCTGCATAAAACTATTAGAGCCTAACATCAGAAAAGGTAGGCAACTAACACAAAGAGAAATTGTCCAGGATCAATTTCCATCACAATACAGGATGTAAAGAGAGTTCTGGAGACTACACCCTGACACCATCAGCCCCAGAGTGCTCAAAGGAAATATGACTCAGTTTTGCAAGGTTTTTCCAACATATCTCCAGCCTAAACCAGAGCTTGATGACAGTCCCTGTTCTGCTTTGTTCCAGTCCCCAAGACAAAACACCCAAATATGCACCCTCAGTGATTACAGACCAATGACTCTGATTTCACGTCATTAAGTCACTGGAGAAACCGGCCCAAAGGCACTCCATTGCCTGGTTAAGCCATTCAATTCAATTCAATTTTATTTATAAAGCACTTTACATAGTCCCGGGCCCAGAAGCCCCAGAGAGTAAGCCAGTGGCAAGGAAAAACTGCCTCAGAAGGAAGAAACCGTGGGAGGAAGGAGACATCTGATAGGAGCCATCACGTGACCTTCTGCAGTTTGCCAACTTCGCCTACCAGATGGCATCATCTTTCTGCTGAACAGAGCTTATGCTCACCTGAATGAGGCAGGTAGCTATGTGACAGCCATGTTTTTTGACTTCAAGTACATTTAACACCATACATTCTGCCCTTCTCACGACTAAGTTACTAAACATGCAGGCTGATGCTCCACTAGTGGCCTGGATCGCAAACTACTTCACAGGGCAAGGCCTCAGACACAATAGTGAGCTGCATGGAAGTACCTCAGGGGTGGGTCCAGTCTCCCTTTCCGTTCACACTCTACACTTTAAATACTGCTCACACTCCTGCCACCTGCAGAAGTTTTCAGACGACTGCCATTGCGGGATGTATTAGCAGGGGACCGGAGACTGAATACAGGAGTGTAGTGGACAGTTTTGTGGAGTGGTATGAAATAAAATGAATCACCTGCAACTGAACATCACAAAGACCAAGGAGTTGGAGGTGGATTTTAGGAGGCAAAAGACCAGCCCGAACCCAGTCAACATCAGGGGAACAGAGGCGGATATTGTTGAGGAATACAAGTACCTTAGACAATAGGAGGGACTGGACTAAAAACACAGAGGCTCTGTACAAGAATGGACAAAGCTACCTGCATTCACTCAGGAGACTAAGATCATTCAACGTTTGCGAAACCATGCTGAAGATGTTTTATCGCTCAGTACCGGCCAGAGTCATCTTCTATGCTGTAGTGTGCAGAGGCTGAGAAGAGAAGGCAGCCAATGCCAACAGACTCAATAAGCTCATCGGGAAAGCAGGTTCTGTCCTTGGAGTGGAGCTGGAGTCTTTGGGGCAGGTGTTAGAGAGGAGGATACTGAGGAAACTACTCAGTATCATGAACAGGGTCTCTCCTCCCTTGCATGCCACACTGGAGTCATACGAGAGCACCTAGGTGTACCACACAGTGCCATGAGGTCTTTTCTACCAGTGGCCATTAATCTTTAATTCTTCCATTTGTAGGAAGGACAGGTGAAATATCAGGCAGCTTACAGTTTAACATAATCTGAAATGAAATGATTCTTTATTAGCCACTGAACACTTATGAGAACAGGTACATAGGCATTCTTCGCAAAATCCTTGCTCTCCATGTGAAACATACACATATACATGGGGTCAGAGTGCAGGGTTGGCCATTTATCTGGGGTTAAGTGACATACTGAAGGGCCCAACAGTAATGTTAACTACTGGCCATGGAATTCAATCCAGTGACAGAAATAGACTGCTAATGGCAGAGCCACACACTGCAAAGATATTTCTTGAGTTATTACACATTTAAATAAAAATTAAAAGCTTTTCTGCTCTCCTCATATTCTTCTGATCACCCCTGAGTGCTCCCATTTTTCCTCCACATTAAACATCTGAACTTGTGACTCAAAAGTTCTGGTCCACATTTAAACAAAAGCCATACAACCAAAAGCACTCCCTGTTAGAAGGCAACCCCAAAGGGGATTTAATTTCGTTGAAATATTCCCTTACACATAAAAATCCAGTTACATTTGGGGACAGAACTTATGCAAGAGCTCTAGAGTATGATTTGTCTTGTACATAAAAGGGAATGAAAATGTTCTACAGCACATACAAGCATTTGGTACCAGCTTTACAATTTGACAATGGCTTTCCCGATATTGTCCCCCTGCAGCATTCCCATGAAGGCTGCTGGCATATTCTCAAAGCCCAAAGTGACGTGCTCGGAGCATCGTAGCTTCCCCTGTGAAAACACCATTCAAGTTAGCAGACATACTGTACAAAAACCAGTTACACCACACCGTGTGCCTGAGAGCAGACGGACACTCCAATAAAGTGCACCCAAGACATAAATGCAATGGTTAACCAAAGGCACTTGCAAGTCTATAGCTAAAAAGTGACTAAATGATCTGCAGGTAGCTTATACAAGACCAACATACACATTGGATTTTGAAAACTGTAGGAAACCGAATCGGCTGTGTGTGGGCACAACTATGCTTGCCTCTTTCACCCAGGCCAAAAGCCTTCGCAGGGATTCCTCATCCTGATAAGACCATCTGTTGCAAAGAAATCCTTCCATTTTCAGTTGCTTGAAGATCATGTGGATATGGATGTAAGGCCCTAGGATAACAATAAGACTTTGACCAAACATGATAAGTTATTTGTTCTAACATATCAAAAAAAGTTAATGGGCAATTTTGCTATAAAACCCATTACATCATAGCAGCAAAACACAGGGAACAAACAAGAACACCTAACAGTATATTAATAAAGGACTTACTAGGGATCAGGGCCACCCTTTACCTTCAGAACACCTTCAATGTCTACGTGTAGAGGTATATTCGAGGATTGTTTAAGAAACACCTCCAGTTCTTTGGGTGGATGTAAAACTTCCCATGAAGGTTTAGCATGAGAAGAGTTGGCATGACAGGGTGCATTTGGTTCTGTAAATTAGACTGAAATTCCTTTTCCATTTCACACCTGTGCAGAATGATAACTTTGACAAAAGATATGACTCCCATGAGATGGCTGGCTAATTATGGCTTCCTCTGCTTGGCCTCCCAAATAAAAAGCCCTCCAGCTATATTGAAGAGGGCAACAGGTGATTCAGACCATGTTACTTTTAATGCTCCTTACAGCAGGTAGACTGTATCTTAGCCAAATGTACAAAGACAAGTCATTTCTAAACAGCAACCCTGCAGCTTTGTAAAGCACGTACCATACAGTCTGAGTCACCTTAGAATCACTTCTGTGGTCCCCCTTATAACCTTAGAGTTATAAAAGCATAGTTCAATCACTTATCCAAGTTAATTATGGGTCAAAATCAACCATTTTAAAAGATCCCTATTTTCAAATCAGCAGCTTTGTTTAAATAAAGAAAAAAAAACACTTTGGGTCAAGTCCCAGTTGAAACACAGTTTTCCTACTGAGATGCGTACCAGTCTGGGGCACCGTGTCATTGTACAGGGAGATGCTGCCACACACAGCTATTCGGCCAAAGGTCTTCATTTGGGGTATTACAGCACTAGAAAAATCCCCGCCGACCTGAGGAGCGTATAGAGTTTGTCCCCTTCGTTAAACAACCACTCCAACAACACACAAACCTCAGAAAGTTCTGTCTGTATAAATGATTAGCAGGCTTACATTATCAAAGTAGCAGTCATATCCTTCAGGTGCAGCCCTCCTCAGAGCTTCCTCCAGTGAATCAGCAGTCTTGTAGTTAAAGGCCTGGTTGAACCCGAGCTCCTTCAGATGTGCCACCTTAGTGTCTGTACCAGCACAGCCGATCACCCTGCACCCCTGTGGATGGCAGCAGGATTAAGCAAGTAAAAATCCATTTAAAAGCTTTCATAGCTAAAATGATGCAGCAATGCATTTCACACTAGGTACAGTCATAGCAGCTCCTACCTTGATCTTGCCTATCTGGCCAACCACAGAACCAACAGCCCCAGCAGCAGAATTCACCAGGAGTGTCTCTCCTTCCTTCAGTTGACAAACCTCCTCCAGCCCATACAGAGCTGTCAGCCTGTTGGTGCAACGTATCAATCAGTCCTACACCTTTCCATCCCTGCCGAGTTGTTGCTTTAGTGCAAGACCTCAAGACAGACTAAAGCCCAAGCAGTGGCAGAATTGGGTACCAGGACAGACCTAAGCAAACAATGTGATGTAATGCACTGCTGTTCCCCCTCACCCATTTGAGCCCATGACCTCAAGGAGAATGTCACATGCCATTACAGAGGAAGCTGACGGGCACGGGCAGCCTTACCCAGGCATGCCAATGGCCCCCAGGGCGAAAGACAGGGGTACGTCATTTGGCCAGTCAGACAGAACAGGCTTGAGCCCAGTCCCATCGGAGAGTGTATGTGTACGCCAGCCACATTTTGCTACCACATGGGAACCTTCAGGGAATTTGGGATTCCTGCTGACGATGACCCTGCAGGTTGAAAACATTACAAGGTAACAACCAAAGAAAGTCTACAGTCTTGTTTTCCCCACACACTGATGTGCTAGTGGAAGCAAGCAGATTTCCATCAGTCTGTAAGTTTAGTAGCCAAGCCTCAGGGACCATAATCATAGTGCACTGTGGGAGAGAATTATTTCTTACTTGGCTACTTGACTTCCAATCATCACATCACCCTCCTTCATTCGTGCTCTACTGTAAGCCCTGTGGGCAAGCACAAACATAGTTACCAGGTGCATGAAAATAAACAACCTAAAACAGGGCAAAGCCTCAGGAAACTTTAACTACAGCACATACAAACACAAGTACTAAAAACAAAAAAAGTCAGGAAAAACAAAGCAACAACCAACCACTTCTACTGCATGTACAGTCCTCACGCGTGTGTGTTTGTGCATGTGTCTGCATGCCACGACTCCACACTGATCCTGAAACACACCCATGCAGCCTCCACCTACATGAGGCAGCCTCCACCTACATGAGGCAGCATGCTGTTCGAAATTCTCACTTATCTTCCATCTCATTCTCCCCACAGCTCAGAGAATGCCAGCATAGCCGCTCAAACTGAGGACGCACATGTGGTCTTGTTTCAGAGCAAAAAGTCCACCATAGCAAACACAAGCCTAAAATGGCAACATTTAATGAACTTGGTTATTAACACATAAAAAAGGATTAAACTGTTTACTATTCCCAGGGTGTGATGAAATGGTACATGACACGGAGGTATTTTTTACCCAGAAGATACCAATGCCCACGTACATACCGTACCTCATGTATGGGTCTACACTCAGGTACAATGCTTCCAGGATCATTTCTGGAACAACATTGACAATGCAGTTTTGTTCCGGGTGTTTTTAACCGTACAAAGGCTAGCTTTAGCTAACTGTTAGAAAATGAAATTAAATATGCGATTACCTCCAGTTTTTGGCTCTGGGAGCTGCTCCAGCTTCATCTCGAAGTCGCAAGCTTTGGGAAAGCCCATAAAATGTTGGCGAAGTGTCCATGTCTTGGCTTGAATCATGGTTCAAATGATCATCAACTCAGCTACCCTGCCGTCGAATGGAATATGACTTCAGCAGAATGCTACATGGTAGAAACACACAGTCAACATGAAACTCAAAGATCGATGAAGTGACGTTACACAGTATCACGTCTGTACAAGTTATAAAACGCACTTTTAGTCTAAATACAGTGAAATGCCGTGCAGAAACACCCGAGGCTTCTTTAGTACTGAATACGGATAAGAGGGTACGACTGAAGCACAAAGACCCGGACATTTCTGAAAAGAAACGCTCGGACAAGCTGTTTTAAAACATTCTGGCTTGGCCAGCCTTCCTCGTAAACTGTTTAATGACATATTTCGTGTAAAACCAAGCGTATACAAGCGAACACACGATATGAACCGAATCCACAGAGGATCTTCTTCCTGCAGCAGACCAGCTACCGGAGCCTCACGGAGGAGATCTGCTGTAGAAACGACCCTTGATCACCGCCCTAAAACTGAGATAAGGCGACACTACACAGGCACTTACCAAGGACTTATTTATGCACTACAGGAACTACACACCAGAGATTAACGCTTAGCACAGCAAGATACACAACATTTCCGCATTTTTCCAGATAAGAGGTCCCAGGCACTCATATCCTGCCCCGAGCCAAAAACAGAACTGCAAATACCATACAATACGGATCTATTCAACAAAGTCCAGATCCCTAAATCGGCAACACATGCAAGTTGTTTCTGATAAAAGGTCAGCTATGTAGGTAAATTTAGAAATTGCACAAATATCACTCTAAGGGGCTCATTTCCATTTCGTGGATACAACCCTAACATTTACTCATGCCCAGCATCACTCATCGTGAAGGACAGATACAGCAAACAGAGGAATTTAATTACATGCACATTGATACTCATTTCAAAGTTAAAGAACTTTGAAAACTGAAATGTCACAGCCCTCATATATGTCCTCCCTCACATGTTTTTAAATGTTATATTCATACCTGAATACTGACATAAATAAAACCATTGCACACACGAAGTTTCCTAGAACTGGTCTAAAAAATACTAACAGTTGAGTTGTTTTGAAATGGCAAATTTAAACTTGAACTTTTGGTTAGGTTTTCAAGTAAGAGAAACAAAGCCAGCCAACTGCTTTCAGAGTTGTATATTGTAGCGGAGTGTAAGCAGAAACTCTTTCAGGCAGAAGTTTTGAATGAAGTTTAATTTTGTACAACCCAAGGGAAGCAGGAAAAACAGGTGAAAAAGTAGCAGATTTACACACACACAAAAAAAACATATGAAGTAAAGCAGAGGAAGGAAAAAGAGCAGGAGACCCACAACGCACATACTACATTGAGTGAATCAGGTCATAGAACCCTGTCTAAAAGAAGTGTGGAAGTCCGAAGGCCGGTTCCAGCTGGTGGCATTCGGTTTCCCCTGCCACGCTGCATTAGAAGCGGGTTGCCACAGCCAGATGCTGGCCGACTGTCCAAAACACGGGTGCGGAAGTTTTGACAGCTGGCCACTGCCAGTGGTGTCCCACACGTGCCATCAAGACAACATTCAACTAGCAGGTCTGTGAGCACAGTGGGAAGTGTGGTCTGTTGAAGATCTGTTTGTGTATGTATTGGCATTTTTGTATATAGTTTATATATCTAATGCTGCATGGACAGTGGCTACAGTATTATAACAAAGCATATAGTTAATCTCCATTAGTGCACAGGGAAGGGGGAGTTAATGTTCTGGTCTGTAAACGCAGTCAGAGTCATAGCGTGGGCCAGAGTTCAGGAAGCCCCAGGGTCCCTCCAGCCCCCAAAGGCCTTCTCCAGATGCTGTGCGACAGCCAAGGTGAGGTGGTCCTGTAGCCTGCCAGCTACAACCTGCACACCTAAAGGTAAACCCTCCTGGTTCAGGCCTAGAGGACACTGTGTCACTGGTAGGCCCAGGATGTTGAAGATCCCTACAGAGAAGCAGAGACACACCTTACAACCATGCAGAGCCTCATAAACAGAACACCCGCAAAACAACATGTCCACCTGTACCAGAACTACCCGTACTGCTTCAGGCTGCAGGCATACCTGTGTAGGAAAAATTGAAAGGAGTGAGAAGGGGTAGGTAGTGTTTAGGGGCGATATGGGGGTGTGAGGGGTAGAACAGCACCCCATCAGCTCCCAGCATATTGTCTAGCCACGTCTGAAGCTGCTCCTTCTGCTGCACAAGTAACTGGGAGGGCTGGGAACCCCGAACCATCTCCACCATTGCCAAGCCTGGGACCAGAGAGAAATGTGTGGGGATTGGCAACTTTGCATGCATAAATAAAAACACACATATTTTTGTATTTCCACCTTAGCAAGGACAGAGAATCATTCTGACTTCCAAATTGATTTTTGATTAACCAAATTGATTTACCAATGGCAGGGAAGGTGTACACTGACTGTCCAAACATCCACTTGGCCAGCTCCCATAGTGGCCACACTTTCCGGTGCCCATTCCCCATCAGCTCCACAAACTTTCTGGCAGGCTGGAATGGAGCAGACTCTTATTAAACATGCCCCAAAGAGCTGACTTGTTCATTACAGTACACACACGATGGGACGCACCTTTCCATCTCTGCCTGGAGAAGTCATGAATGCCATCCAAATCTGGGATGAGTATTTGAAATGGGGAATATGTAATTCTTGAACTTTAACACCCAGATCAGCTTCCAGAATCACTGCCACCTGACAAAAATTAGTGATGTTTTACTCCAGTCAAATTTAAAAAAAATTCAACAGATTCAGAATTCAAGTCTTGCCATATCAACCAAATCGCCGCTCCCATCTGACCTTTCTTTGGGTAAGAATGAGCTCCTTGTCAACTGGTGACACCAGTGGAGAGGTTCCACTGTGAGGAACAGAGAAATAGCGAAGCTTCCTGAGGTCCACCTCCGAACTGAGTGACAGCCTGGAGATGTCAGAGAGATAAGACAGTCGTCATAAACAGACAGAGGCATCCTACAGGAAAACAGAATCATAGAGAGAGGAGGGACACTCATCACAAAAAGACGTGGTGACATCTACTTGTCTGAGTTGGGTCCAGCCATGATGCGCAACAAAGGCAGCAGATCCACAGCATAGCGACACATGGGTCCGGTGCACAGGAATTCGCCCTGCAGGCCAGTGGGAGGGGGGTGCTGTCCG
The DNA here is from genome assembly GCA_009936485.2 of Gymnarchus niloticus. Lineage (NCBI taxonomy): Eukaryota > Metazoa > Chordata > Actinopteri > Osteoglossiformes > Gymnarchidae > Gymnarchus > Gymnarchus niloticus. The sequence goes on from JAACJT020000042.1 coordinate 7,522,851, forward strand.
TCATTAGACACCACACCTGGGTAAGGACACACATTGCAGATGTTCACCAAAACAAATCTGAGTCATGCCACATACTCTGTATACACGAACGCATACCCTCCCACACCCACACACCTGAAGTGGGCTTATGGCCAAAAATGCCATTAAAGAAGGCGGGCATACGGATGCTGCCGCCAATGTCAGACCCCACTCCAATAATGGATCCCCCACTAGCCAGAATACTGCCTTCACCACCTGAGAAAAGAAGGTGGAGAACACTGTAATGCTTCTGCAGGTTCAGCAATGAAAAATGAAATTTGAGATCAACTTTTACCTTTGTTTCTGTGGATGTTAGCAAAATTAGCCCTGTTACAAACTAAAAAAGCAAAACATAGCTATATTTCTACACTAAACATGCACTGCATGTGCAAATTTAATTTTTTACCAGACTGTCGCATTTCTGTCCATTTCTGTGCAGACCTGTGAGACCCACCAGAACTGCCCCCTGGGATCCGGCTGGTATCATAGGGGTTGCTGGTAACACCATAAAGCCGGTTGTAGGACTCGAACCACATGCAGAGCTCGCTGCAGTTGGTCACCGCCAGAGGAATGGCCCCCGCCTTCCTTAACAGGATCAAGGAGTGGGCATCACCTTCTGAAACCAAATCCTTACGGAGAACTAGCCCTGTGGAGTTGGGCATGCCTAGAATGGGAGGAGAGGCCAGAGGACAGGGTGAAATCGCAGGGGGTTTGTGACAAGGCAGGGAGAAGAAAGCAATGTCTCAGAGACACTCTTCAGACAGACAGGCAAAGACAAGCCTCTCGGTGCAGAACCCAAACAAAAATCAGAAAAAGAGAGACATGCTCTTCACAGAGTGGCAGAAGAAGAACGGAAAACCAGCCAGAGCAGATGACCACATTCTGCACCTTGGAGAGCAAAAGACTCTTTGACAGTGAAAGGAACACCCAAGAGGGGAAACCGGGTCTCCAGGTCTGCCTCCTCCACTTTGTCCTCATCTAGAAATTTATCTACTTGGGTAGCCTCCTTAAGAGCATCAGCGAATCTGTGAGATGGGGAAAGGAAATGGAAACACTACTCACAATCTCTCCTTGAGCAATTAAGGCACATGCGCTGCACGCACATATACACCCACAACATGTATACCCGCACAAGCATTGCCGATAGATTAATTACCTATTTTTGGCAACTGCATTGATGATGGGGTTGACCTCCTGCATCCTGTCAATGTAGGCTTGTACCACCTCCACACTTGTCACCTGGGGATGTTCCCATCATGCGGTTGACTTAGACACTCCGTGAAATGTAAATTAACAACATACACAGTTTGTCGACAGCAGCATTTCAACTGAATAGTGTCAGTTGTAATATCTTCAGTGTCCTGTTATAATAATATTGTAGCACTCGAACTAATGCATCCATTATAAATATTTTTTTAAAGTCACATGATCAGAATGCTACTACTCGCAAAAGAATTACAAGCATCTCTTTAATAATAATAATTCGAACGGATAATTTGGTGTGCTTAAATATGTCTTTTTTTAGGAGTGCAACGGTACGGGTCTTCCGGTTCCGTACGCACGTGTACCGGACCAACGGCGCAAAAGCGGAACCTTTCTGTGTTTTTGTGTTTCCCCCGAGCGACGTTCGGAATATTTGTGCTGCACAGCTCTAATGTGAATGCAATACGGTTCAGCTACAGTTAATATTCTAAACATGCACCTTAACGGATGTTTATTTTATTTACTCGAGAGAATATTTGATTTACTTTATTTGTAGGTTGCAGCAGTATAGAGACTTTTTTTTTTTCTTTTTTTGAAAGACAAGTCGGACTTTGCTCAGTAAACCACTTGTTTATGAAAACGTGTACGTGTTGTCTCTTTAACCCCTTCTGTGCCGAGCCGCCATTTCTGTGTATCGTCCCACGCCCGGTGTTCCTCAGCAAATGTTCTCCTGTTAAGTATGAAACGCATCCTTCGGGCTGGCAGCGAGCCGGAACGGCACCGTCTGCCGTCCTCCCTTCTCTCTGCGCCACCCCCGACCCGCTAGGCACCCGAACCGACCTCCCGGCGCCGGATCCTCCGCGCCAGCTGCACGGCCGGCAGCAGCAGAAGCGGCTCGGTGACGGGCGGCAGCCGCGACGGTCGGCGTGCCAGAGAGCCGAGCAGAGCGGCCAGAAGTGCCGTGACTGCTCTCAGCAAGCGGGCTAAGACGCGCTCCAGATACGACGACGCCATGTTTGGGGTCGAGGGTCGAGGGTCGGGACTGAGGCTTAGCTTAAACTTCAGGCGTCTCTGGGGGTCGGCCGAAATGACCGCATGGAAGTTATTACTGTTATTACTTAGTAGTCATTCAAACGTGACTGCCATAAGTAGATACGCTTAATTCTTCATTCTTCATCGCTCTGGTGATGTAATTGATCATTTGTTGCATTCCTCGTCATCTTGATGACGGAATCCTAATATTAGGAAAGAGGGAGGCCCACGGTCTTTTGACCTTCGTGTCTCTCTCATATTACGTCTCTTTTAATTTGTGCTGAATTTTGCCCCTCTCTGATATATCTTATGAAATTCAAGTAACTTGAATATAAACAAAAATAATCATATCATCACGTTGTCTTTCGTATCGTTCATTTGTGAACTGAGATGGAGAGTGAAGCGTCAACCATGAGGCTTCTTCAGAATTGGAACCTACAGATCTTATACAAATACTTCCTATATCTTTGAACAAAATTGTAGCCAATGTAACAGATACAAGACTAAAAGTGACGTTTTAATTACATTTTAAAATCACAACAGTATATTTGACAGTATTATAATAAACTGCAGTTTTATCCTTCAAAACTTAGTCAATCAGACACACAGGAAGCTACCTATGTTCTGGGGATTTACCTATAACTCTGTCTGATTTGTATGTACATAATCTGCCGCTAAGGCGTTGTCTATCTAAACACTATTTTTATTACAATTTATACTGGGTGGTTAGTTAATTAGGCACACCTGCTTAAGGCAAACTGAATTAGGTGGCTGCAGCATTCAGCTATGGCATTAGAACGGCTAAGACGCCTGATCTATGATTTCTAACGTGGTGGCTTCAGCATGGAAGAAACAGTCACCCTTGTGCTTCATGTACTTCAGTGTCTAGAGTTGACAGAGAATAATGTAAAGGAAATGAACTTCCAGTCAGTGCCATTTCTGCAGCTGAAAACGTCTCGTCAATGAGAAATGGCCAGACCTGTTAAAGCTGACAGCAAAGTCGCAGGTGCAGAAATAACAGCTGTGTAGAACGATGGTAATGGTGAGGCGTCTCTGAACGCACGGCTCATGTGAGCTTTCAGCACGTCCAAAGTGAGCACTGCCCACTAGGGGCTAATAAAGGAACAACTGAGTACATTCAAGGTTCTTTTATTGTCATGTTTACATCATACAGTTGAAGTCTTGCTTCTGAATTATCTTCATTGTCCATGAATTTCTTACAAATCTAAAAAAAACGCTTTGTGGTAGTTTGGCAGTATGAGAACATCATCATTATTCCTTCATCCAGTTCAGAGGTGGTTAATTAATCATAAAAATCATGTGTCAGTCCTATAGTACGATTGGAGAAATGGTAAGTGGGGCATCATTTTTACCCGACTTATTGGTGCAGGGGCTGAAGAAGGGGTAGATGGTGTCAAAGAAGGTGTCAATGAATGTGTAGATGTGAGACTTGGTATCCACATTGTAGAAGGAGATCTGTCCCATCTCATAGTCCAGAAACACCCCAATCTTATGGGGCTTAATGCCAAGGCCCAGGCTTGTGGGTGGCTCAGTCCGGAAGGCATACTGGTGCCTGTCCCTTAGGCTCAGAAACCAGTATCCGTGGCTCGGGCTGACTGTGATCTTGCCTTTACGGTCACTAGAGTGGCTGGCCACACCTAAGTCCCAGTCAGTCTTTTCACCGACCTCCACTTCCCAGTAGTGGCGGCCGCTGGTGAAGCCTTGGCGACCCAGCACACACACAACACGGTCAAAGCGCTTTGGAATATCGGACACGGCCTGGTGCCGGTTACCACATTTCACCTGCTTCCCATCTTCTGATAGGATGAGTCGAGGGTGAGCAGTGCTGGGATCCAGTGTAACATCAACTGGGGGGGGGGGACAAGACCTCAGACCCAAACACTGTTGAAATTCCACCCCATAGGAGGGCAGAAAATCTTATTGTGGATTGATATAGCCAGTTAAAAAACAAATTTAGTTACTTAGAACACACACTGATACCCACATAATGTGCATAAACTTAATGCAGAGAGATATATATGATATACCTGCATACTCTTCTATCCTCTTCATCTCTGGAATAAAGACAGAATCGTGTAATCAGGAAGAGACGTCAGAGAAGGACAGAGAGAATTACTCAGATCTGCAGCTGCTCTTAAAATCAGTTACAGATTGTGTTACCACTAAATGCACTCGGTTGTTGTCTGAGAAGGTGGTGCTTGTCTGGACAGCGGAAATCTGTGCGCAGAGAAAGAGGACATCACTCAGAGAGATTCACTGCCATTCCTTAAAGCAGTTTGTCGTGATGTCCCCCGAGTCGATCTTAAGTTGAGAACAAAGACCTGGTGTGTGTTAGTGGAGACTGGAGCTCAGACTGACCTGTCTCTGTCCTTCTATCTGTCAGCCTGCTCGTCTCCTCCTGAGTTGGACTCAAACGGGGGCCACCTAGAAGAAGCAGCATGTTTTTATTCACACACACAAACATGGATACATTGCTATCAATGCTAGCGTGTGTGCTGTTGTGTTTGTGATTGTGTGTGAATGGTTATACAAGCTATGCATGAGGGGTGAAGATGTGTTTTCACTCCATTATCAAACATTGGCCTAACATTATCAAGCCATAGTGTAACATTGTCATTGTGGAGTAATGTTAGACTAGACTTAACAGAGCTGGTGAATTGGTGATTTGTTCCCAGCCTAGGCCATGTGCTTCCTGGGTTTGTTTCGGCTTCACCAAAACCCAAATTGTAGAAGCAGTTAACAACATAGTAGGGACGGCTGGACAAATTTTACAGAACACCCACTGAATCCTGTTTTCAGGTGAAATTTTACTGAGTTAAAATCCCCCCCAGTTCATTCATAGGGTATGAGGCCCTCCCACCCCTGTCTCCGTTCTCACTCGAATCTGACAGTTTCCTCATCTCCTCTTGGAAGCTCCCCACCACCTGGGACATCCTTCTCAACATGGCCGCTGAGCAGAGGTCAGGAGAGACCGTGACAGAGCTCCACTCTTTGGTCTGCAGTGGTGTGCACAGGGCCGTGAAACTCTGCAGCCAATGGGGGGGAGGGGCCTTAATTTGAGTTCTCTTTTTTTAAAGAAACATCCTGTATGTGTGTAGCAACTTTCATCAAAAACCCTATGTAGAAAAGAAAAGCAAGTATAGAACTCAGCCAAGCAAGCAATCAAACCAACTGGCTACTCAGGCAACCCACTCAAACCATCAGACATAGCAGTAATGAACACATTAATGCCATTTACCCTCATAATTTCAGTAATCAATAATATGCACAAACAAAATTGTTGTGCAGACTCTTGCATCTGAAAGGAAATGACCCTAAGTCATCTGTAAAAAAGCCATCTATTGTTAAAAAACCATAACAATTAAATTGTGATCTGTGATTCATACTGTGCAAAGACAGCTTAAAAAACCCCACTCAGTCACACAACGGATCTGCCAGATCTGACTGGCATTGATAAAGAACTGTATTTCAAGAGAAACTCCGACAGAACTGGAGCCATCTTGCTGGGAGTCTTCCAGAAGAGCAAGTGAGAAGGTCAGCAGAAGGCTATACACATCCTCAGGTTCGTCCGGGAAACTCTGAATTTTACAGCTGTTCAGACAGTTGAGTAGCACCCAGGACTACCCCACAACAACTTCTACCTCGTGTACAGCTCTTGAATTGCTGTACCACTTGCTGCTTTTCCCACTGACCCTGATCTTGACCCCTGACCTTAAGGAACAGGATGTAATCTTCAGACTGCAAAAGCTGGCTGATGGCATCACCCCTCTTCTTTAGCTCAGCAATCTCCAACTCCAGGTCACGAATGAAACCTTCAGCTCGACGCTCAGCAGCTAGCCGGTCCATCTGAATGTTCTCCAATATCTCTGCCTGTGTCTTCTCTATGGAGCTCACCAGGGCAGTGAACAGCTGCACACTGGCCACAGTTTCCCGCTCTGCTGCTGCCTGGGAGAGACAGAGACTGAGGCAAATAAAGAGTCCATAACGAGTCCTGATGTCTGGAACTGAGGCACCACTAATTTAACCAGAAAACAGCAGTTAGAAGTATTGACAAAAACTGTGATATGTCATATAGTGACAGAAACAAACCAAGGCTTTCTTGAACCATTATTAGGCTAAGCTGATACTTAGAAATACAGTGCAGTGTTTTCGGAGAGCACAAATGTTTCTTTTTGCCATAGGATCAGGTGTGGAGCTCACCTGGAGGCTGGCCAGAGACACCCTGATGTCCTCCAGCTTTTTTAGCCTGCTTTGGATCATCTCCCGCAGTTCCACCTCTGTGATGCCAAGCTGAGACTACAGGCAGTTTAGGGTTAGGGCAAGAGCAGGATCAGAACTTCACGTTTTGTATCTGTTGTTACACCGCGTGTCCGTATGAGCTGTTACACAGCAGACAGGACTTCTACAGACCCACCTTCTTGATGAGCCACTCCCTCTTTGCTGGCACTGCACAGTGAGTCTGGTGCTCAGTCTCCATGCATGTTGGGCAGATACACTCCTGGTCAGTGCGACAGAATATCTCCAAGCGTTGGTTGTGCCTGGAGCAAAGCAAAACCTCTGTGCTGACAGCTGGACCACTCAACGAGTATCTCCTGGGAAGAGGGGGTGGATGGAGGGGGCGGGCCTGACCAGTTGTAGATGAAAACCTTGTGAAGCGAGCTTTCATTTCAGCAAAGAGGTCACCAGGAAGTTTGCCCTGTCTGGAAGGTTGCTTATCAGAAACAGCAGATTGGTGTCCTGAGCCCACCAATGTGCCCACGCTCACGTCAGCCCGCAGCATGCACTTGAACTGCTCGGTGATCTCCCTCAGGGTGCGGTTGATGTGTATGTCGGGTCTTTGCTGAAAGGTCTCTTTGCAGAGAGGACACTGGTAGGTGGTGGTGTTATCCCAGTAGCCACTGATGCAGGCCATGCAGAAGCTGTGTCCACAGGGAGTCGACACAGGACTGGTAAAAATGTCCAGGCAGATGGAGCACAGGAACTGCTCCTCTGACAGCAAGCTGGGTGACATGGTGACTGGCCGTGTACAAGAGACAGAAGACACCAGTATCACTGTACCAGGCTTGTATTTCAGATGTAACGGCATGAGGAATGTTAAAATGTTAGATCAAGTGCTACTAATTCCACAGAGGAGACCTCAGCTCACTTCTCTACCTCCATGACTTTTTGTCTTATAACAGTAAGTGAATCGTTTCTTTGCATTTAGTTCATTTTTGACTGGTTTGCATTAGGTAGCATGTACATGAAAATTTGATTTATTTTTTTACCTGTTGCAACGTTTCAGAGAATAAATTAGGCTTGTAAACTTAAGGAGGGGCGTACAGCTGAAATCATGACTCCAAACCAGAACGTAACCACAGCAAATTACCTTCCTTTATTTGATGATCTAATTTCTAACAGAAGACAATGGTGTGGGGGTTGGGCAGGACATTTTCACCTGATATGTGATTCTTGCTTCAGTGGAATGAGGTCTGACCAGCTGGCACACTACTGTGTCTACATTTTTAGCAATTGAGGAATCTCACCTAAAATGTGGCTGTTCATTTCTGAAATACAGTCTCTGTATATGCCAGTTACACGTACGTTTACAACACAAATAGTAATGTAGTTTTTATAAATCTGACTACCATCCTTGGTCCTACAGTGATCACAATGATTTCAACAGTTCATCATAAACCATCAGAGCTGGTAACATTACAGATAGTGCGGGGCACAGGTGAAGGATCAGGAAGTTTCTCCATTTAGGTTCTGCAGTTGTACAAGAGACTTGAACATTTTTCCAGCCGGATATTTCACAGACTGATTATGCACCTTTGTGTTTGAGAACAAGAACCAAGGCTAGAGCCATTAAGTTGTCCAAGTTCTTAACCAGTGGGCCACCTGCAACTCTCACAATGCCTAAGTCTTGAAAATGCAACAGACTACAGAAGTCATTGTGAGGCAACAGGATGTCCAATCAATTACTGCACTTTTCTGGATGCAGCACCGTACTTACATTTGTCACACAATCTGTGGGTATTCTATGGTATACTGAGTATCACAGAACGCATCCAGAATAGTACCTGAGCTTAGGGTAGTATGGCTACATCACAGAGAGTCTTAAAGGTGCGTAAAGACTTTCCGTTCATCCAATAGCTCATGAACCGATGCAGTGGACTGATCTCCCAGACCCTTTTCCAGAACCATAAACTGTTGCGATCAGCTAAATCACAACTACAAGCAGATTCTTCTCATCACACTTTTAGGTGACATTATGTTCCATGCAGGAGCAGGAACAAGATGCCTGAATGCGGTGGAACGAGCCTTGGTGCAGAGCAGAAAGGGGAGTCCCACCTCAGCAAAAGCAAATATGCATCTAAGCAGAGTACTTAATGGAAAATCCAGAAGAAGTGGGAACCAGGCAGCAGTTGGTCAATCACCTTATCTGCTTCACTATGATATTTCTGATGCAAGAATTTGTCAGAAAATGTTACACTTTCTCAGCGAATTCAAGTCAGAGAGGTTATACACTTCTGCACCTACACAACTTAAAGAAACAGGTGGTGTGGGGTTTAAATTTTAAACGGCAATAAATCTCCATGCACCTTACTATTAGACTAAGGTAGGGGGCTAAGATAAAGTATTCAGATATACACGATCAACGAAATGTTTCATTTCAAGAATGCAATGGATTCAAAACAAGCTTTAGCTTCTTACCAGAGCGCCTCTTCTCCATCCTGGACTTGGGGACTAATACTGCCTACAATGTCAGTGACGGGACAGAGTTGCCGGTGTGCTGGAATCTGCCTTGCTATCTGAAGGCGAGGCTGCATACTTCACTTTTTCCCCCACTTCAGATGTGGGTCCCTCCCACACCCTTACTAGTACAGTACAAAAGTACCTGTCAGACCGGTACTGTGTTTGCATTTCCAGTTCCTTTTTTCGTACATACCTGCATATTAGCTTGTGTTTAAAAAAAAAAATAAATAAAAGCCTCTAGGGGTTGTAACGATACCAACGTGTCTGTAACATCATAAATCTGACTACAGCAATAGCTTAAGAATGTGCCTTAACAAGTCTAATTTCATGTTATACTGTGCCTCATCTCTCGTCCTCCACGAAGACAAATACAGATATTTGTTCTAAATGAAGAACAAGTACTTTGTGTTTTAAACATGCTTCAGTGGCACAGTACAGAGTAACAGCAGTCATGTTTAACAAGCATTTATTCTCACGACCTGCATGACAGTTACTGTTCATAGAGAAGTGAAACCAGCTTCTTATTCTGAGCGCTTCTGAGCCCAAAACAGCCGACAGAGACGCAGGAACCATGGGGGTATACAAAAGCAGCAAAAAAACAAACAAAAAACCAGCCATCTAAATGCGAGTCAGAAAAGACAACCAATTATTAATAATTAACTATTCTAATAATGAAATGTGCCACTGCTACTGGGTGGACCTCTACCCAGCAGGAGCCAAGCGCAGTGCAGTCTACTTCAGAAAGTACAGGATAGCAAGGCTTGCAGGTCAACATGCACTAGTGGGCGTGTGGTCGTCCACGACCCCGGCCCCGTCCTGCAGGAGGGGCATCCACTGTGGCCCGGGGGTTTTTGATGGTCTCATCCACAGACAGGATGAGACAGGCAGCCTCAGAGGCAGCTGTAAGGGCGTTAATGCGCACCACTGACGGCTCCCACACACATGCCTTAAAGTTATCAGCAATATCCTCGTTGTTCACGTCCACGCCATACCACATCCCACCCTGCAGGGGGAGACAGAGTCCCTGCTGAGACACATGCCTAGGAAGAGATGCTACTGAGCATTGCTTGGCCATCAACCACAGAATGTGTATGTATGTGACATACCTGGGCATGTTTGGCCCTCAGCTTGTTGAGGATGTTGGTGGCATCGAAGCCAGCATTGTCACACAGCTGGCGGGGGATGACCTCCAGGGCTTTAGCATAGGCACCAATCAGCAGCTGCTGCTTGCCTGGGATGCTGCGGGAGTAGTCCCTCAGATAGCGAGACAACTCCATTTCTATTGCCCCTCCTCCTGCTACGATCGAATCATTCTGGAGGAAAAGGGCAAGCAGGGTGCTCAGGTGGTTCTAGTCAGTGCTGCTCTCTCAGGCTGCTGGGTCGCCTCTCACCTTTATGGCACGCCGAACAATCATGATGGCATCGTGCAGAGAACGCTCCGTCTCCTCCATGAACTGCTCAGCACCTCCTCTCAGGATGATGGTACACGTCTTTGCTTTGGGGCAGCCTTTGAAGAAGTTGTATCTATAGGCAGAAGTGAACATATAAGATGGGCACCTTCACCCTGACCTGGCATCTCAGTACAGACTGTGTCCTTACCTCTCACCTCCAACTTGGACCTCCTCAAAGAGGGCGCATTCCCCCAGCACATTGTCAGTCATGGAGCTCACACTGGTCTGGATGGAGCCTCCACAGGCCTGGAGAAGGTATTGCACCAACTGTATCACAATGTGTCTCACATGGGTGAAGTGGGGTACAGAGCGATGGAAGAGGCAGTTGACCATGAGCTTGCAGGAACGCTTAGTGACTCAGGGTCACAGCAAAGAAATCCAGTATGAAATGGGAACCATATTTACATTTATATGGCAAAACTCAAATGTAGCAACAGACATTGGTGACCAGCTCAATAAGAGGAAACGCGTGTCTGTCTAGAGTCCCAGTAATTCTTTATCATTGGCTAACAAAAGAGGAATTAAGTGCATGCTGGGAGGCAGCTAACTGCTCAATCATCATCATCCACTGACCAACTGCTCAGCTTAACCGATATTCACAAGCACAAAGTTTTAGTTCTGAAGACCCTTGATTATCCCACTAAATATGGGGGGGTGGACAAAGCATTATGGTCGCATGTGAATTGTGCCTACCATCATCGTCCTCTTGAGGTCTTCCTCCTGCACTCGGCCAGCACAGAAGAGGTCACGATCAGCAAAGTACTGCGTGGCCACATCCCCAATTGGAAGCTTAGATAGGACCACCTTGGCCCCAGATTTATAGATCTTGTCCAACTTGTCATATAGGATGCTCCACTCAGCATCGACGATGGCTTGGTAGTCCTGTGGGGCACCATTGGAAAGGCAAACCTTACCTGCATCTCTGATTCAGACGATAACGGTCATAGGCGTCATGCTGATTGGAATCGAGGGGACACGTCTGGCGACAATCTCTAGATTTTCTTTTAGCTCATTTCATACTGGTGAGTGAGTGACAGTGGATATGATCACTAGCAAATGATTTTTTCTATATTTAATGTTTAAGTAAATTCTGTGCAACATTGGTTTCTCTGTGCTCAGTTTGCAACTTTCTTCATTGTAGTTTCACAACGTAAGGAATCTAAAGATTAGTCATCAAGTATCACTTTAAAACCAACTCCCATGATCCTTTGCTAATACACAGCTACTTTAGCATGGCCGACAAAAACAAGCTAGGCTAATACACAGCTACTTTAGCATGGCCGACAAAAACCTTAGAGCCTTATCTGTACTGTACTTTTGTCATCATCATTTGCAATTAAATCCCTAGCTAGAGGTGGCTCACGGTTTTTTTTTTGCTTGAGGTGTATTGCTTCATCAAGATAGAAGATATTTATTCTACCTTTACTTCAGAACACTGCAATAAGTCCCTGGATTTATAGAAAAATTAAGTAGTTGCAGTACACTACAGTTACCAAAGTAACAAATAGACATTTTCTCCATGGCACAAATTTGTTTTTACCTTATACTGTCTACCAGCAATTTTTCAGCTCTGAAATAGCCTGCTAAAACCATGCAGAAATATGAAGATTTAACTTTTTCTTTGCTGTAATTTCTTTACATACAGAGCATTACAGAGAGGTTCAGTCAGGACACAAAGCAGCTTCTAATATGGATAGAGTGCTTCACAAAAGCCAGCAGGGAGAAGATAGCCACACAACTGAACAAGATGGGCTATTACAAGTGGGGTGTGTCCCCCACCCAAACTCTGAGTACAAGCTGTTCATACATGGACTGCAATGGGAAATGAGTCCTCCAACTTCCTTTCTGGGCGTTTATACACATCTTGTGAAAAACAACCTTCTGCAAGCCTACCTTTAAGCTCGCTATAACAGTTTATCATCACTCTGACAGTCCCCTCCTGTAACAATGGAAGGTCCTTTTCAGCACTAAAATTTGACAGGAATAGACTGAGGACAATCAGGACAGGATGGCTGAACTGATGTAACAGCAGCTGAGAGAGAGGACAGTCAGTTGATCTAGAAAAAGTGAGGGATGCCTTTTGGAGGTGGGAAGTCTGCAGCTTAGTAACAGAGGTGTAGTTGTGCTGCATAGATTTGTAGAAGATTAAATTGAGATCTGACAAAAATGGGAAGGAACGGGACACCAGAGATGATAAAAGTCATCGTGCGGGTTTTTTTTTCCTAAGAAAATGTCTGAAGGTATTTCACAGTTCAACGTGTGATCCTGTATCAAAGATACCATCAGTCCACATGGTATTTATGTTGGATTGTTACTGTATTAATGAGCCTGTCCTGTCCGGTGCCGGCCAGAGGAGGATGGGCTCCTCCCCTTGAGTCTGGTTCCTCCCAAGGGAGTTTTTTTTCTTGTATTGTCATGCTCACCTTTAGTTTACTCTCTGTGAACCCTGGGTCCCGGAGTATTGTCACTAAGTGCTCTACAGCTGTCTGACAATACTCATTGTTACAAGCGCCATATAAATACAAGTGAATTGAATGGTTACATTTCATCTAACTGGGACAAAAAAGCTTTCTTAACAGAAAAACCATGTTTGGGATGTGTTCAGTTTGAATATACCTGCTCAGTTCAAAAGTCTTTTCAAGTTTTGGTAGCTGCCTCAGAAAAATAAGGTGCATGAAACACATGATAATGGCAATGGAAACAGCTGTCATACAGGACTGAGGTCATGAACTTGTGCCAACCTCCACAGACTTGACGCGGACTTCAGCATTATCCTTCTCAGCTTTCAGCTCCAGCTCCACATTGAGCAGGGCGATCTTGGGGTTCTTGTATTGCTTGGGCTGCATCTCAAAGCCTGCGTAGGAAAAGGTCTTTTTAAAAGCCACTCCAGCCACCAGCTGGGAGTCCTGCAGACAGACACACAGACAGACAGGGATCATTGTCTTCACCACTTCACCTGCATGTATGCATTAAGGCAACAGCAACTCCAAGCTAACAGCAGACATACACCAATACAGCTGCCAAACAGCACTGCTCTCCTCTCGGCCAAGTACACCTGCTTTCATCAACACAGTCTTCAAGTCTCCCCTGGCATCATAAATCAGTGCTCACCTCCAAAGCTCCTCCCTGGACCTTCTTCACTCCGATCATCTTGAGGGGTAGCAACTCATCCAACATCATGACAGCATCCACCACCATCTTAGAAAAAAAATCTTTCTGCCCAGCAATGAGTTTGGAGTTCAGGGCTGTGGCAGCACACCTCTCTAACAGGCTCTTCTGTTCCCTGGGGGTGTGGGATCAGGCTGAAGTTCAAACAACCTGGGCACTTGTTATAAAAATTCAGAACATACGCTATACACTAAACAATAAGAGACAGCCAACCCCACCCTCTCCTCACTCACTGCTTCTCATCCTTCTTCACTGTCACAGCGATTTCCTTGATCTTCTTCACAGCCTACAGTTGAAGAAAAAAAGCTTGCTTACACATTCTTCCACTCTGGCTTCAGTATGTGACTCCACACTTCGGACTAAGACTGACAAGCCTGTCTTACTGCTTTCAAGAAAACAAACCTTTGGACAGACTGCAGTTTTAAAATGACAACATCAGAATGCCAGCCAAATTAGTGTAGGAACACTGGAACAGTCCATTTGATTTTCACCAAGATGGCAGGCAGACATGAATGGGGACAGAGCAGATTCAGGACACATACCAGGTGTGTTGCTGTGCGGAAGGCACGCATGATGATCTGGGGGTGGAGGCACTCCTCCACGTAAGGCTTCACCTGCTTCAGGAACTCAGCAGCCAGCAGGGTCACGGAGGTCGTCCCATCGCCCACCTGAAGGGGCCAGAGGCACGTAAAGCTCCACCGTTGCTGCTTATATCAGACTTGCAATCACACTGGCGTGTGTCACGTCGTGATTGTATACTGAACTGCAGTGCATCTCACCTCTGCATCTTGGGATTTTGCAATGTCCACTAATGTCTTGGCAGCAGGATGAACCACATCTAAGAGCTTTAGGATGGTAGCTCCATCATTGGAGATGGTAGCTTTGCCTGCATCGAAGGAACAGAGCCATGACCGTGTCAGGAGGTGACATCTGCCCATTTGGCTCAAGTTGTGCTCAGGATACTCATGTGGCATCCTGATCTCATTTCAGTTCACGTAGTGCTCTATTGCCCTGTCGAAATGAACACTTACTATGATTCTAAGACCTTACAAGCCTATTTCCAGTAACACATTCGGCAGACAAGTAGGGGGGATACTTGTACTACACTCCCATCATACACACAGATGGTTATGATACAGAATTCGGCCGCCTCAGTGAGCAACTGGAAGTCAGCGAAAGGCAACAGAAGATCGCCTGTTTACATATCACAGTTCATCTGGTCTACTTCATCTCCACTGATTGGACACCATCTGACCATCATTCCTAGACTGAATTAAACACATCTGTCAGGACCATGCATAAAATGGCTAACTAGTGCAGAAAACTCAAATAGTATATTCTGATTGGCTGTTGTCAAAACACTGTAGTAAAGTGAAACTGCATGGGACGGGCTATTCACTTTCCCTACAGCACCAAAATCGGCTCGATTTAGGGGCACTCCATGACCCATGTCGCCTTCAGCACAAGCACAAACAAACGTGGTTTAACATTCCTTGGGGCAAAAATCCTAAGCATTCGTATCCATTTCATAATGGGGTGATCCACAGGTCTGCCCCTTATGCCCAACTACTGTATATTACGTACCTCTACTGTCAACTATGAGCTTGTCCATTCCACGTGGGCCCAAGGTGGTGCGCACTGCCTCAGCAATCACCTGACAGGCATTAATGTTGCTGACCAGCTGAGGGACACCTTGGGACGTGTCTGTCCCCTCCTTTAGCAAGATAACAGGTGTGGGCTGCAGGAAGGACAGCCACAGTGGACAGGTCACTGGGGAAATATGGTTAGAGAAGACCACACCCTGCACTGATCACCTGGCCAGCATATAGACCACTAATGCCCCCCACACTTCATATTCACCCCTGTGGCAGAGAATAAGGAGCACGGATAATGGAGGTTTATTAGTCATTGTGTTGTTTAAGCACTTTGGTATTTTAAATCAGGTGAAAGACATGGTTATTGCTTGATCTTCTTACTTACTGCTGTATTAGTGTTTCTTTAGGTATTGGTGTGATGAATGTGCTGTTTTTGCATTTGTACCTTGTCCAACGCTGTAATGCAAGTTGGATTTAAATGCATACATTTGATAATTAAACGAATACCAAATAAATCTTATCTAACAGGAATCTGTACTGTTTTGAATTTGTTTAAAGACGAAATTTCTTATGATGGATTCCAGTTCTTTTATTGTATTTTAAATGATGTATAATAAAGATATAAGAAACACAGGTAACAGAAGTATGATAGAAGATGCAGATTTACACTGAAATGAAATCTTTACCATTAGTGCCATTTCACACAATACATATCATTTATCAAAAGGCACGCCGGTCAGGGTCAGATCACGGGGTCACTTATCAAAAGGCACGCCGGTCAGGGTCAGATCACGGGGTCACTTATCCAAAGGCACGCCGGTCAGGGTCAGATCACGGGGTCACTTATCCAAAGGCACGCCGGTCAGGGTCAGATCACGGGGTCA
>JAACJT020000042.1:7557117-7570768 GCA_009936485.2 Gymnarchus niloticus
CAGGGCCTCTGCTTCCTGTCGGCTCTGAGCCACTTCCGCTAGGAAGCTGTCCTCCACGAGCCTGGTGATCTCACACACGGCTGCTTTCAGGACAGTTTCCATGACACTGGAAAGCTGTGACTGAAAAGCCAGGACTGCTTCCATCGTGCTGAAGTTCATTCGGCAGTTTTAGTTTCTCAGAAATGAGTTGACTGGCTTTTTGAGGCCTGACTTAGAGGTTACTGTAAAGTCTTGTTCCACGGAACACGGAACGGTCCACTTATTAAAAAAACTGATATTATCTTCCTTTTTCGGGCCAGTTAGTACATGATAATATGCAGTGACAGGCTATCAGGATGTGATTTGCATCAATTCTCTCTCTGTATCAGTATGATAAACATTCAGTAGCTCAATGCTGGGTCACATGACCTATTATTCCTTCAGTTATGACTTAATTCATATAACAATTCAAGATAAATCTTATATCTCAGACCAGCGGTACAGAGGCAGTGACACAAACAAGCTTTTAAAAATTGGCAAATGCAGAATCCCCAGACTGCCTGACAGAAGCGGAAGGGTGCCTGAATGACCTCCCTCAGCCAGCCAGACTCAGATCGATGACCTTCCACCGAGCCGGTATCTAGGAACAGCATCCACACCTGGGGCCTCTGCACACCTGCAAAACAATAAAGGAGGAGATGTCATGCAAGTATGTATGCAAGCATTTTTGCTGGTGGATCTGAGCCATCTTCTATGGTCCTTGTTTATAGTCTCATTCAAGAACAGGACCCTACAGCCATTCAATGCTCTACCGGCTCTATAAAGACCTACTTTAAAGGGTACATGTTAACTCCAAAGGGCAACTGAGAACACAAGCAAAGGCAATGACAGCACACTCAAAAGGCACCAAGTTTTACATTCAGACAGGACTTTCTGGACTCTTCCAAAATCCTTCAGTTACATTCAGAAGATGAGCAGTATTACTGCATGTAGTGGTGTCAAGCTCATCATAACGTTTCCAATCTTTGGTTAATCTGAAATACTGAACTGAGGCATTGTTGTAAGGTGCCCATCACAAATGACAACGTTATGTGAATACACTGAATGTGACTTCATTGCTTTTGAAATGGTTCAAGTTTTTTCATCTTGGGTTTCTCAAATGCATGAACCTTGTGCCATGCTCTCATGTCTGTCAATAAAAACTAAACTGAAAAATCAATAACAAAAATAATATTAAAAGTTCGCCTCAACTGAGCAAAGAAAAACTGCAGCATGAGCTGATAAGGGATCAGCTCATACTGACCAAAAAAGTCCTGGTGTCACATGACATCACCTTGTTGCCATACCTTTCAAAACATCAGCTCTTTGCAAAGTCTAGCCTCAGTCTCCCAAGTGTCTTTTACCTGCCCACGGTCTGTTTTGTGCATACAAATAGCTCTATTTTATCTCTGAACCAACCTAAACTATAGTGTCCTGTTAACTCGTGTTTGATTTTGGATTAAGACTTCGCATGTGTAGAGTAAACTCTGTTATGGGATCCAGCCTCTTTGTCGTGTTATTACAACACTAGAAGACGCATGAGATCGTCTGGAACAGCATTTTCGGCCCTACAGAAATTACACGACGACAACGTGGTGACACCTGCAGTCAAAGCATCCTGACTCTTCAGTACCAGCAGAACACAACCTACTGCTTTTTCTACACCGTATGGCACATTTTATGCGATGGATGGAGTTTGTAAAGCCCTAGTCAGTCCATTATTGGTTTTAGCAAGGCACTTCTGTCTGGATGAACATGAGGTATGCAGGACTAGCAGCACACTCGCTTAAAACAGACAGCCTGAGTTTCTATTTCATTGATTTCTTGCATGTGAATTGACATGTGTGCATTCTCCCCTTAATCTTGTTTCGTTCTCCTTCTTTATCTCCGGGCTTATTGAGCACCTTCTGAACACCACATGTCAGCAGGATGCCATGCTGCTGAAGATCCAGTCTGCTCCCTATCAATTGTTTCGATCCCTCAGACGGCCCCTTTGCTCCGTCCCTGGGAGAGCAGACGCATGACAGGCGGTTAAGAATCGCAGCTCTCCTCGGCGTGACGTTCAACAAGACATCGACTGTGCGGACAGGGTTTCACTTCGTTACCACGTAAGAAGCCGTTTTCACGCGTCTGCTCCTTCATGTCGAACTGTACCAAATATCGGACTCCTACCTTTAAACGCCCAGCCCTATTTTAGCACAAATGCCCACAAAACGCCAGAAAGAGCCGCTCCCCAAAAAGAGCCGCAGAACTGCGTTGACCGCCAGTAGGGCAGCCGGCGACTGCCCACCGCAGACGGATCGTCACCGTGTCCGGCGTGGCCACCGCCAAGCGGAGCGCCCCCTGGCGCCGCGGCGGGGTAGCGACGCGGCTGAATGATCTCGAGCCTCACGTACAGCAAGGAAGCTGATCGTTTGTTGGACACATTTAAACATGATTTTATTACAAGTTTAGTAGATTGTTTCATTGTTTAACCAAATCCACATTTTATTTTTCGCATTTACAGTAGAAATGATTCAGTTAGGGTCAGTTTCTGTGGCAAAAGGCGCGGCCCCGTTCTTTGGGGGCTTCGGTAACGTTCCTACAACATTATTTAAACCGAAGGACATTCAAATGGGACCCGGTATTGATAATGAATTCTATCCACACCAGAAAAGAGGGTAAAATAAAATAACATTTTCATGGACGTGTTCTTAAAAGCGATATTTTGTACCTTTTCTCCATATTCATCTAGGTCCATAAGTGATACTGCATTTCACCCTTCTACCTTTTCTCTTGTACAAATATTTCCATTTACAGTAAATATTTAACCCTTCGTTTTACACTGTCTTCTGATCTGCACACAAGTCCATGCACATATAACTTCCGTTTGTCTGTATGTTGCAGTGTGTTCCACGGGGAACAGCATCTAGGGTCAACTGTACACCTCTGTATGGACCGTATGACGACTTCATGATTTGTAATGCAGCTACTGCAGACTGTATAAAACTCCATCACAGTACATGATAATATTCAGAAGTCACGTAGAGAGCTGATTCAGCGTGGAACTGGTGACCACTGTTCAGTTTCACCAATTCTATCATGGAAAAGCTTAGCATTTGAGAGTGACATGGCGTTCTTGGAACGTCACTCTTCGACGCTACATAAAAATCCCAGTGTCAATGAAACAAAAGTCTTGTTTAAAATAACAGACAAAAAGGCAGAAAAAATGAATACTTGGGGTAGTTTGAAATATCCTGCACTGCGTTACCACAAGACTAGCCATGCTTGAATGATGACTAGGGTTCTGAGGTGGATGGTAACGGGTACACTGGATTTTAACAGACATAGTAAATGCTGAACTTTTAATAACATCAAAATATGCTAGTTGAACAGCTCAGTTTGAACATGAAGCATTACCTTAAACTGCTGCTTCTACTTACACCTAAAGAGTCTTTCTGTATGAATTCGCTGGTGCCTTTTTAGGTTGCACTTCTGGGTGAACCTCTTCCCACAGTCCACACAAATGTACGGCCGTTCCCCAGTGTGAACTCTGCGGTGTGCTTTAAGGTTACTTAGCTTGGTGAAACTCCTCCCACATAATGAGCAGATGAATGGTCTTTCCCCAGTATGTGTCTGCAGATGTGCCTTCAGATGACAGGTGTGAGAAAAGCTCTTCCCGCACTGCATACAGCTGTATGGGCTCCTCCCTGTCTGTTTCACCTGAGCCAAGTTCTTCTCAAGATGAATGGATGCAGCGTGAGCCTTACAATGGGCCTCGCTGTTCTCTGCCATCACGGACATGGTTCCCTCCTCAGGAAACACCTTTACATTCGACTCCCCTGTGTTCTCACTCAGCTCCACTTCCAGGTCCCTTCCTAAGAGACCTTGCAGTTGCTTCTTAGCCTGCATGGGTGGCTCCTCCGCACCCAAACAGCCCCCAGTAAGTGGGGGTATGTGCTGTGTTACAGGCACTTGGGGAGTATAAACCGTTAGAATGTTTGTCCCTGCTCTGTCATCTATGTGCTGTGCTTCTCGCACGTGTAGCACGTCTGACACGGGCTCTTCCTGTTTAATGAGGACACAATCCACAAACTCATTGTGCATCTTGATTGCTTTTAAAGGGGACAGACCTTCTCCACATGACTGTGGCTTTGCTTGGAGGAAACCCTCCTCTGAAATGCCACTGCCCTGCTCAATGGAGTTCCTAACCTGAGCAACTCTCTTATACATTTGATCCCTATCATCTGAGGCCCCAGCAGAGCACAGCACCCCCTCCTGACTGATCCTCATGGTGATGTCCTCCTGGCCTGTCTGCGTGGCATACAGCTGACTGGTCTGTCCCATATTCTGTATGCCCCTCGGCTGCTCCATCAGTCTGGCAGCGGCTGATGACGGCCATGTCTCATGCCTGTCAGTGGAGGTCCGTTCCTGTTCACGCCATCCTCCATGACAGCTGGCATCACTGGCTCCTGAAGTCCAAATACAGAAGGAAAATCATCTAGCTTTTAGAAAGCAAAATAAAATGTAGACTTCTTCAGCTTCAGTTGGTCTGAACTGCCTGATGTCACTTCTGATCCAACTGCTCCTCTTCTTTGGTAGGCAGATGACCCACCTTAGTCTTAGCATTAGCCTGAATGAGTCTACCCTCTGAGCCAGATACGGAGGTGTGGATAGACAGTTCAGCACTACCACACACCTTATGGCTTAATCGTGTGTGTCTTTGATCCAACTTGTACTTAAGGTCCTTGCCTGATACCATTCATCGAGTTCACTCTAAGATGATTTCTGGGGTTGCTTGTAAATAAAGGATGCCTGATTTAATCCAGGAGTGTTTTAGTCACTAAGCTCATGACCTTTGAATTTTTTTGGCATTAATCTATTAGTGTATGCATTGTGGGGTGTGACATCCATAAAACGAAGGCAGTAAGGTATCATTGTCTGAGACCATAATTATTCTGATAAAATCGCCGAGAAGCAACACAGAGCAAACTCCCGCATGCTCGGGCGATCGAAACAGAACAGAAGTGCTCCTCCGAGACACTCACCGTGGGAGCCTGTCCCTCCTCTGCAGGGAGCCTTCCTGGGCACCTCATTTTTGAGTGCTGGGTCTCTCCTGTTACCCAGAGAAGTGGTCTCCTGTGGAGGTGAAGAAGGGCAATCTCAGCGATGCAGGAAACTGGCGTGGCCTCTGGCACCATACCTTCACATTACTAAACCAGGTGAACTAATTTCCTATCTAAAGTTCTTTTCAGATTAACTGTTACCAGGTGAAAAGAAAGAACGACACTTATAAAATGCAAGGTAATGTGCTCAGAAAAACAAGAGGAAATGAATCGTGAAGCCCGACCTCACCAGAGAGCACTATTTAAACATACATACTGGCCTTAAATGTGTTATCAGAACATTTTTCTCTCACAGATGACACTTGCCACTGACCGCATAGCGACTCTTCTGACTACTCAGTTTATGATACACACCTCCGATGACATGGTGGGGCCAGGCATGGTCTCATCCAGTACCTTCACAGCAGGGTCCACATCCTCCCTCGGACAGCCGTCCCACTTGCTCTCCTGAGCTCCTTCCTGCTTAAGACCATGCCCCTCCGTGACACCTGGCCAGGAATGCCGATGCCATGAAATACGGTTAGCAGCCTGGTCTACCCGAGGTTCGCAACACCGACTCGTGGAAAGCAGCCCTGCTGTCATACCCACCGCCACGGGATTTTAGCTGAACTACTCAAACAGAAGACCAAAATGCATTAACAGTGAAATCAAGTCACTCTGGACTGAAGCCCTGGCTATACTTTAAATGGTCATGACAGAAGAGCATGCCTCCAGACCGGTCCGACTCCGACACATCTGTCACACATGCGGTGCTGACCATGGGCTGCTCCAGCTAATCTGTCCTCCATCTGGTCACTGGCAGCTCCGGCTCTGCCACACTCGGCACACCTCGACCGCCCATCTCCTTCCCGCTCCTTGCGCTTGCTCTCAGACAACTGCAGGCGCTTCTTCAGAGTCTCCACCTGCTCCCTGCTGCGGGACACCTCTTCCAGAAAGCTGTCTTCCACCAGTCTGATGATTTCGTACATGGCTGCCTTGAAGACGGTCTCCATGACGCCGGAGAGCTGCGACTGGAACGCCAGGATAGCCTCCGACATCTCGGCCGAGGTCTGACTACACGAGGTCGGCTATCTGTGCGCAGGTACGGCGTCCTGGGAGGGCGGAGCTGCGGTCACACAGTTTGCTGGTCCCGGTGTAATGAAATCCGACGTGAAAAATAAAGCGGTTACCTCAAGGCCTGAGGGACGCTAACAGTTCGCCACTCGCTTTGGAAATCGGCGTACCTGTTCGACTCATTTCGTGTGTAGAAGCTCCTTTTTGGCTAACGTTCCGAGGTCCTAACCGTAACCGTAACCCTAAGAGAACCATACGGCAGGGTGGACACGGCTGTCGGCTCCCGGAAAGCCGCGGCCCGCACGGCGAGCCGCTGAGCTTTTTCTGTTTTTCTCGGCTTTTCACGATATGGGCTCGGAAAGGCCGAGTGCGTCAGTAGGCGGCCGAGCTCAGAACGGCATCCCCGCTCCGCTTGTCCTCTTACTGCCGGTCAGGGCGGATCTGACCGCACTGAAAGTCGCCATGGCAACAGCGCGCCTACGGCGGCCCCGCTGGGTCAATCTCGCCGAAGCGTTCGCCACAAAAATCGCGTTTCGTTCCGAGAGGCTGGTCGGCCACCCCCGGTGACCGAGAAACGCCGCCACCGCTACCTTTAGGTCCAGCTGGGCCGTTAATTGATTACGGTCCAGATATTAATTTAATAAGTAGTTTGAATTAGAAATTTAAACTTAAATTCGCGCTAAACGGAGTTCGCCTCCGAGCTTGCTCGAGGCCGGTTATAGGAGAAGGTACACAGCGTATCCTCGTGCCAGCAGCGCGCGCTACACTCGGGCGCCTGACTTAATGTTGCCTAGGGCTGATAGATTTACATTTGAAATCTTGCTTGAATTGAAGGCATATGCTGCCGTAGCTAAGCTATCTACTTAACAAAAGTATTGATCACGACCGTATATTGTCCTTATAGTACGTGTTTATGTGTCCTGAGACGAAGCGTCACGCCATCTAGGGCTTTTCCCACCTTGTGGGACAGGCTCCATCCTCACCTCCACCCTATACAGTTATGAAAGATGGAGTAGAACACACCCAGCTGAAATATTCAACATTGCCATTCAAAGTGCAGAATGTCTGATCCTTTAAACTTTGACATCTGCATTGTAGAGACATGGGGAATGATAGACAGCATAGTCATGCATTAAAGTCCTTAAATAAGTGCTTTATTAAGGCACAGCGTGGTGTTCCAATTCCGGTGGCACATAACTATTTACACACACTCAGACCCTGGAGTAAAAACAAATACTTTTCATTCCGATTTACTTAATTTGAACTACCTAATGGTAATTATAATTTTTACTGCAACTTTAGCCATTTTTTAAACAGTTAAATTCAGATTGGTGTCTAGAATTCAGCTTTGGTTGCTTGCATTTTGATGTCGACCTGTATGACATTTTTCACTTTTCAAAACAGTATTACAGAGTGTATTCATACTCACCCTGCCAAAAAGGACTACAATAAATTGTATTTTATTTCCTGTGAATCTTTATGCATTTTGTACCCATAGATACACCAATTTCCCTGACCAAGTGGATGATTAAAATTTCAATCCAAACATTGCTAGCATGTTTAAGTAAATAATTGGAATAATACAATCATCATACATAAACCACGATGCAAAAAGACCGAGAAGTCAATTCTTCAGTACAACTGTTTCTAAAGCTTAGAGTAATATTTGGTCCTTTAAGAATGCCCCAAATTAAATGGACACATCAACGTAACAAAAACAGTCGTTCACAAAATCAAAAGTATGTGAGTAGCATCACAAAATGTCCCAAGTTCTGTAAGCAGTCTGTTTTGCTGTGAGTACAGCTGCAAGTTGTCACATATTTTTATCAGCACACTTTCAAAAAAGTTATAGCAAAAATTATTGGCAGACTGATGTTCATATGGACAGCTGTTTAATATGAAACACAAATAAACCTTAATCTAAAATGAAAAGCAATATTCTGCAATTCTATACCAAAGAATAACATGGAAAAATGACAAAAGCCACTAAGAAATCATGATATCTGCTTCTATCGATGGCGACAGTTGATCCGCTGTGGCGACCCCTGATGGGAGCAGCCGAAAGAGGACGATGATGATACTTGCTTCTATCACTACGGAATTTCTCAAGATCAGAGACATAAGCAAAAGGCGGCTCCAATGTTATCTTTGAGGGTGTGACATGCTAAACAAAACCCAAATTGAGTGGGTAGACTTTCAGCAGGTTCAAGTCTGCTGAGGCTTGTGTTTCCGCTGGTGCGATTTAAGGTGATCAAGTCGCTTGAAGCTCAGTCCACAGAGTGTACAGCAGTATGGTCTCTCCCCGGTGTGAGTGCGCTGATGCACTTTCAATATGTCAGCTCTGGTAAAGCTCTTTTCGCACTGTGTGCATTGGTGGGGTTTCTCCTGTGTATGAATACGCCGGTGCAGCTTCAAGTTCCACAGTCGGCTGAACTTATTTCCACAGAGCATACAGCAGTATGGTTTGTCACTTGCATGGCTGCACTTGTGTTTCTTCAGATCAGAAAAAGACACAAAACCCTTCCCACAATGGCTGCAGAGGTGAAGGCCCTCCCTGGAGTGAATACGCTGATGCACTTTCAGATTGCAGGCTTGCGTGAAACTCTTTCCGCACTGAGTGCAAGTGTACGCAGAGCCCGTTTTATGAGTGTTCATGTGTGCCTTCAGGGACGCTGAGTCAGGAAAGCTCGTGTGACATTGACTACAGCTACGGGGTCTTTCTCTGCGACTCACAGTGTGCACCTGAAGGCTGTCTGAGTGATATTCAGCATTTTTGTCAACTGATGTCATCTCATCATGGAGTTTCTTCTCCAATTGTCCTTCTCCGCTACCTGGCTCCACTTCTCTCTGCCCCCAGTACCTGTCATCTGTATCTTGCAGATACCCATCCTCATTTATCAGAAGATAATTTAGTTCTCCGACATCAACATCGTCATGAGGAGATCCTGAAACAATCCCATGCTGATCCCCCAAGGGAGCCCTCCTGCTCCTCAGAGAGCCTGGGAGGACAGGAGCTTCATCAGCCTCGTCAGCAACTTCTAGCTCAGTCTGCATGTGACCCGGAGCCCCAAAGTTCACTCGGACACTGAGAGGGTCTTCAAGTCCCTGGCTGCCCAATTCGCTGACACTGAACACCTGGGTCAAGCACTGTGCCTTTGGCTCCACCCCGAGGGCATCTTCCAGCCTGCTGAGCTCCTCTGCATTGAACCCGGGCCCAAACCGCCGATTTCCCTTCAAGGCCTGCTGGATTCCCTGCCTGGAGCTAGAGGCCCACTCCTCATCAGAACACTGCGCTTGCTGCTCGTTGAAACCCCCGTCTAAGTGAGCAGGGTAGACATCATCTGCTATGGAGTGGAGAAAAACAAAAGCCCAGGTTAAGATTGACCACAAAACCCAAGATAAACACTGGTCCCTCTCCAAGAACTTACCTTCTAAAGAAACAGGCCATCTCTCTGGGACCTCGGGACTCTGAGATGTCAGTTGGAAAGCCTCCTTTTTCAGACTGTCAAGTTTGGTACTTTCTAAATTTATAGCCTGTTGGAAACAGTTGGAGAATGGAAGCAATTTAGTCTACCTGAATTCCCATGAAAATACCTTTTACACAATAAAATGACACTAAAATGTATCAATTAAAAATTAAGTCACATCATACAAGACAAGAATTAAGGCCTACAGCCTATCCAAGTTAACGTAATTTCACACACCTCCGATGACATGGTGGGGCCAGGCATGGTCTCATCCAGTACCTTCACAGCAGGGTCCACATCCTCCCTCGGACAGCCGTCCCACTTGCTCTCCTGAGCTCCTTCCTGCTTAAGACCATGCCCCTCCGTGACACCTGGCCAGGAATGCCGATGCCATGAAATACGGTTAGCAGCCTGGTCTACCCGAGGTTCGCAACACCGACTCGTGGAAAGCAGCCCTGCTGTCATACCCACCGCCACGGGATTTTAGCTGAACTACTCAAACAGAAGACCAAAATGCATTAACAGTGAAATCAAGTCACTCTGGACTGAAGCCCTGGCTATACTTTAAATGGTCATGACAGAAGAGCATGCCTCCAGACCGGTCCGACTCCGACACATCTGTCACACATGCGGTGCTGACCATGGGCTGCTCCAGCTAATCTGTCCTCCATCTGGTCACTGGCAGCTCCGGCTCTGCCACACTCGGCACACCTCGACCGCCCATCTCCTTCCCGCTCCTTGCGCTTGCTCTCAGACAACTGCAGGCGCTTCTTCAGAGTCTCCACCTGCTCCCTGCTGCGGGACACCTCTTCCAGAAAGCTGTCTTCCACCAGTCTGATGATTTCGTACATGGCTGCCTTGAAGACGGTCTCCATGACGCCGGAGAGCTGCGACTGGAACGCCAAGATAGCCTCCGACATCTCGGCTTTTTCAATGTACTGTACACACGCAGCGCTTCCTGGTTATGTAGGTTTTATACGTGGACTGTGGTATACGAATTTTAAGGTTATTACTTAGCTTTGTGTATTCTTGTTAGTTTTGTATTTAACGATGGCATTTCTCTCGACCGGCATCACCAAACAGCCTGTTAATCACCTTCGTGCGAATGGTGTCAAAACATTTCTGAAACGACGCTAGCCAGGAAACTGCTGGAAAATATTAAATGAAGTTAATCTTTGACAACCAATACAAATCGGTGAGACCCGTTAAATCGCGCTAAACCGACAGCGGACTAACGTATCAACGGCAACGTAACGGTTGGTCCCCCAACTTGTTAGCTAGATACAAAAATGACGTCGTCGCTCCACCCTCGAACTTCCCGACTCGAGCCAACTATCTACGGAACGCCACATTGGACAAACTTTACAAACCGAGGCGGTTACCTACAGAACGCCTCATTTTAACCAACTTCGCAAATCGCGGCAGGTATAGCTACGGGACATGTATGTACCAATGTTTAACATTTATATTTGAAATGGGATATCTTCAGTTAAATCGTTCGCGTATTTAAGATCAAATTGTGCCATTAATTACACTTCATTCAGAAACGTTAATAGAACCTAAATTATTTGGGCTGTTGTATTACAGACTTTAAGGTAAAGCTCACCAGGCGGAAGTGAAAACACATCCTGGTTATGCTGTTATGTGTTACACGCCGTAACCAAAACAAGTGCACATTGTTTCAGTACCAGCTGGTTCAATCAGGGGTGAAGCTTTTGGCTTGTGAACATCGTGGTAAATACTTCCTCTCTAAGTCTGATGTGAATAGTCATACGTGAATGCACACCAGAAAGAAAACATACCACTGTGGGAAAAAGCATAAAGTAGCATTCAGTACACATCTGCTAAGAGACTCGGGAAAGAGTCTGTACAGCTATCCTCACTGCGAGGAGGACTCTGTGGATCTTGGTCATTTCAGAAAGTGCCTGTATGTTCATGGCAGTGAAGAAGTCTTACAGCTGCCAACAGTGTGGAAAGAGTGTCACCCAATGAGCACACCTGAAGAAGCATTAGTGATGGCGCCACCATGCGGAAATGTGTGTGTGCTGACATTCTTGGAGACTTGTTCCTGGATTGTCCATTTCACTTCTTGCCATGTTTTGAAATATACTTTGTCGAGAAAATTAAGCATTTCCTCATAAAGACTGTTTATATATTGATGAAATTGGCACTGAAAAAATTTGTAGGTATTTTGGCCCAATTATTCATTTCAAATGATGGAATAATAGCGACAGTTATCTGTATCCTGAAATATTAATTATCAGCAATGACTGGCAGATTTCCTATGTTGGCATTTAACAAGGTTGATGTTCCAGCAATGGCATTTCATTAAACGGAGTTCATTTCACTATTTAATAATATCGGTCTATATTTAATGTGACCGTTAACCTCCACCTGGCTTACATGGTTACAGTCAGTGGAGCTGGATAGAAATTAAGTGTCCTCTGCATTTAGTATCTGGTAAACAGAGAAAATATTCAGATTCAGGCATAAGTCCTACTAGGCAGCCTAACCCCATCTCCTAGCATCACGCTGCACTTATTTCTAGCTCTTTTTCTGTCATTGCTTTTGTTTATGGGAGAGGGAACCTTTTTAATGTAAAAGCTTAATCTCACAGCCCTGTCCCACACAGATGTGGCTGTGTGCCGACCCAGCGGGGTCTGTCCCGCACCCACGTCAGTGCGATGATGTCATTTGGGTGGTTACTTTAATCTGCGCTGAGTGCAGTGCAGCCTCCACACAGGATGGTTACGAGAGGTGGGCATGCAGATGATAAGGAATCAACAGGAATTGTGGTGGTTAAGAGGATTGGGGACAAAGGAGAACAGGAACAAGGGGATTAATGAAGGAGGGGGCAGGCTAACGGAAGCCGTTGAACACATCTGTCTTCACAACTGAATAACGCGTCACGTGAAATTCTCTGAGTGCAAAAGTGAAAGCCGCTTCACACAGTACCCGATTTAGAGGTTCACTCCATTGCCTCTAATGATTTTATTATGAAAGTAGTGGTAAGAAAAAGACGCAGTATGTGGGTAGTTTCTGTATGTAGGGCCAGTTTATTCATTCGCCTGCCCTTTGATGTTCTTCACACTTAAGTGATTTTTTTCTCTGTTTATCTGTGTAGCCATTTTCCCTGTCCCTTATGTAGCAGTGTATTTTCAATTATTAAAGTCATATTTAAACATCTGAAAGTTGTGGAATTAGTATCTTTTACTGACCAGGAGAGGAGGGAGAGAGTGTGAGGGAGGACAGCTGAGAGAGAGGGCAGTGGCAGAGGAAAGTCTGCATGTAGCAAGCAGGACAGATCCTCTGGCTGCCCGAGTTCGGGATCGGGGATGGACAGACCACAGGATTCCAACAAGACAGTTAAACAGGTGAGCATTGTGCACACTGGTCTTATGTTATCCCCTTAGCCCATGTGTTTGCTGCCCAGCATATAGTTTTTCTGTAATTTCAGTAAATGTGTGTCTTTCCACATGTGGCTGTCTTTACAGTGCAAGTGAAAAAGGTATGTAAGTGTGCCTGTTAGCCCAGAGGCTGACAGACTGACTACCTGAAATCCTTCAGCTTTACTTTTAAGTGAGTTTGTTCATAACTGGCTTAGGGCATCGATCCACATGTGGGCTGGTCACTTCGTCAGATAGTTTGTCAGCATGTGAGTGAGTTTGTGTGTCACTCTGAGAATCTCTGGTCATACGTCAGCCCTTTATGAAACGTACGGATGATCGGCAACGAAGGTGGAGCAGCTGTTCCAGCACGGGTGGCATGGAGAGAGGTAGACACAACAAGAAGGGGCCCCGTACCAAAACCCACAGCCTGTCTTCAGCTCCTGAGGAGAAGGATGAGAAAGACAAGAGGAAGTTTAGGGCTATCATCGACTCTGTCTTTGGTCAGGTAGGAATGTAATATCAGTGTGGAGTATTTGGTAGCACTTGTTGTTGTTTAGTCACGCAGTCGTGTCCGACTCTTCGCGACTCCATGGACCACAGCACGCCAGGCCGCCCTGTC
>JAACJT020000042.1:7599565-7611555 GCA_009936485.2 Gymnarchus niloticus
TTCAAGAGTGATACGCA
This sequence comes from Gymnarchus niloticus, assembly GCA_009936485.2. Lineage (NCBI taxonomy): Eukaryota > Metazoa > Chordata > Actinopteri > Osteoglossiformes > Gymnarchidae > Gymnarchus > Gymnarchus niloticus. The sequence continues at coordinate 7,599,583 of JAACJT020000042.1, forward strand.
CGGTACAGTGAGATTCAAGAGTGATACACACGGCATGGTGTAGTCCAAGAGTGATACACACGGTACAGTGAGATTCAAGAGTGATACACACGGCATGGTGTAGTCCAAGAGTGATACACACGGCACGGTGTAGTTCAAGAGTGATACGCACGGTACAGTGAGATTCAAGAGTGATACACACGGCATGGTGTAGTCCAAGAGTGATACACATGGTACAGTGAGATTCAAGAGTGATACGCACGGTACAGTGAGATTCAAGAGTGATACACACGGCACGGTGTAGTTCAAGAGTGATACACACGGTACAGTGAGATTCAAGAGTGATACACACGGCACGGTGTAGTTCAAGCGTGATACACATGGTACAGTGAGATTCAAGAGTGATACACACGGCACGGTGTAGTTCAAGAGTGATACGCACGGTACAGTGAGATTCAAGAGTGATACACATGGCACAGTGAGATTCAAGAGTGATACACCCTTACAGAAAAAACACGTGGGTTTTGGAACATTACATGGAAGTGATTTTTTTCTTACATATAAAAAACACATTTCCACATGTGAAATGTGGAAAAAATGCAAGTTTTTTTACATGTGAAACTGTGAATTTTACATGTTTTCTTCTGCAAAGGGCAGCTCAAACATGAAACAGACCCAGTGGAGCTTTTCACCAGTGACATATACCTAGTGTAGGGTAGTTCAACGGTGATACAGAAAGCATGTACGTCAGTTTTATACTGATACAGACCCAGGGTAGAGGAGCTCAAGGGTGATGCGGATTGACACTTCAAACTAGTTAATGTACACGTTACCCAGGACACTCGTGGTAAAACCCACCACACTTGCATGCAGCACAAAGATAAATGATTTGAACATTGGTTCTGATATGTCTGTCTAATGGCCATCCTGAAAACAAGCTGATGGCAAGCCACCAGCCAGTAAGGGCACAAGTCCAGGGTGTGAGCTCACCAGCCCCCGCTTCCCAGGACACATCTCAGCTGCCACCACCCCCACCACTTTGACGGAGTCTCCCTCTAGGAGACACAAACTGGAGAAGCACGTGAACACAAGCCTAGCATCCAACCAACCGCTTGTTCTGCAACAGAACAGTGACGTCCCACACTAACATCGAACTCTTCATCATAGATTCTCGGTCAAAATTCAACCGGTTTTGCTCAGGTTTGTTCCGGAATTGGAGTCCTAATGTGAATCAGTGTTGGCCCTGGGACATTTGTCCAGAGAAGCAGTAGTACTAAATCCTGATCTTTAGGCACAGAGTCACAGCTCACCGACGAGGGCCAAGGTGTCGTGGCTTTTTCTGCCAAAAGATCATTATCTTTCGCCTTCCTACTTAGGGTCTACTTTTACTTGTAGACCTTATAATTAATAGTAAAATGACCAAAAAAAACCCCAAAAAACTGAGGCAAATTCATTGTTATACTTGTGGATAACGTTGATTTTCCCAGTTAGGAGTAGATATCATGCATGTAGTAATATCGTGTGTAAAGGGTCGTGTTTGTAAAGGTCAGATTCCATTATGTTGCTCCTGCTCCTTCCATGGACTCTGATAAGCGAAGGCTTTTTTTGGTTCCTAATGTCAGCTTCACATCCTTTTTGCCTCCCTAATTACGTTTAAACTCGTCGTGCTGTTGTCTTTCTCTCTCCCATGAAAGCCCCGCTTTTGTCCCGATGCCAAACCCGACATGGGCATTCCGCCGCCTCGCCTCGCCTCGCTTCTCCTCTCCTCTCCTCTCCTCCTCCTCCTCCTCCTCCTCATCATCATCATCATCATCATCATGCATCACTGCCCATCTATGGCATCTCCCCGTCTCCGCGACCTGGCTGCTGACGTATGAGAGATTCCGTGGCTGCCCACCGCCGTAGGCGCCCCCCGGGCTCTGGGTATAAATGGGGGTCCTGGACACGGACTCGGCATCCAGAGCTTCGGCGGAGATAGCAGGCAGTCCGGCGTCACCACAGGCTAACTCGCTCCCGGCTTTGGTTCGAGATGGAGAGCAGCTCTGCAGCGCAGCATCGCCCGGACTCCGGCGTCCTTCCCAAGGGTGAGAGGCTCGGTTCGGCTCGGCTCGGTTCGGTTCGGCTCGGCTCGATTCGGTTCGGCGCTCTCTTGGTCACTTCGGGCTTCGTAATGCCGGTTTAGAGCCTTAAACGACATCAGACACTCGTATTTGTGGTACTTGGTGTCGGTACCGCTCTCATTCATACTTCAGCTTATTTCAGGCGGTCTTGAATCCTCCGGAATCGCCGGGTTTTCAGCGGAGCGTCGAAATTCACACTTGGCGCTTCAGTCTGGCTTCTCTGGCTAACTTTTACGCACAGACATGCTGAAGCTCGGCTGTAGCTGGAGCTTCTCCATCCCAGCCTTACTCGACGTTCCCGAGGAGCTGAGGCTTCAGGTGTCGCCTAGGAACCGCGAGACGCCGCTAGTCAGGCTCACGCGACGTTATTAAAGCGTTACTTCAATGTTATCTCAGCGCTCGTTTCCAGCAGAGTACACACCAGGAGCTAAAAGCCACAATGACAGGAGCTCTTATAACGCAAGGCTTTCAGCTTAATTAGTTTCTCTTAGATGAACTTTAGGATGTTCTGGGATGTTCTGAATGTCAGGCCACTTCAGCCGCAGAGTGAGAGGCGCTTTTCTGCTTTCCAGTTGAAAATGAATGAATCAAAGTGCACTTAATTCCGAAAATGAACACTTCAGAAGCTTGCAATACTTCACTTATTAAAGATTAAAGCTCTGGACTGGGAAGACTGGCTATTGTAAATAGCTCTGTTTTTGGGGGTTTCTCCAGAGGCCAGACAGTGACTAGGGCCGCCTGGGGTACGGGGGGCACCATCTGGGACTTGCGTTTGGAGAGAATCTTTGTATTGCAATTTACTCCACTAATGTGAGGTGTAGGTCTTGCTCTTATAAAAGAGTTTGGACTGAACCTCATTTTCCTTCGGCTGTGTGTTTTATGTACTGAAATATGATTACAAAATGCTACAATAGGATTTGTTTCTTAATATTTCATTCTTCAGATGGTGAAAGCACATAGATTTGCTAACCTCGGTCACGGTTTGGTTCTTTGCCACCCAGGTGGTGCCACATTTGTTCTGGTGCTCTGGCTGGCCCTCCTGGGATCCAGTCCCGCCCAAGGGTGCCCACGTCTCTGTGTTTGCTACCCTTCTCCCATGACGGTGAGCTGCCAGGGCCAGAACTTCACACTGGTGCCATCGGGCGTGCCCTACAACTCCCAGCGTGTTTTCCTGCAGAACAACCAGATCACAGAACTGAGGGTGGACTCCTTTGGGTTTGAGACACAGGTTCGTGTGAACAAATTTATTAGTGTTTGTGTGAAAGTATGTACTGTTTGGATTCACCCTCGAGCATAAATGAGTATGTTTGTCGTGTTTAATTTAAAAAAACGTTACATTGAAATTATTTTACCAACAATGTTACAAAGTGCAGATGTGCAGTATTTCCAAGGGCTGTAGGTTTGGCAGAGAGCAAAGAATTACAGCGATGGCATCAGTAATGTGTATGCAAAAGATGGCAGGGGTATTCTCAGCTTTCCTGAGAGTTGGTTGGCACATGTCCCTTCCATCCCTACCAAAATCTATGCCTGTGGTGTTCACACAGTGAAGACTGTCTACAGACCTCCTTTGGATGCTTCCGTGGTTCAGTGATCATTTTCTCGTCAGGTGCTTTGGCTCTTCTCCAACAACATCACCTGGATTGAGGCCGGAGCCTTCAGTGACCTGCGTGAGCTGGAGGAGCTGGACCTGGGGGACAACCCGTCGCTGAGGCGGCTGGAAGGGGGCGCCTTCCGAGGCCTGGAGCGTTTACAGAGCCTGCACATGCACCGCTGTCGACTTGCTGCCTTGCCTCATGACCTGTTCCACAAGCTCTACAGCCTGCAGTTCCTCTATTTGCAGGAGAACCAGCTCCACTTCCTGCAGGATGACCTGTTCTCCGACCTGGTCAACCTCAACCAGCTCTTCCTGCACGGCAACCGAATTCGCACCGTCTCGGAGCACGCTTTCCGTGGTCTGGTAAACCTGGACAGGCTGCTGCTGCATGACAATCGCGTCAAGCAGGTACACCGTCGGGCCTTCCGTGACCTGGGCCGTCTCACCATGCTCTTCCTCTTCAACAACTCGCTGGCAGAGCTCCCCGGCCAGGTCCTGCGGGACGCCAGCTCAGTCCAGTTCCTGCGGCTCAACGGTAACCCCTGGTCTTGTGGCTGTGAGGCGCAGCAGTTGTGGCAGTTCTTCCGTGGCTCCCGGGTCTCCAGCTCCGAGCTGCTGTGCTCCTCACCATCACATCGTCGCGGCCTGGATCTGCGCTTCCTGCGTGAGATGGATTTCGCCCTCTGCCCGCTGCCTGACCCCGGCTCACTGGCCGGGACCACCACCACCACCTTCAGCACCAAGACCCGCTGGTGGTTTTCCAAGCACAAGCCCGTAGCGTCCTCCAAGGGTGTATTTGAGAAGAGCTCGGAGACCATCAAGGCGTTCCCTTTCCATGCCGGCAAACCCCTCGACTTCTCTGGGCCCAACAGTGCTGTCTCTTCCACCAAATACGAGTTTAGTGAGGAGGAGGCTGCACTGCCCAAGCTGGACCCAGAGGAGTACTGGGCTAACTACGGCAATGAAGATGCAGCTGCCACCTCTATGCGCTGCTTCGAGCTGGAGTGTCCCCCCAGTTTTGACTTCCCCTCCCTACCCTCTTCCTCTTCCTCCGCTTCCCCTCTCCTAGCCTTGCTTTGCCTCTCTGCTGTCACTGTCTTCATCCCCATGCTCTTTGGTTGACTGCCCTTCTGCCCCCCCCCTTGTTTCTCCAGATCTGATGACCCTTTTCCCATTCACTGCCCCCACAGACCCGTATCTCGATTCCTTTCAGTTGACTTTCCTGGACCTCCAGGGAAGGTGCCATACTGGCAATAACTGTGGGATTCTCTGGATACTGGAGGGACAGTGGGAAAATAAATATTCAGCCATTGCTGCTCTCACTAATGCACAAAACAGGAAGATGTTGGCTGCTCATAGCAGCCAGGGCTGTAAGTAAAAAATTTACTGTTTCTGATTTTTCAGTTTTCTACTCTGTAATAGCACCTGTGGTGCTGCTGTCATTGTAGGAACTATTAAGCCACTGCTTATACTGTTACAGATTCTTATACTTTGGTCAAATTTTACTCCTGCTGCTACTTCGACTTCTACGCCATTACAATTCTTTTTTCTACTCTTACCATTAGCTACTCGCTTCAGTCGTTATCACTGTATAAATGCATATCGCAGCAGATGCATCCCCGTGCCAGCAGGGGACAGTGTTGGTCCCACTGCTGTCCTCACTGTGGCTCCTGGCACGCACTGCGCTGTCAGTGTGAGATGCTCCAGCTCCCGCTTCATAGGGCAGACGCTCTCCACCGCTGCCGTCAACCCTCCTGAGTTTTCCACCCAGACCATTTTGATGCCGTGACGTAAGAGGCTGGGCTGTGTGTGTGTTCTGCTCGCTTTTACCAACCAAATATCAGCAGCACCAGTCACACCTCCTGGTGCTGCTTGTTTAAGAGTGCTATGGAGACTGAGCACACACACAGAGGAGGCTGTCAGGCCATGTCAGTGCGGGATGTCCAACGTGGCGACAGAGATTACGAAGTCAGAGAGGATGGAGCGTGAGAAAGACGGGGAGATGAACCGAGGCGCGGGGATGGTGCAGCGGTGGTACAGCGTGGCACAGCGGTGAGTAACCACGTCCTGTCTGTCAGGACTGCCAGTGCCTTCAGATTGAGGACACACCAGCAACGTCACCTGCAAGCACTTTGCATGTGACAGCCGTGACCCTTTTTCTACAGCGTGTCTGTGTCGTTCTGAGTAGTGATTCTTATTAAGGGTGATGAGATTTCTCAACATCCCAAAGAGGGGGATTTCTATCCTAACCCTCCCACTTACCTTCGCCTTCACACGCCATCAGGGGGAGTTGTCATAGCTGAGGCAGTCAGACTGGCGTACAGAATGGACTGGGGTGCTGTGAAAAGCAGGCCAGAGTGGGTGGATCAGAGCATAAGGTCAGGAGGCACAATTCAACAGAGGAACAGAACGGCACTGATTCGACTCGGCAGAGTGACTTGGCTGAGATCGGTGGTGTGAGTGCCATGGGACTGACGGACATATCGGACAGCCTGCTGAGTGAGGCTGGCACAGGGACTGAGTGACTGACTGGGTGACCCATATGAATGGGTCCCGCTGAACCACTGACACAAATGATGACAATGCCAGCAAGTGACAATGAAGTACTGGCAGATTGACTAGCTCCCAGTCTGTGGTTCAGTAGAAGGCCAGAAGAAGTGTAGAGATTGAACTTGACCGACGCTGCACCCCCTGCTTTGGCGGTGACCTCTGTGAGTGGCGACACTCCTGCCTGATTTACCCAGCTGGACCAAACACCCCCACCAGACTGCTCACTGCTGAGAATCCATCAGACGGTGAAATGGTGGATGTGGGATGTGAGCATCATAAGCTCATAGAAATGCATAGAAACACAGAAGGACGACCTGGCTGGCTGGTTTTACCATCTTACTGTTGCTGGGTGTGTGTGAGGGAGATATTGAATCTGATGTATCAGTTTATCTTCTTTAACTCCACTTTAGTTCCAGATTTAATGGCTGTGATTTGGTCTAACTGTGTTTTGAGCAGCATTTTTAAAGCCTCAGATTTTGTGAAATATTGTTGAATTGTTTCAAGAATGAGAATAAATGTTATCTTTTTATAAAATGTTCTTTGTGTGGGTGTGTCTTTTTAACCTGTGAAATGCATCCTTAGATGTATCAGACAGAAGGAGAAAGCAAATGATTACAGTAGCTTGTTCTATTCTCTCCCACTTCTAAAGCCTTCATTTTCTGTATTTCCTTTTCTTTTAGTATATTAAACACAAAAGTGCTGACAAAGGCCTCATTAAGGCTTTCTCTCCAGAAATTGTTCATAAATGCAAGCCTTTGACAAGTTCTGTTTAAAACAATATCTCCTCTTGCTTAGAAATAAATCTGAGAAGTGTGTATATATATATTTTTGTCTAAAACCAAACATTTAGTAGCTTTACAAATGTCATAGAATCTACTCAGAAATCCAGCATTACATCAGTAACTGAAAGTCCTACACACAAATCCCACAATGGAAAAATTACAGGAACATCAGCTCTAAAGTCATTAACTCCAAAAGCACCATGCAAACTGCAGAAACAAGAAATAAATAGCAATAAAGATTACAGGGGGATATCTCTGTAGTCTTACCCATCCAGGGTTGGGGAGATTTGAAAACTGCCCCCAGTCTATGCAAGTGCAGTCTGCATGTTCTGCCCATCTAAATCTTATTGGACTTTACTTAGTAAAGACTTTTCTGATAACCCAGTGTGCCTGATTATGGCTATAAACCAAATTATTCAACTTACTGCTCATGAATTATGACATTTCTTCTCCCCCCAAGTTTGAAACATTGACTAAATTGTCCAAGAATCCAACTAGCCAATGGATGTGCTGTGATCTTAGGTAACCAACCAGATGTACATTTTAGGCCCCAAAAATGTTGGGACATGAATGGATTAGTACCTCAAGGTGATGCTGGTTCTGGAAGCCCTGCTGTTTTTGATTCACTCAGTGGCCCAGGCCCAACTATACCTCTGAGTCATGGGATGGGTAAAGGAGAGGTGTTTGGGTATAAGACTCCAATAAATCCTTCCACTTTTTGAAGTGTTATGTCCTGTAGGCACAGGGTCTGCTTGCAAGCTGATGGGACCCCAACCAGTGTGCTGCATGATGTTTGGACACTATGGGCAATTTAGAAAAAGCCTGCAATACGTGTCTTTGGACTGTGGGAGAAAAGCTGAAAAGGAGAACATGTAAACACCACACACGTACACTGATAGGAGGTGGGATTTGAGCTCCCAGTCATAGAGAGGGGAGGGAGCGGCAATAACCACTGATCCACCAAGTCGAGTTAAAGTTTTAAGTTTTATCGTCACGTGTTCTGGAGAGCACAGTGAAAATCTTGTGCCAGAGCTGCAGGGTAAGGGACAGGGCAACACAGACGACAGGGTAATGGGGGGGGCTACAGTGCATAGACATAAGGCAGTGCGTAAGACAGGACAGTGCAAAATTACAAACAACAGGCAATAATTAAAAAGTGTGTTTAACCAGTGAATATAAAGTGCAGCAGTGAACAATTGTGCAAGTAATGACTGATTACTAAGGAAAGTTCTGTTCAACTGAGTGGCAGAGGGCATAAGTCATAGATAGATAGATAGATAGATAGATAGATAGATAGATAGATATTTTATTGATCTCGAAGGAAATTTAGTCATCGATTGTTCAGTAGCCCGATGGCCTGTGGAAAGAAGCTGTCTTTAAACCATGTCTCCCCCAGCCTTTCAATTTAAAAGAACTGATAAAATTTGTGACTGGTTGGTATTTTCCCAGCCTTTGGTGTGTAGCTTTGCAGGTTCTGTGCCCATCCCTGTGTCTGGAAAATTTCTGATTCAAATTCCATGGCTGGCAGGGTGACTCTCTCACCACTGGGCCCTTGAGTAAAGCACTTAACCCCGTTTACTCTATAGGTGTTGGATGCTGGCTGACTCTGTGCTCTAACTCCAAAACCTGCTCTCAAGGGCACAAGACAGAATACGTGAGAACTACCCAATTTCCCCAGGGGGTTGAGTAAAGTACAACTGATTTTATTTTATGGACCAAGCTTGTGATTGGCTTGGTCAGGCTCTCTCGGCCCGTTCATGGTTTTCCAGCTGAGCTGGCCTTCGAATCGTTTACTGCTTTACTTACTGAGGACCAGGAGGCTTTCACAGCGAAACATCAGCCAGACGTCCTTTTAGTCTTTCATATAGACAGATTCCAGCGTATTCCTAAGTCTGCCTGTGAGTCTGTGTAAGGAGCAGAGAGAAGAATGGGTGTGTCTTTATCTTTGGGGGGATCCTGGTGCATCGCAGGCCGTCCCACCCAGGTGTTATTCTGTATTATTTTGTAACTTTTAGGACCCTTATTTAAAACAGCTTACAGTTACACCCATTTATGCAGGTGGATGTTTTCCTGAAAAATTAAGTATATCACTCCAGGGTACAACAGAAAGCCCTGCATTAATCCCTTCTATAACCACAGTGGAACCTGCTGCCCGTAAGTACTAAATGAAAATATGAGTATAACTTTACCATAACAAATAAACAGCAGAATCACTGCAGGTTAAACTATACATTCTGATTTAAAATGGCAGTTGTGATCTTTAAAAATACAAGAATATCAGGATGTAGCTCACTCGGGGCCTGACCTTCATGCATACTGCAAGAGTAATGGCTTTATGTCTTTATGATGATGACGTAAAAGGTTTAGTTGACCATACAGCCAGCTGGGGCTCTGAAGCAGGGGTGGGAACCAATAAGAAAACGCTAATGAGTTAACTAATGAACGAGTGGGAGCTTCATGTGTGAGTCACACTGACCAAGGATGGAAGGAGGCAGAGAAGGAACGAGGGAGGAGACTGTGCCGGAAATCATGAGTGTGTGTGTGTGTGTGTGTGTGTGTCGCTGAATGAATCTTAGAAGACGGGGGGGGGCACAGGCGTCTGTACCCATCCCACTACCCTTCATGTAACTTTTTACACGCAGTGTTTGTGGTCTCTGATGGCTCGGAACATCCTGGGAAATCTGTCTTCACGGATGCTCATCTGTCAGCCTGGTCCCCCCCCCCCCCCATCTTTCACCTGTAATGGTCCTCCCCTCACTATATACAGCGTTGCCGTGACTTCCTCGCTCCCGCATTCTGTGTGTCATCAACGTGCCTCATTGTGTCCTGGCCATTTCCTCAGCCTGTGACTATGAGAACTCTGATGGACAGTCAATCCTCCCACTCCTCTCAGCGGCCTGTCAGATCTGCATTGTGCCTCTTTCATTCCTCCACGTCTGTCTTTGTCTTTCTTTTCCAGTTCTTCACAGACTGTCACAGCATCCATGCAGTCCCATCCCGTGTGACGCTGCTAGTCTGTTGGAGCGTCGCTCAGGCACTTCTGTTGTGGGTGTGCACGTGCGCGCCGTGTGTCTTTTGATGGTGTGTACGTGCGAATTACGTCTGCTTCTTTATCTGACGCACTGAATCCAAATGAAGCCTTTATCTGCAAAAGAAAAGCTGTAAAGTGAGACAGAGAGCCAGGGATACATTTCCCAAGCCATCTGTTTAAAGTGGGGGAATGGAGGGAGAGTAAAACCCACAAGAGGGCGTGAGTGACAACGGAGAGAGTCGGAAATCCATATTTTTGGATGCATCCTCGTCACCGTACAGCCCAGCCCCATAGTCAGCAGAGCATACGCACGCAATCTCACACGCATTCACACATTTTCACAGGCAGACGCAACATCGCATGCATATTCAGAAAACACGTGCAGTATTACGCTCTTTTGAAAGGCACACAATAGTGCATATGCAACATGCATGGCTCCTTAAGGATGTTTCTGGACTCTTTAGAGGGAAAACATTTGTCTACCAGCAAGGTGCAGTTTTCCTAGTTAGCACATCTGTCAACATAAGTGTCCTGGATTTTTGTTAATTATTCACAGACTGAAATGCTGTTTATAAACACAGTTTGTCAAACGTTAAAATCCGTGTACCAGAAGAAAGAAGATTTCTAAACAGTTCTAAGAACAGTCGCAACCAGCTTTTCCGTCCGGACTGTCCTTTGCTAAACCCTATAAGTGTTATGCTCAGCATTGCAGGGGAAAGTGGTTGATGGTAAACCGAGTGAGCAAAACTTCTGCAAGCTATGGGGAAGCTTTCCTGGTACATTAGTTCTGCCTCATGTGGTTGGTGGGTACCCTGGGTGGGGTAAACATTGCTTACTTTTATGTTGTCCAACCTGACCCAGGCCACAGGCTGTACACTGAAGCCAAAGCATCTTCACAACACTGAATTTCTAGTAAGTGTGTGTATTATTTTACTGAGGAAACTCTCATAAGGAAAAATGTTTTATAGAAATATACTAAGGGGAGGACTTAGAGCTGCAATACAGAATAACCATAAGGTACTCAATCCATGCAACTTCTAACCACTTATTCTGGTCAGAGTCACCTGCAGCCCCTCCCAGCAAGGCAGGGGACACCCTGGACAGGATGCCAAGCCATCTCAGGTCCATAACTCAATCATACACTACAGGCAATTTTGAGATACCAGCTAATGTAACTGCAGGTCTTTGGACAGTGGGAGGAATCCCATATGATATGGGGGAACATGCAAATTTTATACACAAAGAGCAGAGTTTGACACCCAGCCCAGAGGTGTCAAACTCTCCACACTGTCATGCTGATGATGTAGGCTCTCCATGGCATCACGCTGATGAGGTAAACTCTACACAGCATCGTACTGACGAGGTAAGCTCTCCATGGCGTCACGCTGATGAGGTAAACTCTACACAGCATCGTACTGACGAGGTAAGCTCTCCATGGCGTCACGCTGATGAGGTAAACTCTACACAGCATCGTACTGACGAGGTAAGCTCTCCATGGCGTCACGCTGATGAGGTAAACTCTACACAGCATCGTACTGATGAGGTAAGCTCTCCATGGCGTCACGCTTATGAGGTAAACTCTACACAGCATCGTACTGATGAGGTAAGCTCTCCATGGTGTCACGCTTATGAGGTAAACTCTACACAGCATCGTACTGATGAGGTAAGCTCTCCATGGCGTCACGCTGATGAGGTAAACTCTACACAGCATCGTACTGATGAGGTAAGCTCTCCATGGCGTCACGCTTATGAGGTAAACTCTACACAGCATCGTACTGATGAGGTAAGCTCTCCATGGTGTCACGCTTATGAGGTAAACTCTACACAGCATCGTACTGATGAGGTAAGCTCTCCATGGCGTCACGCTGATGAGGTAAACTCTACACAGCATCGTACTGACGAGGTAAGCTCTCCATG
>JAACJT020000042.1:7616250-7630714 GCA_009936485.2 Gymnarchus niloticus
GCCGGCCTGCGGCGCACGCCCGTCGCGCCGCACCACCGTTCCTCGCCGCTCTGCTCCCCCCCCAGGACCGCCCCCCCCCCCCCCCCCCCCCAGTCGAAGTCCAGCCTGGAGATGGAGAGCCAGTCTGCTGATGTAGAGCCCCCTCCTCCTCCCAAACCTGAGCTGAGATACCCTGGTCTGTCCCGAGGGCAGATATCTTTGGGTCCCTCTGAGGGTGAGCGTCCTGCCCTATCCAAAGCTTAAAAAAGTTCCATTTTGTTAGTAGTGGAGCATGCAGAAAGTAAAGCAGGGCCATAAACTTCCTCTCTCTTCCCAAATGGCTGCTCAGAGAGCAGTTTGCTGAGCAAGACCCCACCCACCCCCACCATGTACAAGTTCAGGCCTGCATACGGCAGCCCGGGGAGGAACCACAGCGCCCTGAGCCAGTCCTACTCCGGCAAGGTGAGGCCCTCTACTGGCGGATGAAGAGAACAGCAGCCGCAAGTCTCACTGTATGCCAACTGTCACTGTGTTTAAGGTGCTTTTTCTGTCATTAACCGCACATCTTAATTTATTTTCCTTATATTTTTGATGACTCGCTGGCCGGCAGTCAGTCAGGATCAGTAAGTTGGGCCTCAGTTGGCTCTGAGTGTGTCTTGTGTTTTGACACAATATGGTGACAGCTGTCACGCCAGCTGTTCCACTGCTTTGTTGTGAAGCTGCAGTGCCATATTAAACACCAAAGGGTCATTTGGAGCTCTGCCTCTGGGCTTAATCTGAGTGTTTAAAAGGAGGCCTCGCCTTCTGATGATAGTGTCATTCTGCTCCAGCCGCCCTTTGATCTTGTCTTTCCTGTGCGTTGCCGTCAGTTTGTGCCGCCCTGCTGACCCGCCCTTCTGCTCCATCGTCCCCAGATGAGCCGGGGGGACAGTCTGAAGGAATCGTCGTCCTTGCTGCAGTCCAGCCAGCAGGTGGCCTACCGCTCAGAGCCCAGCCTGGACGGGCACCACGGGGAGCCGGGTGTGAATGAGCAGAAGGCCGAGGCGCCGCTGGCCCCCGCTCCAGGAGGGGGCATTCCTGGCTATTCCCTGGGTGGCCGGTCTTACCCCTCCTTCTCGGACCCCGCAGTGCTGTCCGGTGGTGCGACGCGCTCGACTCGCACTGCCCACGCCGTTCTTGGCCCGCCCCTGCCAGAGGGCACCGCGTCCGCCAGCTACCAGGGCTTAGCTAACCAGACTCCACGCAGTGGCAGTCTGTCCTATGACAGTTTGCTGACCCCATCTGGGAGCCCAGACTTTGAATCGGCTGGCCCTGCGCTTTCCCCGGGCCGATTACGCCCCCACCCGCACCCCCACCCTCATGTGCACCCCCCGCCAGTGCTAGGCTACAGCTCACCTTTCCTGTCGGCACAGATCGCCCATCAGCGTGATCCTGGGCTGCACCAGTCACCGACTGCCCTGCTCTCCTCTCCCCGCAAAGCCTACCTGCACAGCGTTAGCCCTCCCCCCACTCCGGTGGACAGGGACCCCCACCGACACCCCCAGCACCACTCCCGGCCCCTGCGCTTCTCACGGGCCCCAGTCCTAGCAGACCCCCACCCTGTGTCCTGGGCCCGATCCCTGGGCTCCCCAGAGGCTCCACAGACCCCTGTGTCTCCAGGCCCCATGCCTCACCGACCACCTCTTGGCAAGTCTCTGTCTTACTCGAGTGCGGCAGCGGCTGAGATGCAGAGTCGACTGGTGCGAAAGGTGTCTGCGGGGGGTGGGATCCAGGCTCCCAAGTGAGTACCGCAGCCCCCCGTAAAGGGCTCTGTGATTCCGTTAACTGACTGATCCTGCTGTGAACAGATTTATACATTGTTGATTGGCTGCGGTCTTTCTGCGTCTCTCATTCTTCTGTTTTCTACTTTGTCTTTCAGGGATGAGGTTCAGATGAAGTCTTACAGCCGCTCAAACGGGCAGCCAAAAACTGTCCACCCTGCGTCTCCTCATCACTCGGCTTCCTCCCCATCTTCTCCTTCCCATCCCGGAAGCCCGGTCCCTCTGACCGCTCGCCCCGGCCTGGCCAGTCACAGCACATCCTCTCCACATAGCCCCACCCACAAACAAGGAGGCAGTGTGAAGAAGGTGACCGGCGTCGGTGGGACCACCTATGAGATCTCGGTTTGACTGAAGCGAGCGGTCCCTCCGTATGTGACTGCTGTGGGGTGAAGAGACAGTCACCCCGTGGCCAAAGCTGTGGAGGCTGTAAAAACAAGACGGGCAGCTGACGACTCCCAGTATGGGATGACTGGAGGGGAATGTACAGTTGGGTTTATGGCCCAAGAAGCTGAGTGTGTCAGCAACAGGCCTGCCCTCTGCTAGCTCCTCCAGAGAGGCATGGAGACTACATCCTTGGTATAGCAGCAGAGGCCATCTTTAAACACTTGGCAAGAGGTGGTAAAGATGTACAGAGTTATACAGATGATTCCTGCCTGCCGTGGATGAGCCAGGTTCTCCCTGCTTGCAGTGCGGTTGGCTGGCATGCCACACAGCAGGCACCTTCACCTCCTGGGCGTTTGATTTTTATTTATTTTTTACATTTTTATATCGTGGGTTGAATAAAATTATGCTGAAGGTGGCCAATACTATCTGTGCTGCAAAGCATTTGGGAAAAGGGACGGTCTTTGTTTTGGCTGGTGGAACCTCCCACTTGAGTCTTAGGGTTGGCCACAGCAGACCTGCCTGATGACACTTTCCATGGGCCTTGGTAAATTGGTTATTCTTTCAAAATGCGAGTATACAGTCATGTCTTGGGGCTGTTCTGAAGTAGTTGCTGAGGAATGACGGACCTCCTTTTGAATTGCTGTATAATTCTGAATGTTTAATGTTCAATTTATCGGTTAAGAGTCATTAGTCAGGTTGCCTTACGGCTGGCCAATGGGCTTAGGCCTGTGGTGTACAAGAGTGAGAAGCGAACCAATCAAATGGTGGTTCACTTTATCTTGGGCTGTTAAGAAATTTGAGTCTGATCAATCCAGGCAAAGGAAAGCGTTTAAACTTTTAAACTTGCACTGAAGCACATTGTGATGTAAGATGACTAGAATGTGACAGCCTGTGCTGGCCCAGGAATGACAGGGAAGGTGGGAATCTGAGTTGTGCATGTATGAGTGGCTGTATGTGTGTGTCTGTCAGTATGGCTGAGCACCAATAAATGGTTTATAAAACACTTTGCCATTTAGCCTTTTTGGCTAACTGCTGAATTATGGGTGTTTTCCTACACAGCTCTGTGGGCTTTTGGTGAGAGGCCTGCCTGTGCTGCCCATACCTGCCCATGAGCAACCAAGCGAACTGCTACCTTCATGTAGGATTAGACATGCGTCATTTGAAGCGTTGGTGCTGGTCCTAAAAAGCGTTTCTGCCCTAATTGAGCTGTGCAGAACTATAGCTGTATATGTTTGACAGTACATGTTAAACCCACATCTGGGATACCACCTCCTCTTCCCCAACATCTGCTGCCCCTCAGGCTAACAGAAGTCCTAACAGTAAAGAGAGGACTGCCTTCCTTAGCCAGAGTCACAACACGATGCTAGACTCTGTTGTCTTAGGGCAGGGGCAAGACCATTCCCCTGCACACAAAGCGGCCAGTTTGGCAAAAACAGACAGCCAGCCCTGTTACTTAAAAGGAAGCAGTTTACCATGACAGTGCAATGAAGCCCTGACTCAAAAGGGCTCTTTAAACTAGTTACTTATTTTGCAGTCAGAAAGAGCAAGTACACAGACAAGGAGGTCAATTAAAACATCACAGCGGTTTTAATGGTAAAACAGTAATCTTTTTACAGAAATGCAAATTAAAAAAAACCTGGGAGGGGACTCCTTTAGAACCTGGAACAGAAGTCCAGTTCAAGAAACATTAAACCCCATCGGAGCTGTGAGCCCCTAGCTCCTGAACACAACAGCACAAGCTGAAGTCCCCTTTGAAAGTATTAGTGGTCTGATACCAAAGGTTCTATGTGTAACATCTCGATGTAACTACCAGGAGATAAAAAGTGAAATTCTGAATTTCTCATTTACATTATGACCTCAAACCCAAACATCTTCAGTATATACCTAAAAGGAATTGGCCTTGCCCTTCCAATACTTTGAGGGGACTGTACATAAAGATTAAAGGACTTATTTTTGCGTCGGCCACAAATCGTTAAGCCAAGGAAAAAAGCTCAGATCAAAGAGAAACCATCCAGCCATCTAAAGCCAATGTGTTTTCAATAAGGTGGCATTAGGCTTCATGCCAGCATATTTGCTGCTGTGCCAGGAACTTGAGACAAATGGAACATGAGAAATGACTAAGTTAGCTGGTCGATTTGGGCTGTCAGCTCTTTCAGCTGACTGACACCTTTTGCTACGGCAGGCGCTTACAAAAAAAAGTCATTGTCTGGGATTGACTGAAAAAGGAAGACCCTTAAATTTCAGTAGTACACATCTGTCAGCTGAACAGCTGGAGGTAAAGAATCTGTAGAACAATCTGCAATAAAAAGCATGTTATAGACTCACAACAACAAAGGAACACAAACAGCTAAGTCCATCTTGCCATACCTTCCAAGGTTGGCCATCTCTTGCTCTGACCCACACCTTCTTTGTTGTTTGCCTAATCCTATCCAGTCTATAGTTTTGCAGCAGCACAGATGATGCATAATGGAGTGTGATCACTGGCATCTCCTCCTACTTGTCCTTCTTGGTCTCTGGCCCAGAAACCAGCTCATCTTCCTCAAGCACGGCTGGGAATGGTGGCTCGGCACTCTTCTCTGCTTTCCCCTTGGACAGCTTCTTGGACTTCTGGTACAGCTCATTCAGGTTGAACTCACGGATGATGTTCTCCTAAAGGTAAGGTGCACAGGTGGCAGTCCCATCAGCAGTGGCGCCATCTTCTAAGTGGAGGCTTTGCACCATCGCTCCACACCACTGAACTTCAAGACGAGATATTTTTATTTTTCAGCTCCTCAAACTAAACTGGCCACATGCTCATATGGTGTTGGTTTGTATAACATTTTAATGCATCATTGTAATACTTGAGATTTACACCATAGGATCACGTTACCATGCCCCAGATCTGCACACGTTGCCCTCACCTCTGTGAAGCTCCAGGAAACCGCGCGGCCCTTCTTGTCCACCTGGGGGCGCCGCATTAGCTCTTTGCCTCCCTGGAACAGCAGCAATGAGGGAAGCTGCTTAGACAGCGGGGAGGTGCTCACCTTGTACCTGCAGGAGGCAGGAGGAAGACTTACACCATACAGGTAGCATCTAACAGTCCAACAGCATGTTGACAGTCTTGCAGACAGGTCCATACAACATTACAGCAAGACCTGGCGAGATGGGATGGAGAGAGAAAATTGCAGACTGCCTATGCAAATCAGATGATCTTCTAGATGGCTGACTGGGGACGACCAGAGAGGACCTACTTCTTGGAGACCTCTCCGTATCTCCCCACATCCACCTTTCCAAACTTGAGGCCGGCACAGTTGTACCTGTGAAGTAGAGAAGTTACATGCGTGTCGACACCCGTGATGCTGTGTACACGAATGTGTGCGTTTTGGAGCATGTGCGTCGCTCGCTCTTACTTGAGAGAGAGGTCAGCATAGACAGAGGCAAAGGACTGACATTCAGGAGACCAGTTGGCAAAAAACTCCACAATCCAAGTCACACGACTGTCCCTCTCCAGTTCCTCCTGTGATTACACACGTCAAGTGAGATGTTAAACATAATCCTTAAGGATACTATTCCATACTGTAAAAACTCAAAGCCACTTGATATTCACTTCAGTGGTAGATATGGATATTTAAAAAAGCATCCCATCGACCTCTGCTGTGACACTCACAGCTATGGTTTTGTCGCTGAAGTATTTGATGTACTCAGGGCCCATGTAGAGAGGAGGCTTGCAGGTCATCAGAAACACTGCAACACACAAGGAGTCAGAGCCCAGGGACACCGGTACTGTTCTTATTCCTACCACCAGACCTTTGAGAAAGTGCATCCTAACTAATCTGTTAGGAAGGGTTTATGTGCAGACACAATAAGAAACGTCAATACGATGTTGTACGTAATTTTCTGAAACTGCTATAGTGTATTATACAGCATTAAGAATGATACGGTACCGCAGAAGGGACACGCGGAGCAATACTGAAACACCGAGGTACTGACCGATGCAGAGAGTGAGGTAGAGGAGGCCCATGCGAATGTCCAGCCGGAAGAAGAGGATGACATTTGCTACCTTAGAGAAGACGATGATATTCCCAACATGCTGCTCCACAGTAACTGTGAGAGAGAGAGAGAGAGAGAGAGAGAGAGAGAGAGAGAGAGAGAGAAATGAGGGGGGCAAGCCAAACGACCTTTGGGCAGAAGGTAAACAAACATGACAACATTACATGGGTGAAGTAAGGACACAGTGATACAGCTTTATTTACCACACAGCACAATCTGTGTTGACAGTAGACATAGTACCATGTGTTTAAGCAAAACATGGTCACGGTGTCTAGCCAGCCGGGTCTTTCATCTGCCAAGTCACAGGCAAAGGTGTCTGTGTAGCCCAGGTTAGCTGAACAATGCTTTCATACTAAAAGCTGGAATACTGAAGGAATACTGCTTGCAGCCAGCAGGTTTGAGTCAGAGAAGCCTCCACTGAACCCATGTAACAAGGCAGAACACACAATGAATGGTAAGGCTAGAACAAGCATGTCACTCTGCATGCATGACAGCATTAAATAAAACCAGCGAAGACCAGTAGAAACACTTACTCGCCCTCCTGTTCTTCATCATGACGATGGCGCTGAGAAACATCAAGATCTCTACCTCTCTCTGCAGAGGTAGCAGACACCGGATGTTAACACCGACTATCCTGCTCACACCTGCAGATCAGTTCCATCTAAATTTGACTGCTGCTCACATCTATTTTCTAACTGCTCATCATGGCCAGGGACCAATTTCAAGCAGCACAGGGCACAAAGCTGGGGTATATACGCTGGAAGGGATGCCGGTCCATCCCAAGCCACTTGTAGGAGCCTAGATATGCTCGATTAGTTGTTTGTTGATTAGACACACGTTCTTCGTCACCTTGGTGATGGGATCCTAAGAGTACATTTCTAGTAACTGACAGCCAGTTAGGAGTGAGTAAATTATAATCTGGCAGACACTTTGAGATACAACTTAGTAAAGGAGGGAGCCACACGGTCCTTTGACCTTCGTTTCTCTCTAACATCTTGTATGGAAGAACCTCAAAACTCTTGGACATAAAAGAAAATAGTTTTAAGATTAGCAAGTGATCTCGGATTTTTTTTTTTTGCGCGAACCAGTTGGGAGAGAAAGAAGCGTCAACCTGAGGCTGCTTTGCGATTGGAACCTACAGCACTTACATGTCCTACAGACAGTTTAGGGACGCTATAGCCTTGACTGCATGTCTTTGGATTAGGTAAAGAAACTGGAGTAACAGGAGAACATGCAAACTCCACACACACAGAGCAGAGGTATAGGATCTGAAGCCCCAGGCCCCGGAGCCCCGCCGCGAGCTCGGTGTATACGATCTGAAGCCCCGGAGCCCCGCCGCGAGCTCGGTGTATACGATCTGAAGCCCCGGAGCCCCGCCGCGAGCTCCGTGTATACGATCTGAAGCCCCAGGCCCTAGAGGTTACCATCTTATCAAAACAAGACCACGTAGTTGCGTGTCCGAACATCGAAGTGATTTCTGAAGGACCAACATATATATTAGGACATGGTCCCATTTCAGAGGCCGTCTATCCACCTAAACCCGCAACCAGCAACCTTCTCACTAAGGTCTAGAAATGTCCGTCCATAAAATGAAGCTATTCAAAGAGCTGTGATTCGGCCAATAGATACAGACCCAGTCGAAGTCGCAGGAATTGCCATCTTCTCGCTGCGTCGGAAGATGCTCGCAGATTCCGGGGGTTTTGCGGACCATGAGGAAAGCAATGGACAAAAACAAGGAAGCGATATAATAAGGCTTCAGCAGCCACCTATAAACTTGCGGCAGGTGATAAACAAAAGCAAAGAGAGGAGTCAGCAACGCCATTTTCTAGAAACTGCTTCAAGTGCAGGGCAATGCTGAAGCAGCTGGGAGGAACACGGAGCCAGGCGGTGCGATCCTGAAGCCGGGATTATTTGTCGGCAAATTCTTATTTTAAAGGGGCGGCTCATGCACGTCTACGGTTTCTGCTTCAGCCTCAGTCTTAATTCATCGTGCAGCTCGCAACAGTCACGGCTTGGATTGGAAGCAGACCAAGTGATCGTAAACCGGGAAGGATCATGACCAGACTGCTTTATGGCCGTCAGACGCTTCATTAACCACACCATTTGTCTGGGCGGCTTTTCACGTGTGTTTTATACGTATATGTGTGTGTGTGTGTGTGTGTGTACGCACGCAGACACACTTATATCGGAATGCTGGTGTAAGCATTTTCACACGCACAGCACCATGATGACATAAAACGTCTTATGGTGACGTATCGCATTACGGGGCCGAATGGAGTGTCGACATGACGTTTCTACGACACCCGCGTCTGGGGAAAGCTGGTGCGAAAAGAATGACGCGGAAGGTCAGCGGGGACGAAATAAGTGAACCGAAGCCCGCCTCGCACCTGAAGCGTGATTGGGCAAAATATAAGAGGGGGCGGCGATTGCTCGTGATGCGACCCATGATTGGTTTAATGCGAGGAGAACGGGCATCCGGGAGTAAAACGGGGCTCTATGTACCGTACTTTATGATGTAGACTGGCCCAAGTGGGGGAGTCGTATTTTTATTTGAAATAAAGTTGGTCACCGGCTAGTACTTTATTCATGTCAC
Source organism: Gymnarchus niloticus (assembly GCA_009936485.2). Taxonomy (NCBI): domain Eukaryota; kingdom Metazoa; phylum Chordata; class Actinopteri; order Osteoglossiformes; family Gymnarchidae; genus Gymnarchus; species Gymnarchus niloticus. The sequence continues at coordinate 7,625,056 of JAACJT020000042.1, forward strand.
CCCAATGATGTTGCTGTTTTTGCTGGCTTACTCGTGATAGTGGCTAGTTTTCTTGTGTATATATCTTATCGGAATGGTCGTTTTTGTTCTTCAAAATACACGCGATGCATTTACAACTATGGCTGTTCTCCTTAAGTAGCTATATTACGGTTTCCAGGGAGAAGCGAAGCTAAACGAGCCCTAACGTTACGGGCAGCAAACGCGGAGGCTCGGCGTCGTTTGTTGTTGTTGCTCTAGGTATTATATTTATTATTCATATTGGCTCATATTCCAGATAGACATGACGGAAATATTTTCATCTCTGTACGTCCAAAATGACGCCCAGGTTCCCACTGGCTCGTCGACGCTGGGCTTTGCTCCGGGGAAGCCTCCTCCACCGCCCCAAAACCAGGTTCCGATGGCGGTACAGATTCCACACCAGCTCGGGGATGACGGGCCTACCCTCCGGAAGCTAGGGGCCATGAACGAGCCCTTCTATTTACTCCGAGAGCTGCCCGGTAATTGACGACCATGAGCGTGACTAGTGCTCCTGTGGAGCTCGTCCTCAGACTCGGCTTTTATTTCGTGTCTCTCAGTGAGTTAAGTGTACAGTAAGTACGTTTCAGTGCGCCTCGATGGATGGATGGATGGATGGATGGATGGGCGGTCAGCGCCGTGTGAGTTTCCCTGCCCTGCTGATTTATCGAAATGGGCCCACAGACGTGCTCCGTTCTCGGGAGGGTGCTAAAGGGGCGCTGTGTCCTTCTCCCCATCTGTGCTAGTGGGCAATGAGCTGACGGGCAACACCAACCTGATCACGCACTACAACCTCGAGCATGCCTACAACAAGTTCTGTGGCAAGAAGGTGAAGGAGAAGCTCAGCAACTTCCTTCCCGAGCTTCCAGGTGAGTCGCGGATGCTCTGTGCACCCTGCTGGCTGATTCCTCATAGGATGGGAGACCAGGCTGAGTTTCGTTTCGTTTCGTTCATTTGGCAGATGTACACAGCGGTTAAAGATTAGTGCATCTGTGCTGAGCATCCAAACAGGGGTTAGCAGCAAAGTGTAGGGTAGCACTGGGTCGAGAGCCGTGTGGTATCTTTACAGTCGTACCAGGAGGTCCTGCTGGACTGGTTACCATAGGAGTGTTGGCCTCTGGGTTCTGTGAGATCCATGCACTGTGCTCCCTCCAGGCATGATTGACACCCTGGGCTCGCAGGATGGCAGCTCCCTGCGCTCACTGATAGAGAAGCCTCCCGTCTGTGGAAACTCATTCAACCCCCTGACAGGGGCCATGCTGACTGGGTTTCGGCTGCACACCGGACCGGTACCGTGTCCTCCCGTGTGGTTCTGCATGCACATGTATGATGCTCTGCTCCAGAAAGCGAGAGCGGTGTGAAACAGCCCCTCTGTACCCCCAGCTGCCTGAGCAGTACAGACTGATGCACATCCAGCCCCCCAAGAAGAAGAGCAAACACAAGCAGAGGCACCATCGGCCACAGGACCCCCTACCTCCAGGTGACGCACCGTGACACAGCAGCACTGCCCAGCATAGCAGAGAGATTTCAGCCTAACCTTGAGCCCCCCATTTTGGACACACAGAGACCCCTTCTGACTCAGACCATAAGAAGAAGAAGAAGAAGAGGGATGACGATCCCGATCGGAAGAAGAAGAAGAAGGACAAGAAGAAGAAGAAGGTGGGGGGGGTGCAGTGCTGTCAGTTTTGTTGCCTTAGTAACTGTAAAGGGCGTGTCCTCAGTAAATGGATGCCGGTACTAATGTGTGTTCCCTCTGTGTTTGTGTACGTGTGTCTTGTATACATGTTTTTTATGTACATATTTAGGTGCATGTCTAATAAAACTGTTCAACTGTCTCCTTCCAGAACCGGCACAGCCCAGACCATCCGGGCCTGCCTGGCTCACAGCCCAGCAGCAGCAGTCTGAGGTAGAGCATGGGGGTGGGTGGTAGGGATGGACAGTGAGGCAGGACCTGTCAGGACCCTTGGCCCACCTGGCCTGTCAGCTCATACAGGAAGCGTCTTGTCCTTCGAAGCCACCCACCGGATGAACAGAGGCTGAGCTGAATCGGTGAATGTCCACTTTCATGGACATGTTTATAGCTGCCTGTTACCCTGGTAATTTCTTTTAAAAACAAAAAAAACTGTGAAGCTGGAACTGTTGGACACAGAATAGTCATGCTGAAGCAGAGAAGGAATGAGTTAAATATAGGAGGGAAGTTTTTTGACTGGGTGCCACTGAGAACCCTGGTCTCCACACATGTTCATTTCAATAAATGTTATCTGTACAGCTGAAGACTACCTGTTAAATGTGCTAGTGGGTCCTGTCTATCCTGTGCAGGTTGCTGCCAGTGCTACCTAGGAAGTGTTTACTTTTCATCCTGTCTGTTGATGAATCTGAAGATAGTTTAAGTCATGATACAAGGATCCATACTCATCTTATTGTCTGTACAGTGCAACTGCAGTCATTTCTCACCAACCACGTGACCCGAGTTGGAATGCATGCACAATTGCTACGGATTACGTCTTTGTTTACAATGTTTTAATATATCTGACAGCACTCAGAAAATGTTCACACAGGCTTTTAAAGCAAAATCAGCGGGAGGAAATGTTTCACACACATAACATCAAGATGTACACAGGCTTTCTGGCTCAATGAAAAGATGGGGATGTGACTGTCCTCGCGCTGGAGCCGATTGAACCTGCCATCCTCCTATAAATGCTGAAATTACACTGATGGATGATTAATCAATAACGTGAGCATCATGCGGAACCACCCAAACTCTACCTAGTGGGGGTTATGCCTCAATTCTGGCTATGGCTTTAGGGTTCCAGTACCACTTTGGCAGTCATATTAGGCATCGATTATACCTGAATTCCATTCGCATTCTGCCAGCACCCATTTTTCATTAAGGTACCCTTCACCCTAGTAATCTTTTGGCACGTTTCCACCACGTGGAACCGGCTCGGCTCGACTCGCCTTTTTTTTTGCGTTTCCATTTGGCAAAACTGAGGATAGCACCTGGTACTTGGTATTATTTTTTTGGTACCATCCCTGCCACGGTTCCAAGCGAGCCAAGTAGGTACTCTGATGGTCACGTGAGAACGCTGCAGGCTACCGATTGGTCAGAGAGAATCGGCAGCACTGTGTCATCAACACATGACGGAGTATACTTGGAAAAACATTTTAGCAAGCCAATTTCGAGTTGACTGACCTATTGTTTTTAACTTGAACCGATATAGACGCCCTCAAAACCACGCCATGGTCAATTAAAATGGGTACGCTGTGTATGTGTGTTTCAGATCTTTCACTATTTGCAAAGTCACGCAGCGTCATGACCACCAGCTTTCTGAGATGGAAACGGAACGCCAGGCGAGTCGAGTCGAGCTGAGTCGAGTCCAGCCGGTACCATGTGGTGGTAACACACCATTTGTGTAGGACTTAGTTCTTACTAACTGAAGCTCAAAACACTTGATATCGTGTGAGCTCCATGCATGCAAGTGGTTCTCCATCATCAAGTACAAGTGTAACCAGTATCTTCATGTATATTTAGATACTGGTTTTCCTACTGATATCTGAACTGATACAAAACATTAATTAGGGCAGAATACAAGCAAGTGATAAGAAGAGCAACATGTAATAAATGTTGGTCAGAATCGAGACCGAATTCAGCATCTGTGAGCTAGCTGACCATGCTTAGACCCTGCACTACTGTGCATCTGAAACACCAAGCAAAAACACTCACTATTAGTTCTCATTTCTTTGAATGTTCTTCTCTTTGGCATATGAACCTAGAAAATGAAAGATCTTGACTTAATGACGGATTAACCGTTCAAATGTCATCCTAATCTTGAATTTTGCCTTCGTTTATGCCAGTTATTGTGGCCTGGAATGACATTTGAATCATCTTGATCTAGAACAGAAGGCCACACAAGGCCAGGTGAAGACTGCCATGACGAGAGTCACCAGAAACGGGAGCTCAGGGTTTAATGATCTGGCCCTGGTGACAAAGACTACTCACAACTTGCCTAACTCAAGGTTGTAGGCAGAGTGTGTGGTTATCAGGACCAATCTAATAAAAATTCACTGAACCACTTTTTCCCGACAAGTCTGTGTTAGACATTGCAACGTCCCTGAAATATTAATTACTTTTTGTGTATTTGGCACAGTAAATCTTAAAGCTGGGAGAATAAGCTTTAGAAGTAAACGCACTTTTGTATGTACAGCCAACGTTGAGTCAGCTTTTCAGGCTATTGGTTTCGACCAACACCCCCTTTAATGAAAATATTATTTCTGTAATAATAAACGTTGTTATTAAGTCACTACATTTTTTCCAGTGCTAAGCTTGATGAGCAAGAAGACCGTTGACATGTTTATGCTCAGCAGCCCCTGGCTGCTTCACTGCCTCTCGCTCTTGCCTCTCCTGGGTGATGTGTCTGCGATGGTAGAACAGGTATGCAGGCAACAAGAAGCCAGTCAGCGAGAAAATCAGTAAACCCAGGTTGATCTGGTGATTGAAGGACAAAAGGTATGTTTATGTTCCTAGTCAGTAGCTTGGTCTGATAGTAGGAATGCATGCCTGATCACACATGTGTCCTAAGCCTGCCAATTCTATCAGTTCCATTCAGGGACCGTTCCATGGTCATGATGAAGAATGATAATCATCGAGGTGATGGTAACTATGATTATGACGAAGATTGTCACGATTAACTATAACCATAAGTCTGACAATGACCTTGAGTAACAGTGTCAATGCCTGCCATGCAACAGTCACCATCTGAACAACAGCTGTGTTCCTGACAGTGCAATCTCTGTACTCACCCAGTAGGGGTCTCCCTTCAGAGGCCCAACCATGATGATGAACAGGGGCTGCTGGATAAGGGCAAAGACGGCACTGATCATGGACTGCAGCCCTGTCAGTGTGCCAAAGTGGTTGGATGGGTATCTGTGAATCAAAGATAAAGACATTTAACTTGTGGTGCAGCTCCCAATAACACCACACCGTAAACCCCATATTCCCGGGCTGCGGGCCACACTCACACAGCTGCGTAGAGACCGCCACAGCAGGAATGAATGAACCCTCGCACCATGGTGTGGAGGATGAAGGAGACAACCTGAGAGGAAGGGCGAGTGGGGATAGGGGCATGTGTCACACGTTTAACAGACAGCAAAAATGAACACTTGCCTCTGGCCACCAACCATAGCCTGATGCATTGTGACATCATCGCAGACATGTTTGGCACACATGCTGTTTTTTGCACTTGTTATAAATTCCATAATAATTACTTCTCACTTGTATAGGCAAGTTGTCCACAAGAGAGATGATTCCAAAGGTGACCAGCAGCACATTGGTGAAGATAAAGGCTCTAATGGCATTGGTCACTTTCTGAATCTTTCTGTCCCTTTTAGGAGGTGCAGGGAAGCTGAAAGGCGAAACAAAACCACAAATAACAGCCCCATTCCTACACACAGATCTCATCTCCAGGACAGCCCCACCCACAGCCCATAGCCCAGTCCCCATTTCCAGCACAGCCCCACCCACAGCCCATAGCCCAGTCCTCATTTCCAGCACAGCCCCACCCACAGCCCATAGCCCTGCCCCCATCTCCAGTACAGCCCCACCCACAGCTCATAGCCTTGCCCCCATCTCCAGCACAGCCCCACC
>JAACJT020000042.1:7643087-7663705 GCA_009936485.2 Gymnarchus niloticus
ATCCTCTCCTTTAGTGATGTCACCCAGACTATCCTCTCCTTTAGTGATGTCACCCAGACTATCCTCTCCTTTAGTGATGTCACCGTGACTATCCTCTCCTTTAGTGAAGTCATCTCATCCCCTCACCATGGCAGTGATGTCACTCAGACTCTGCAGGTACTCCACAATGCGGCTCTTGTGCGCAGGCTCCACACGGGCAAAACATCGTGCTGTGCGGCATGCCTGCCTCTGTAGGTGGGGGGGCAGCTCATCAAACTCCCGACCTGTCAGCCCCCCCACAAACTGTCCGCCCAGGCCCTCCTCTTCCTCCTGCTCTGTGATGATGCCCACACGCCGGCAGATGGACAGGGCAGTACCCTTGTTGTCTCCTGCAACCACATGGCTGGGTTCAACACTTGGGACTCTGACACTGGGACCCTGATCCGACGAGAGATTTCAAATCAAAGTGTGTGATTCTGGATGTACTCCAGTATTGCTAACAGGGTATTTAGCTGGGACTGCATACCAACCTGTGATCATGATGACCCGGATTCCGGCCTGCCTGCACATTCGGACTGCACCGAGAACCTCCTTCCTGGGGGGGTCCAGCATCCCCACACAGCCCACAAAGGTCAGGTCAGACTGGGCCAGAAAGAGAGCATTAACCACAGGCTGAAGCAGCTGTCTTCACAGTGCTTCACCATCCTTCTAACACGTCACACCAAACAAGGCAAGCAAGCTGCTAATGACACCAGGGGTCTGAGGAGAAAACAGGGGCTGAACTGGGAAGGTCACCTTAATGAGTATAGTGCGGTGAAGCATCAGCTTTGCAAACACGTACAATCATACCACGAATTTACTGGACTTTATCATTTATGAAGCTACAATAAAGATATAAATACTGAGGTTTCATTACTTCATAGTCAGTAAAGCAGGCAGTGTTCTCCAGGCTGAGGGGTCGCAGGTCTGGTGGCGAGTCACGGGTTGCCATGGCAAGGCAGCGTAGAGTGTCACGCCCTGAGCCCCACTCTCGGACCCTCCCCAGCAGCTGCTCCCGCTGGGCCGATGACATGGTTACCCGTGAGCCCCCACCCACTCGCAACCAGCGACAGCGTTCCAGTATACTCTCGGGAGCCCCCTAGGTGCGTAGAAAAGAAAACGGAAAAGACAGAAACTCAAAGATCAAGGAAAACGAGAGGAATACGAGGTAACAGCAGACAGAGACAGAAAACTCAAGATAATAAAATAACAAGTTAGTTTAAATTCCAAAAGACAGCAGTGTGTCTAGAGTAATCACAGAAGCGTCTGTGAGAGCGATGACCACAGAAGGGTTTGAATGACAGAGAGATGATCACAGGAGTGTCTGTGTGACAGAGAGATGATCACGGGAATGGCTATATGACAGAGAGATGATCACGGGAGTGTCTGTGTGACAGAGAGATGATCCCGGGAGTGTCTGTGTGACAGAGAGATGATCACGGGAGTGTCTGTGTGACAGAGAGATGATCACGGGAGTGTCTGTGTGACAGAGAGATGGTCACGGGAGTGTCTGTGTGACAGAGAGATGGTCACGGGAGTGTCTGTGTGACAGAGAGATGGTCACGGGAGTGTCTGTGTGACAGAGAGATGATCACAGGAATGGCAATATGATAGAGAGATGGTCACGGGAGCGTCTGTGTGACAGAGAGATGATCCCGGAATGTTTGTGTGACAGAGAAATGATCACGGGAGTGTCTGTGTGACAGAGAGATGATCACGGGAGTGTCTGTGTGACAGAGAGATGATCACAGGAATGGCAATATGATAGAGAGATGGTCACGGGAGTGTCTGTGTGACAGAGAGATGGTCACGGGAATGGCAATATGATAGAGAGATGATCCCGGGAGCGTCTGTGTGACAGAGAGATGATCACAGGAATGGCAATATGATAGATAGATGATCCTGGGAGTGTCTGTATGACAGAGAGATGATCACAGGAATGTCTAAATGATAGAGAGATGATCCCGGAATGTTTGTGTGACAGAGAGATGATCACGGGAAGGTGTTCAGTAAAGAGATGACCCAGGTGACAGGTACTGGTAAAGACAGGCATCTAACCTTAACAAACATCTTGGCCCCGGAAGTAGACCTGATCTGCTTGTTGGGGGAACAAAAGACAGACATGGACTTTCTGTCTCTGGAGAACTCCAGTGTGAGCTCCTTCTTCATCAGCTGCTTAATGACCTGAAATAGGGAGGGAATGGTATCATATAATGTATTATAATCCTCATGGCACACAAAGGAGTTTGCAGAATTGTTTTTTCCCTGTAGCTGTAGAAAAAAACATTTGCTAAACAGGAAACTTTCCAAAGAGAAGATACCATCTTACACACTCACTGGAAGATCTCCAAAAGAACATACCAATGTACACACTCATAGGAACATCTCTGAAAAGAAGATACCATCTTACACATTCATGGGAATGTCTCCAAAGAGATGATACCATTGTGCACACACTCACCGAGCAACAGGCTATAGCTCTCTCCACAGGGGTAAGTCCATGCAGGTCTGTGTCAAACACATTCATCTTCTCCACCAGACAGCAGAGGGCCGTCTCTGTGGCCTCGCCCACCTTTTCATAAACACCCTTTGTCTGCAGCAGAAGAATAAATTTTATTACTGACAAACTGTCTCCATTCAAGACTGGGACCCACAAACATACTGAGACCCATCACCCTAACAATACACAGACCTGAATATCAGCTCAACAGCGCCCCCAGCGTGACCTGTCACCCCCTCACGCTAACCTGAATATCAGCTCAACAGCGCCCCCAGCGTGACCTGTCACCCCCTCACGCTAACCTGAATATCAGCTCAACAGCGCCCCCAGCGTGACCTGTCACCCCCTCACGCTAAACGCACAGTGAGTAAGAGAGGTTCCACTCCCCTCGTTGTAGTCCAAAGAGGAATCGTTGCACAGGGCACAGACGGTGGCCATTTCTACCAGCCCTTCATACTGGCTGCATCGCACAGGAACGCCATCCTTATACCTGCCAGACAACAACAAACACAGAGACGAAGAGGGTATAAAGGGAAACAGAAGAGGTAGAGGAGGGAGATGAAGAGGAAGCATGTCCAGCTATGGAAGGTAAGTGTCCTGCTAATGCTTATTGCTTTCATGAATCGGGGTGTCAGCGGGTTGTTAGGGGTTAATCGACACTCACACTTCACCCACTGGGGCGTAAGTAGATCCGGTCACTGTAAACTCGCTCAGGGTGCACTGTCCCTCGGACACACTGTCCACCACAAACATCTACAAATGGATACATGCAGCCAGATGTTAAAATGGTGAATAAAAATACAGCCAAAAAGGCTTGTGTTAGTCCTGCTGCCATTTTCTAGAGCAATCCTCAAACTCACGTTCCTCTCATAGCCGTGTTACCCAGTGTTAGCATAGTTAGGAACCAAAAGGATCGTTTAAAACAGTGCTTACAAACCTTGCTTGGACTACTACTGGACATTAATTTTATTAACTTTGAAAACACAGCCATTCTTTATTGACAAAGAAATCTCACTTACAGTGTTTCATATCTCATTTATAAGGCTGACTCTCAATTATTGATGGTTCAACTACTGATTTGTTCATCCCAGTGGAAAGCAGGAACTGCCCCATCACAGAGCAAGGTCAATGAATGTGGACCACACCTCACAGCATGTGTTGAATTTTGCTCAACTTCAGCTTTTAATTGCTTAATTAAAGTGCCGAGCTGAATACCCAGTGGTGGGCAGGGTCTCACCCGGCAGACGGACATCTGATTGGTGGTGAGGGTGCCCGTCTTGTCAGAGCAGATGACAGACGTGCAGCCCAGCGTCTCGACGGAGGGCAGGCTGCGTACGATGGCATTCTTACGGGCCATTCGGCGAGTGCCCAGTGCCAGGCAGGTGGTGATGACGGCAGGCAGGCCTGAAGGATATCAGCTCTGCTTAGAGCGACTAACTTAGCCATGTGCATTGTATTAAAATTGTCCATGTAGAAGCTTAGCAGTTAAGCACTTCAATAACTGACATCAGTAGCATTGGTAGGCAGTAAGTTATTAATGTACCAATGATCACATTCGATACATTCATAATAAATAGTTAAAATTCTGTAGCTTGCATTTTTCTGCCAAAGTGTGCATTGAGCTGGATACCAGATTCTTCAAGGCTTCACACGTGTGTCTTTTCTAAGAGAAATAAAAACTTCACAACTGCAACATTAAGTTTGTTATTCTGGGTTCTATGCGTTCTTCCAATGTCCCTTTCCTGCCTGGCACGCAATCGCAGAGTCCCCTACCCTCCGGAATGGCAGCCACAGCGAGAGCCACGGCGATTTTGAAGTAGTAGACAGCTCCCCGCAGCCAGCTGCCGCCGTGAACTGGGTCACTGAAATGGCCCACGTTGATACCCCAGACGGCAACACAGATCAAAGTGATCACCTGACAGGGACACGTGCGAGGGTGTTAGGCATGCGGCCCCCTTCACACGTACACATGACACTCATGTAGCGTTTAAAGCACACATGCCTGAAGAAGGGACTCTTCATACTGGGGTCGTCCAGCATCATAATAAGCTCCATTCGATTTGAGACACACTGCAAGCTTCTAGCATGTACTACAGAAAATTCCTGGATGAAACTCTACCTGCCTAGGCCTAGATTTAGGGGTCCCCCAAAACTACGTCTTCTCTGCACCAACACAAGTGAAGCATGCCTGACCAACCACCTTCAGAAGGGAGCGTTGCCAAGACTCATCCCTCGTAAAACGAGTGTTAAATTTTGTCGCAAGAGCAATCACACGTTCAGCAATCTAACTGACGACTTTCATGTCCTTGAGAGCATCCTTGAGCTCCCAATATGTTGCGTCGCCCTCCCATGTTGATGCGACCTTCACCGGAGAGGTCAACGACCTCTCTTAGCCATTTGGAAGGATGCCGTCGGACTGATTAAAACATATCAAATGCTACCAGTGAAGTTCGTGGCAGTTTACTGCATGCCATTAATAGCTGTACAGCAATCAGGGTGCATCAGAGCGCAGGGAATCTCACAAACCTGATGCAAGTCGACATTTTGGGGGACCTATAAATATTGCTGAATCAAGTTGAATTTTTACACAGAGCTTCACGATGTGAAGTGGAATCAAAGCAGGAAGAGTCTCACTCTGTAGCAGAGACTTTTTTCACGCTGTCGTTGATGGTCTAGCCTACTTCACACGCATTCACGGCCCTGCCATCCACAAACCTACTACCTTGGACAGCTGCTCTCCGAACTGGTCCAGCTTCTGCTGCAGCGGAGTCCGCTCCGGGTCGGTTGCCGCCATCTCATCCCGAATCTTCCCAATCTCTGTCTGTGCCCCCGTGGCCACCACCACCCCCATGGCCCGGCCTGCTGCGATGTTAGTCCCCTGAGGAGAGGCAGGAAGAGAGCATGCTTAGTCAGCCCCCCCACCAAGACAGTGTAGCCTCAGCCCAATGTGCTTCAGACAGACCAGACCCAATGAAGTCTCCTGTAGAGCAAGGAGACAGATAAGAAGGGCAAACCCTGAGCATGAGGACACATCCTGCTCACAGGTGCAGATACCCCATGACTTCTGCTGCCATGCTAGTTAGTGAAGCCAGTTTATGACCTTTGAGAACACACACAATCGTGTAAGACCTCCTGAGACATACATAAGTAGTTATGGCTGTGTTGTCATGGTGAAACATCCAACCTATAGGCCGTCACTCGGCTTCTGGCACTCAACACACTCTCATTCTCTCACTTACAGAAAACAGCATGTTCTTCTTGTCCTGGTTGACGGCACGAGGATCAGGCACTGGGTCGGTGTGTTTAAGGACTGATACGGACTCTCCCGTCAGAATGGACTGGTCCACTCGGAGGGTGGTGGAGCGTATTGAGGTCAGCCGGATGTCAGCTGGTACCTTGTCACCAACTTGGGGGAATTTGACTGGTGAATTTATTTACCAAATACCTGGATCCAAGTCAACAATTCAACTGCATAGCACACAAATCTACATTAACCATCCTTGGTGACTAGGCAGGTGACTGCTGCACTTTTTTGAAAAATCCTAAAAGATTTCTCTGGGACAATGAACATTTATGTGGACATCAAATCACTTAATAAAGTTATATTTAACGTTATCCATCTTATCTTAAAAGATACATATTTCTTCCAAAAATAACTGCACAATTTTTAGCAGCGTGATCAGTCTGATCAGTAACTGACCAGCTAAGAGAATGAGAAAGTAAAGAGAGAGTGGATGAGACTCTCTGAGGATCATGATTCCTACCTGCCACCTCCACAATGTCCCCGGGCACAATGTCTCTCGCTCGAACCCTCTGCACGCTTTTCCTATCCTGGCGATAAACCTTCCCCATCTCAGGCTCATACTCCTTTAGAGCCTCAATTGCATTCTCAGCATTCCGCTCCTGAGGATGTACAAGTACAAAGAACACGGCCCTTCACTGGACACCCATTTAATCAGACGTTTGTCTATTATGCCATATTTGCTACCCTACATCTGTTACCCTGAACTGAAAACACACAAACACATATATTAAAAAATAGCTAAATTCAGCTTGTTTTGGCCACCTAATAGCATAAACACAACACCAAAATGAAAGCTAATCACAATACCTGCCACACTCCAACAATGGCATTGGCGATGAGGATGAGGAGGATGACAAAGGGCTCCACAAAAGCTGTGATGGTCCCCTCTCCCTCCTCAAACCAGGCCAGAGTCTGCAAGACAGAGAGATAAAGAGAGAGCAGTATGGAAGTGGAAACTTGCAAGGTCCTGGGATTGTAAGAAAGGAACGTCAGCACCACGCACTGTAACAAATAACCAGATAACCACCGTGAACGGTACTGACTGTGTGAACAGTTTGTCTATAAAGCACAATGTGTCAGGATGGTGTGAGTGACAGGCCCTCTCTATAACACGATGGAGTTGCAGATGATTCTTACGAAGGAGATGCAGGCCGCCAGCAGAAGAATCCGCACTAGCAGGTCCTCGAACTGCTCCACGACAAGTTCCCATAAAGATTTCCCTGTAAACACCAGACAGTTGGCAGCATGGTGTTAGAGACCTGCATCTGTGACTAAGGGAACCTACTGGTGAGCCATGTAACCTGGGCTGCTATGCTCTCCAGGTTTCACGTGGATTCCTCCAGGGGGCAAACATGGCAATTCTCAACTGTCCAGAATGTGTCACACTGTGTGTGCCATGGCGTACCATCCAAGGTGTCCCGGGCCTTGTGCCCTGTGCTGTCTGGGGGTGGGTCCATGCGTACCGTGACCCTACACTGGATAAGCGGTAACGGAAGACGGACGGGTGGATAGTATGTGAAGATGTATGCCGGCGCCGTGTGACGGGGAGTGAACACAAAATGAGGCCTCGAAAGACCACAGTCCCTCACCTTCTTCTGCTGGTAACTCTTCTCATCAGAAGCCACGCGGGCAGTAAAGAGAAAAACAGAGGTCTGAAATTCAGCAAGCTCCTTTTTTATCATATTATTCACTTTCTACACCCTACTGTAATTCCCACATGGCTCAGACTGAGCCTGCAATATTGGATTTTCTTTGTTTTTTCCCCCAAATTTGGTCTTTAGGAATTGGCTTTACACTTGAAAAGGAATATTTATAAACCCTTTGAAATTATACAGATTTCTGCATGAATGGATCCTAAAATGTGAAGTCATTTTTGTATATAAAGACAGTCATTCAACGAACAACATTTTGTATTACCATACTCACATTGAAAACATTTTTTAAAAATCAGTCGCTGATAAAAAAAAACAACAAAAAAAGATTCATCGGGAAATAGCGCCACCAACACGCATCGGTGAAAGAGGGGAACTACAACTGAGTGGAGGCTGACGCGGTCTGGCGAGAAGAACGCGGTGCCGCCCGTCAGTAGGCACGAGGATAGAAAGTGCATGACATCCGTGTTAAATATCAAATAGCGCCTTTACAAGATTTTAACAATTGCATGAAAGTGGGCTCTATATTCCTGTAATTAGTGCGCTTCTCATTCGCTAATTCCGATTCCGTGACTGAACCGGGCTGCTACGGTAGTCGGGCGGCTCTGACCGGGGTGATGACCGCGGCTCTGACCGCGGCGCCTCTAACCGCGGCTTTTACCGGGGTGACGACCGCGGTGATGATGGCGGCTCTGACCTCGGCTTTTACCGGGGTGAGGATGGCGGCTTTGACCGGGATGATGACCGCGGCGGCTCTAACCGCGGCTTTTACCGGGGTGACGACCGCGGTGATGATGGTGGCTCTGACCGCGGCGCCTCTGACCGCGGTGATGATGGCGGCTCTGACCTCGGCTTTTACCGGGGTGATGATGGCGGCTTTGACCGGGATGATGACCGCGGCGGCTCTGACCGGGGTGATGACCGCGGCGGCTCTGACCGGGGTGATGACCGCGGCGGCTCTGACCGCGACTTTTACCGGGGTGACGACCGCGGTGATGATGGTGGCTCTGACCTCGGCTTTTACCGGGGTGATGATGGCGGCTTTGACCGGGATGATGACGGCGGCGGCTCTGACCGGGGTGGCTCTGACCGGGGTGATGACCGCGGCGGCTCTGACCGCGGCGGCTCTGACCGCGGAGGCTCTGACCGTGCACTGTGCCCTGACTTACCGTTGGGCCCCCATCTCTCCCGGGCCTTCCGCAGCTGCTCACTGCTCAGCCCAGTCGACTCGTTGACCCCGAAGTAGGCCAGCACCTCCTCCACCGTCTTGGTATGGCCATTATCCATGGCTGGGAGCCGGGGGCCGAAAGAAAGGCGAGCAGAGCCGTTTGTGAGGGGTTTAAACAGAGAAGGGCTGCTTGACCCTGCCATGGTCACACGTCAGCGGCTCAGGATGACGCCGTCATCTATCTCACATGCAGACATTATCATCATCATCATTATTATTATTAATATTATTAATATTATTAATATTAATTTTATTATTTAGCCACAGGTCCTACAGCGCTGACAAGGTGCGGATGCTTCACTGGCGACTGGGGCCACGACCAGCCGCCAAGCAGAAATCATATTAATAATAATATTAATAATAATAATAATAATAATAATAATAATATTAATAAGGTACTTACCACTGCAGTAGGTGTCCCGTTTACTCGTTAATCAATAAGCAGCCTACAGCACTTTGTTAATTAAGCAGAAATAAGAGAGATTAAAATCTAAATATACAGTAAATCATTTCGTAGGAAACAGTCGGTGTTACATGAATGATGACCAGGATGACCAGAGGCAGAAATCAGCCTTATTACTTCATCTGGTTACTCAGAAGGAAGTCAGGCCTGATGGAGGCGTCTTCTCTCTTACTGATGTTTATGCGGCTGTCGCACGAATTCATCCACAGCTCGATTTCTATCTGCGTTACTGTTGCTCTTTAATACCAGATAACAGAATGATGATTTCTAATGGGACTTCGGGGCACAGATAGCTAGCGCTCCGGTTGGCCGAGAGGGAAGCCTGTCAATCGATTTAGCACGCGAACTGGCCAATAAGCGGCCGCTTCGGAAAGAGCCCCGCCCCATGCTGCAGTGCCTGCGCTTCAGCTCTACGTCTGACCAATCGACGTTGCGTGCGGCGGTTTTCCATCAAGGGATTGACGTACATTCCAGCTAACCGTATAAAGGATAAATAGATGGACTTCCCATTTAGCCAATCGTGATATACCATAACAGAGAGGCGGTTGAAATGGTGGTTCCAGTGAGATGCGGAGATTTTTCTCCTGTAGCCAACCTGTAACTCGAAGGCAAGGTCGAGGGTGAGGCTCAGGGTCCAGGCTGGGCTTCTGGCGGCTGCAGACCCACGACGTGCTTTTGTACAAACGCTGTCTGTCAGAGGAGCCCTGTGCTGGTGGTCAGTTTGGCTCAATCGTTCAGCTGAAACTGAGCGAAAGATTCTGTTCACAGAAGCCGAAAATGAAGACGGGGGAGGGAGGTTAATGTTTTCCACTTCTGTTTCCAAGGGACTCCATTCGCCAGATTTGACCCAATTTAAAGATCCATAATTATCTCATTAAATCTGGAACTAATTTAAAATTGCACGCCCCCGGCAATTAACTAGCTCTTTACCAGAGGCATGTCATATACAGCATCTGGCAGAATTTAAGTACGCTTGCTGGAAATGAGATTTTTTTCATGCTTTGCATCATATATACAAAACACAAATAGTGTTCAGAAAAAACTGAAACATTTCTCCAAATATTAGAATCCCTAATAAACTGGCTGTTTGTGGCTTGCCTGCCTGCCACTCCCGTGTCCGGTTCGATCTATACAACATGTGGGTTCGAGGTGTGCAGGGTGGCCAGGCCAAGTCATCCATCTGACTTGTGCTTCCCTTTCCATTCTTCTCCAGAGGTCTTGCCCAACTTCAAGGTACACTGAGGGTCATGATCTTGCTGCAGAATACTGTAGAACTGGGACATGGTCCAACGGGTTGCAGTCCTGGTAGAACGGCATGCCTTTGATGCATGCTGTAATAGCAGGATTCTGATCACCACCTCCCTCAACAGCAGAGCAATCCTACACCATGATGCTGCCCTTGACAGGGAAAACCACAAACGCAGAACCTCCTCTCTGCATTCTTTAAACACGAAGCAGTTGGAGGCGAACGTTTCAAATTTTGACCCATTTGTACACAACACTGACTTCCACTCCATCGAAGACACAGAGTGCAAATCAGAGAGCAAATCAGAGAGCATCGTAATCATAGGAGTCCCGAAACCTTGACTGATACTCTATAAGCAGGCAGAATAATTTGATGTGTTTTAATGTATCGTAGCATTCAACCACTGTATGTACACTCCGCTTTACTAAAGTGTGTCAACATCCTGCTGCTCCTCCCTGAAAGGGTCCGTTTTTATGGCCACATGCTGGTGTGTTCCGCAACACTTCCTGTCACTCGGCTCCTCCCTCTCTTGGGTATTCATAAAATTAGCTTTTAAATTTGTAAAATAGGTTAATTAATTAAGAGAAACTGGATGTCAGTGACGGAATATGAGCGCTATACTGGAAAGACAGCAATGTGTGATAACTACACTATAGACAGCAAATGTTTAACGCAAAGTCTGCATGCATCTCTCCACTGCAGCTGTACACGAGGGTGTATTTACGCACTACCGTAGCTGTGTAACTAAGACGGTGCTCTGTTAACACTTTACGGAAGGCTAAAGCAAACGTCCATCTGTCAAAGGACGGAGTGGCCAAATTTCTGTCTCCATTAGCACTCCAGCACAAGTGGGCCCAGGACTAAGGTATTACAGCCCTTCAATACTCAATAAAACCAGACCTGATTATAGTTATATTAGAGGTTGATTTATAAGTTTTCAGAAAATGTCGCTTCAGCTTGAAATGCTATTTTTCACTGTAATGGGAATGTTCACTCAATTTATCTGTTATATTAGTCAACAGTGTTAAACCACACCATGCTGGACGAGTAAACTTAGCTACACTATCATTTAGCAGTCCACCTCATACAAGGTCATCTGGTGTGACCAGAAATTCATAAATGACACATAAAACATTCAAATATAAAAAGTTAATTTAAAAAGTAGTGCTGAGAGCTGACATTCTTCAACTGAAGTTTACATTTTAAAGCGTCCTGTCGCACTGGTTTTTTCTGTCTTCAGACAGGATAGTCCCGCCACAGGCTGTAAGACAGGACAAGCAGAATGTCAGATGATGAACAAGTGATGCTTCTAATATGTTCAGGTCATAAATGCATAGCACAGGTAAGGCTTTCCATTACTTGGTTTGGAGAGGTGACCAACTCCACACTAACAGGCCATGTCATAGGAGGACCACCAGTTGGATATGAAGAACCACAAACGAGAGGCTCTGAAAGATGCGAGCCTAAGGGTGCGCGCGCTGCGTGAAAAGTGCGCAAGCGGCGTGGTGGGTGTAGGCGAGATAATCGTGTACTGTGTGACGGGAGGGGGTGTGGCTGTCGGAAAAAAGGGTGCGACCAGCAATAATTACTATATGGTATAATGGAATGTTCCTTTGGGCTTTGTGTCCATAGCCATTAAGTTCATGGCTCTTCAGCACTGACCTGCCTGCATATCCTGTGTCCTTCACTGGTGCCAAGTATTAGTGCGTGTATGAGAAATGATCAATGCTCACTGGCAGTGGGCACGTGTATTTAATAACACTTATCCGTGTGAGCACAACTGTGTGTGTCGGTGGCCATTTAACCCTCCTCATTACCAGTGTGAATACTCTGCATCATCCTCCCACTTCAGCAGGAGCTCTCGCACTTCCTGGGGCGGGTTTAATCCATGGAGCGCTGCCCTTTCCCAGCGCTGGAGACGACTGATCCCTGTGGGTAGAACAGGAGGGTTGAGGGGAACACTGTACCCAAGACTAATACATACACATACAATCAAACATCACACTCCATTTACTGAACTGGGAATGTGAAGATCCATTGTTTATATGATTCTCGCTACGTTATAATATTACTGTTTTCTAACACCGCAGCCATGTATTAAATAAGGGGACAGGTATAAGCATCTTTAGCCACCGGCTCATGTCACCGAAGTACACTAAAAAGTGCTTCCCTGGATGTTATCTGCTACCATATGGCACTACAGTGCCTCCTACTGGTGCCCATCATCAAGGCAACCAGAACAGCATTTAAAGAACAGACAATACTATCCTTTATAACCACATACAACAATGCCCATCACATGTAGACCCCTTCTTATATTTCTTCATTTTTGCACAACTAAATACCAGTTTGTTCTAAGTTTATTGTATTGTTTTGACATGTTGTCCTGCATTTTGAGTCATGTGTTTAAATATGCCATATTCTTTTTCTGCTATACACAACTGAATTTGCTCTTGGGGTCAATAAGACACATCTAGCATGTTACTCTGAGCAGGGACTTCAACAGCCTCTGCAGGCTGATCAAGTGGTATGTGAAATGTTTGTAGTAGTTTGAAATACACTTTCTTTATTAACAGGCATTGGGCTTGATAGAGATGCAGGGATTTCTTTGCTCAATCATGACAATTCATTAAAACCACACCTATACATCTAAAGAATCACTAAAAACCCAGGTAGATTATGACTAAAATTTAGAAAAGCTGAACAGACTGACATGCATTGCACATCTAGAGTGAGCTATAGACAGACGGTTGGATCAGCAGCACGGAGAAAGGAGACAAGGAGAAATGACAGATTTAGCATAACCAGCCTGGCGGTCCAGTAGTACCGGTGCAAGGTCCGTACTGCCAATCCAGGTCGAACTTTTGCAGTTCCAGCAAGTCCTTCTGACGTGGTGTTGCGGGGTGGGAGTCAGGTTCTGCTTGGGGGATTGTAATCAAAGGAGAGGAAGAGAGAGAGCAATCAGGAGAAAATGACACACTGCATCCAGAGGCAGAGTCAGTGTGTCCAGGAAGAGGGTGCCCTTCACAAAGACAATCCTCAAACAGAGCTGCCATCTGTCACAGGCTCACACACACAGAGGAAGACAGCAGCAGTACAAACCCTGCTCCGGGACTGAGGCTGGCTTTCCTGCCGGCTCCGAGCTCCTTGATCTCTTCACCACTTTAAAGGAGTCAGTGATCAGCCTGCGTTTCGGAGACATGGCTGTGGAGAAAAAGCACACACGCCACTACAGCAACTTGCCACCGTTTTCGACATCGACTCGTCCGACTTGACAGACGCGCTGCTGCTGCTCAGACGTCGCCGTATTCGTAATGAACACAAGCGCCGCTCCAGGGCTCCTGACTGACTGCCTGCCTGCCTGCCTGACTGACTGACTGACTGCCTGCCTGACTGACTGACTGACTGCCTGCCTGACTGACTGCCTGCCTGACTGACTGACTGACTGACTGCCTGCCTGACTGACTGACTGACTGACTGACTGCCTGCCTGCCTGACTGACTGACTGACTGCCTGACCGACCGCCAATAAAAAGGCAGAAATGCTCGTCTTAAACCGCAGCGGACGCCGACTTTGACGGGTGAGCAAAGCGTGCAAACGTAATTATGCTGCAAATAGCCGGTAAACGCTATACGGCGACTGCTACTCCATACCGGAATAAATCTGTTATGTGTAGAACTGAACCGGATCACCGCGACACGGAAAGCGGAAATGACGCAACAGGACCCCGCCCGACAACCGCGACACGGAAAGCGGAAATGACGTGGCAGGACCTCGCCGTCCTTCTTAAAGGGCCTCCGAGAGCCATTTTAATATTTTAATCTGATTGTTTTCCACCTGTTTATCGACAATAACAAAGTAATGAAATGAAATCTTCATTTTCTGCTTAAACCATGTCACACAGCACATTGGAATCATGTTTTTCACATACCCCGTATTGCTCTTCATGAGGAAACACGGACGCATACAAGTGGGGGGGAAGAAATGAAAATGAGAGAAAAGAAACCTTGTTAGCTCGACTGTACACCACAGGTGATAGACGACACTCTCAACAGGTCCCAGGCATTTATCTGGCATCCCGGAGTGTCTTTTTTTCTTTTTTGGGGGGGTTAGGCCCTTGCTCTGGAAAATTTTCTGAGTTTCACAGCTCTGCCTTGCACACGTAGCAAACGCGCCCTCTGCTGGTATCAGATTAGCTGTACAGTTTGCTGTATGGTTCATAGTATCATACTGTTAGTTTGTGGATGCGTTTATCCATTTGTGCCCTGCGATGCTGCACACCACACCTATACAGCTGCCTTAATTGCGATCTTTGGAATTTTATGCAAAATTCTCAGCAGCGTACAACTGAAGATTCCAGTAAATCCTCGGTTTAAATACACGTTTAAAATTTTGTCACACTACAACAAAATTGTTACTTGCTTACTTCCTACAGATTAGTGCCGGCGTATATAAAACAATTTAAGATAACACAACTGTAGACAAATACTCTGCACATATGAATACAAAAGGCACACGGTTTTCAGCACAGCCGTTTGTTTTACATTTTTAATGCTGATCCTGTGTGGTTTCCCCTGCCTAAATGCATTATGCCCGTAGAACTCAACACAGGATGACAGAAGCCGACGACTTCTGCTGACGATGGGTGTTTGAGCTGTGTTCCTGTTTGTGGAGTGGCCATTTGGGGTGGTGCTGTAAATTATGTGTGTATTTTGTGAGTGAAGGAGTAACAGGAAGAAAGGGTATGTAGAGAGCAAATGGCCAAATTCGCATAGCTGTTCACTTCTTTTCTCCAAAAGACACAGAGGTCATTTTAAAACAAACTTACTGTAGCGGAGGCCGCTCGGCGGGGTCCGGCCTGGCGGACCTTAGGCGTTGCGGGGACCTCTGATAGCTCAAAGGACCGTAAATGTAGTGGAGATCACTGCTGGGAACACTCTCCCTGCGCTGGTTCATGGATTTAGGCTGTATGAATCTCGGTGGGTTGGTCAGAACACCCACTTAGGCCAAGGATCCTGGGAAATCTTTATTCAGGTTCAAGCTAGGCAGATTACACCAATTCTCTTAACGCAACTCTGAACTCTCCTGTATAGTCCTCGAATGCACTCTAACAGGTCTGAGACTGACTTAAGTATATATACTCTTAGGATCCCATCTTGAATGTTTCTATGGCAAGGGTTCCGCGTTCTGGAACAAAGAAAAGAGGGCAAGGGAACACAATATTCTGCCTGAATTCTAGGAGCCCGAGGGCCTTTTCTACACTTGCAAAAAAGAGATCTGAAAGTCTTGAGGCTTGTAGACTGGAAATAAGGTCCTCCCCTCTGCCTTTATGATATTACACTAATAGAGTAGAAAGGCTTCCCCAATAGCACTCTCAAACCACATTAAGCCTGGCTTTCAGCTTTCCTTTCTATATTAACCATCTCTTGACATCTAATGTCCATGTTACTGAGCTTCTTTCCTCTTCCTGTCTCTTTGTCATAGAGTATGACCAGCATGCTATTCTCTATGGGTTAGCTGCTGTTTTTTTGTCATTTTTCATAACATCTATTAGCTGGCCATTCTTTAGTGAATAAGGGAGAATAGCATTTTCCTATTTAGTACCTGCATGCTTCATATTGGAGACTAATTTGTGTTTAATGGTCGTGAATATATGATGGTAAAAATCAAAGTAAAATTTGAATATAGCCTCCTGGAACAGAATAGAATAGCTGTACTAATAATATATGATTTGGTTCCTGGTACCTGCTTTTTACTAGTATAAAATCTCAGTCCTTCAGTAAGTGCAGCGCGTTTTTGAAGACATTTCTGAAGTGCCTCCCTCACACTTTCACCAGCTTGATCTTCTATATCATCCATTTTAAAATAATCTCATCTTCTTCCTTCCATCTCTAAGTTCAGTTTTCACATAATTGAATTGTCCCTGTGAATTTTTATTTGTGTAAGTCCATTTGCTCATGCTCACGTGATGTCTTGCTCTGGCCTCCCGTTTCAGAGAAATCTAGTTATACAGGTGTTGAAATGCTAAGCCGTCTTCGTCATCATCATCATCATCACTGTCATCATCAGCACAAAACCTCTCTTTTTTTGTGGGCCTCACAATGACAATTTGCAAGTTTGCCTTCCACTTTCCTTTGTGGAGTAGAAACACTATTAAAAAGATAAAACTGTCAATTCTATATTTGATGAAGGCAAGTGATGACAATTACAGACACTGAATAGCAGATTATTGAAAATAAAACCATATAATAAATAGGGGCTGATTATTTTTTAAATTAATTCATGTGTATACATTTATATCTGCAAGGAACTATGTCCATACCATACCACACCATACCACACCACACCATACGCATTATCACACAAACCCTGTATGTTTGGGTGACAATGAGTTCCATGAGTGAATGTACTAACATGCAGTTAGGCTAAGTGGCATCTCTCAATTTCCCGTCGTTCTCGTCCATCAGTCTCCTGTAAATTTCCATGTATGTAAATGTAACCTATGATGGACTGACATTCCATCTAGGGTGGACTCTTGCCTCGCGCTGCCTGGGAGAACCTCCAGGGTCCACTGTCACCCTTATCAAGATAAGTGGTTAGAAGATGGATGATGAATATAGATAGATGGATAGCTTTCAAGTTCAGCAGCTTCATTTCTATTTCTAATGGGAGCGTGTGGAGGGGGAGGGTGTGAATAGCTCATGGGAATGAGATAGCAAAGGAGGGAGGGAGCGAGTTGTAAGACTAAGAGCAAGAAAGACGGGGGTGGAACAACAAAAGATTCTATTTGGTGTTAAGCCAGGAGGCCAGGAGGGAGCAAAAAGAGAAGACTGAAGATTGTGAGAATATTGGACAAACTAAAGGAACTGGAAAAAATCAGCACTTGGGAAGTATCACTTTTTTATTATGAAGATGATAGAGTACAGACAGAGGGACTTGGACAAGGCATAATTACTACTGAACACTAAGGAACTTAGGTCAGGCTATAGAGTCTGACTCTGTAGAGTCTGAGACAAAGATGAGAGATTGAGTTGTAGAGTCTGACTCTTAGAGTCTGAGACAAAGATGACAGACTGAGCTGTAGAGTCTGACTCTTAGAGTCTGAGACAAAGATGAGAGATTGAGCTGTAGAGTCTGACTCTGTAGAGTCTGAGACAAAGACGAGAGATTGAGCTGTAGAGTCTGACTCTTAGAGTCTGAGAGAAAGATGAGAGATTGAGCTGTAGAGTCTGACTCTGTAGTCTGAGACAGAAACGAGAGATTGAGCTGTAGAGTCTGGCTCTGTAGTCTGAGACAAAGAAGAGAGATTGAGCTGTAGAGTCTGACTCTGTAGAGTCTGAGACAAAGACGAGAGATTGAGCTGTAGAGTCTGACTCTGTAGAGTCTGAGACAAAGACGAGAGACTGAGCTGTTGAGTCTGGCTCTGTAGTCTGAGACAAAAACGAGTGACTGAGCTGTAGAGTCTGACTCTGTAGAGTCTGAGACAAAGACGAGAGACTGAGCTGTAGAGTCTGACTCTGTAGTCTGAGACAAAAACAAGAGATTAAGCTGTAGAGTCTGACTCTGTAGAGTCTGAGACAAAGACGAGAGATTGAGCTGTAGAGTCTGACTCACAGGAGAGGCGCAGAATTCCACTACCAAGATGATGGGCTGCATTACAGACTTCTTCACCTATGAGACCACCAAGTCAGTGGTGGTGAAGAGCTGGACCATCGGCATCATCAACCGGGTTGTCCAGTTGCTCATCATCGCCTATTTTGTTGGGTCAGTGCCTGAGGTGTTAGGGTATGGCTTCCAAACAGAACCTATTTGTGCAGATCATCATTCTGTGTTTTAGTGGATCAGCAGCAGTGATAATGAATTTATAGATAATATGCTAAGCCGTCGCTGATCACCATCTAGGTTTTTCGGTAAACAGCACCAGAAGAGAGGACAGCTGTGTGTCTGGGGTAGCTGGTGGTTTGTGAGCTGCAGACCTTCATTAGAAGAAGCACTGCTGTGTTTTTGATTAATGTACCTAACTCTGCCTCAGTTACTGGCGCTGGAGAGATTCAATAATGAAAAGTTTCTGCTAAAATATTAGCACATTTATTGCATTCTTGCATAATGCCAGTGGTTGAGCCCATACAAATGTTTAGGTGTTTCTGCTGCTGAAACAGCAGCTCAGGTCTAAGCTTTTGGTTACAATGGCAGCTGTTCTACTGGGCCACGCATCTGCAGTGCGATTGTCGTCACGCACAGGTTTTTTGGCATTCTCCCAGCTGGGTGTTTCTGCACGAGAAGGCCTACCAGGTGTGGGACACAGCCATAGAGTCGTCCGTCATGACCAAGGTGAAGGGCTTTGGTGTGTACAATGACAGGGTCATGGACGTGGCCGATTACGTCACCCCCACACAGGTGAGTGGTCCTGACTTTTACCTCCTCCGTGTGTACGTGCCGGTCCTTATGTCATGGTTCCAGTGCGCTATGCTGTCCAAGAGGCTCACGCTATATCAGCACTTGTCGTACAGCTAATAATAACGACACGAACCAGGTGAGTATCATTTTATTTTCTTTTTTTTTGGCCAAGGGTGCACCAATGATTTCAGCCATTCAATCTAAATGTACACAGTCAGATAGACAGATGAACAGACAGACCGACAGACACTTTATGAGGAGGGAATCCTCTCTTCTTCTTTATACCCAAGACGTTGGTTTAATCCTTGTGACCTTGCCTGGATGTTTCTGCTTTTCTTCCTCACATCTTAGTAAACATGTTCCGGGGCTTCTCTGCTCCTGCCATTCCTGATCACCCTCCAAACACGGGATGAGAGACGCCACGGAGGCAATAACATGGGCCTTGTAGGGAGCACTCTCTCTCTGTATAGCTCCTTATAAACTACCTGATACCATAGACTGTCCACTATGTAGTAAGAAGACATGTATAAGTGACACATTTCTAGGCTTTTAGCCAAGATCTCAAAAATTCATTTTCTTTCTCATAGGGACTTCCTACTGGCATCATTTATATGTTAGCCTCCAATCTTCTGTCCCCGGCTCCTGGTTCATCTTATGCTCATTAGATCTTTGATAACGCACAGATGAGGACATACTGGGTCCCTTGTGAATCTACATGAGACACTGCATGCAATGACATTTCTTTCAACCCATTCCGTAGTTTCCCTACTTTGGCATTCATCCTTGTTAATCTCTTTTGGCCTCTCCGTTGACCACATGTGTGGTGTACACAAATTGTTGTGTGTTTGAGGAGCTTCAGTTTTTAATGATATCTCTCTTTGTCTGTGTCACATTCCATGTTCAGAACATGAATTTCTGTGTTTATCAGGGTGCATCTGTGTTCTGCATCATCACCAAGCTCATCACCACAGAGAATCAAGTTCAGGGCTACTGTCCAGAGGTCAGATCTACGGTCACATTTAATTACGTGTCCTTGCTCGCTCATAAACCATGTGTAGCATTCACTTGTGACATTTTATTCCATCTCTCGCTGTAGTCCTTTAAAATTTGACTTGCTGCAAGGGTGCAGAAAGTACTGTATTGATCTTCTCAGTAAAGAGCTCCATGCAGCTCTTTAGATTGTAGAAACAGTGACGTCTACCTGCTTTGTCATGTTCTCTTTGATTCATCCTCTGTTTCTCCAGAGTGACACGAAGTACAACTGTAGCAGTGAGAGTGACTGCATGGCTTTTTCCAGGAAGCCGGCAGCAGTGAACGGTCCGTCGGCTGCTTCTCTGCCTCCTTTGACAGGAATCCACCTCATTTCACTTCAGGATCTTCAAGTTGCAAAGATGTGTAGACACAATAGAGTTGAACCATAACTGTGTGACCATTACATGCCATAAAGCTCTGAAAATGACAAAACATTTCTCTTCCAGGTGTGATGACAGGCAGGTGTGTGAGCTTCAATAGTTCTCTCAAAACCTGTGAGATAAGAGGGTGGTGCCCTGCAGAGATTGACGATATTAAAACGTGAGGTTCTCTGTCAGTGTGATTCTCATCTACAGTGGGGGTACAGTGTTAGTGTTCAGTTACTTTACCTACATTTTATTGCATTAACCTTCTGTTTGAGTGCAGTGTTAATGTACTGTAGTGTTCAGTCATTGTATCTATACTGTATCAACACTCAGTACAGTGTTAATGTACCGTAGTGTTCAGTCACTGTATCTATACTGTACTGTATTAACACTCTCTCTCAGTACAGTGTTAA
>JAACJT020000042.1:7673655-7728514 GCA_009936485.2 Gymnarchus niloticus
AACAGATGTATGCCTTTGGGAGACCTCATGTCATGTTTCCTTGAGCAGACGTTAGATTTCTATAGATGGAGCTGCACCTTTGGGTGAAGGAGCATGGAGGCAGGGGAAGAACAGAGGTGGGAGGGTTGAGACTTGAAGATGCCAAAGCGTGGGATCCGGTACATGTAGCCACCTTCCTCTCCCTTCAGCTCCATCTCACACAAGTTCCCAGCTCCCTGTGGACCTGTAGCTTCCACTGGGTGGCAAAGAGGCAGAGGAGACTCTGTGTGGGAATGTGAAGATGAAGAGGCCATGCTGAAAAATGTGGAAGCCACCAGAGGGTCTGAAAAGGCCTGCCAGCGAGATGCACTATGAAGTGAGTTTCACACACCCAAAAGTAACTTAATGGAGCCAGGTTTACTAACCCTCATTGCCATAATCAGCAGTAAATGGTACTGCCATTGTGAGCTACAATTTGTAATACTCAAAACTTGGAAGTTAGCCTCAAAACACCTCACTAAGCCAGTAAACTCAGTTCGTGGTTCACAGCAAATACCAATAGGCTTACTGTCACACGTATTTGATCCTACACAAATCTGGACAAGATATCCCTATTCTGAGGAATCTGTGGCATGTACTGCTCTTCTAACTGGCTAGTCTCCTAAGTGATGAGCTTTGAGGTGTTGACTGAATGAATCACTCGACTGAATTTACATCACTCAATGTTAAGCCAACTTTGGATTAAATGGCTCATTCAAAGTCTTTTATTTTTGCTTATCCCAGTTAAACACATACAACATGCTTAGCCCATTATATGTACTTTTTGTATGGGATATTGCTTTGAGTTTTTCTTCACTTACTTAAAATGAATGACAAAAAAAGTAGCGTATGAGTTACAGAGAAATATTCTCAATACCAGTGGAATTGCAGAGCATCTCGAATGCCACATCCTGTGCCAGTCTCTGCTTCCAATCTCTCCCTCTCTTCTCTGGAGCCCTGAGACTCAACAGCCTTCTCAGAGAGAACCGACTCCCTGTGGTGGAACCGTCCAGACACTGCTCTGACTGGGAAGGAGACACCATACTTACTGTTCTAGACAATGGCCACAAAAACCGACGGTTGTTAATATAACACAGGCCATTATTTCACGTTCACGCTGTGACAAGTCTGATAAGGCACAGAAATAAAAAATTCACCTGTATAAGGTATGCTGACATGCCAATGTGACCTTGCAAATCCTACCTATAATAATGGGAATTTAGCATAAAACAGAAGCATCCACAATAGTTTTTACCTTGATACATGTATAGTGAAACATCGAATCCTCTTGCCGTCTTTCCATCACATCTAACATCATGTATGAATTCAAAGTGTCATATATCTCATCAGATTTCCATTTGAGCCGGTCCGGTCTCTTCTGGGAGGCTCTGCAATCCACAATCAACATACATGATACCGGATGATGTGCACTGTCCCCCACATTATCATTTGGCTCCAGTCCTGAACAATCTGCTTGCTTATTAGGCTTTTCCCTTAAGTCTGAATGGGTGCCAATGGGTCCCATCTCCTGTGTGCTACAAAGGTTACCCCAGTGGGTTATCACTGGTCCACTGTCATTCTGCATCAGTCCTTTCTCGCATTCCCCTCTGAGCATCTCACTTTAACGTCACTGCATGTAAAGTGAAGATCTGGGAATCAGTGGTCAGTGTTCCATTCAGTGACAGCCATTCACTACTCATTCAGTGCAACATATGACTTTAAAGAGGAGGAGCTTCATCTAAAGCAAGCCTGCGTAGCATTAAAGTTTTCAATGTTTCCTCTTCCTACAGATTTATATTTTTGCTGTATAGATTCAGGATAACTTTTTATGAATTAAGCCTTGGCTTGGATCCAACAGGACTTTTTTAACTGGAGAAAAGTCCTAAAAGCAAAGTGTGCACAACTCATATATGTCAAGTTTCTAAGCAGAAAGTACACTCACAGACAACGAAAGTAGGTGATTTAAGGGAACAGGAATCTTTGTCAAGCATATCACGTCACTTTGGAACGTAAACTCCCCTATTTCTGCCATTTGGATTCTCCCTACTGTCTTATCGCAGCTCTAATTTTCAGGCCTAAGTGTAATGCCTGACTGATTAGAGACCAATGAAAAACAGGCAGTGCACACAGGATTAATCAGAAACCAAAAAAACACTACACCTATTAGCGAAACCTCATATACCCTCTCTGCCTCTTCTAACAGCGCCATAGAAATGACACCAATGAGCAGGCATTTCATTGGCTGTGATTGTAACCACAGTGCTATGTCAACCATGCCAGGAATCTCAGACCTGACTAACCAGAGAAGGAGGAATTTGATGAGAGATGGAGTGACTCTTTGGGACCATTGACCTTCATACGTCATCCATTTTCAAAGGGGAGACAAACAGAGAATCTAAGACCCTAAACTGTCATATTTATTGGCGTATGATGAAGGTGTCCATGAGTGAAACACCTTTACACATACCTTTCTGGCTTGCCGACTGTCTCTAAGTCGATTTCCTCCAATTCATTTCCTTTGGATATAAGTTGACTTGGGTAAAGTGGAGTCTTGTTAAAAACAGCCCAAAAAGTATGACCAAATATGTTAAATGATCAAACGGATTGTAAAAAGCAAAAGCAAAGCTATTCAAATACTATAAGCGAACGGTCTACACAACAAGCTTAGTCTTAAAACTTGGACGAGGAAACCAGTTTCAAACTAGGTAACAAAATCTGTATTCTGGCTAAAGAATGTGTAAGAACAATCATTTTAAAGCATTTTTCATTAACAGTGAATATTATGGGCACATTTTCCTATAATTTTCCCAATAAAAGCAGAATAATAATGTACACATAATGATCAACTAGGGCAGAATCTGAAGAGAAAGAACTGACACATTGAACTCACCTCGTGTTCTTGTTTCCTGCCATCCTGGTCCATTTCCCTCTTCCTCTCCCATTTCTCCCCTTGGCTTCCCTTATTTTCCCCTTCCATTGTATTCACAGTAGAAGGGACAGAATTCTGACCTTGGATGCCAGAACCCACCCCAGCATATGAGCCCTCAGTGTCTCTGCTGCCCCATAATGTTCCTGGCCAATGACGTTTTTTGGAGGCTGAGGAGCTCAATGAGCATGTATCCACAGCTAGTATTGCATTTGAGTTTCCAGAATCCTGCTCATCCAAACCCAGGGCCTCATGAAGATTCTCACCAGCTGAGGGCATTCTTTCTTCCTGATGTTGCCTGAGTTCGAGATAAACCACTGGAGGTGGAAGAATATGGTTCTTCCATTTGGGAATAATGACAGGAGTCCCTAAGGAGGCTTCAGAGTCAGACCCATCTAAATCATTACTCTTCTGGGGATCCTCCTCTTCTGTGGCCTCATAAAACAACTCGCTATGGGCCTGATCGACCCCACCCTCTAAAAACTCAAGACCGCCAATGAATGGTTTACCTGTCTTCATGCTACAGTCTGCAATCTTGCTGTGACAACCACTTCTTTGGTTGGGCATATCCCTGAAGAGCGAGTCACCCTCCATGGAAACATCCCCCTTAGACATCTGGAGGAGGAGGGCAGCTGAGAGCCAGAGAAGCAGAACCTGTTTATATTCTCTGAGTCTCCCTGTGGGTCTCTGCAATGTTCTTTTAGCCAAATGCTGTATGAACACACTTTTTCAGTGCAGAGTTTACTTCCTCATGTCTTCTGTGGCATTCTTCATTTCCGTGTAATCTGCCATACACTACAGATCTCTAGTCACCTCATGCTCCTCCCACTGTTTTTCCTTCTCATGTGTTGCTAATAAAAGAAGGAACAATCTTTTGAAAATACCTGCCTCCCCTCACTCAAAATAATAAATCCCTCTACTTCAGTTCAATACTGTGTCTTCCTTTATGCTCCATGTGAACACAGATCTAATCTAATATCTATCCAGCTCAAAAAAAGCTCAATAGAAACGACCGTTATACTAAAAAACGACTTCTTGACAATGCAGCCATGTGTTTGTCAGAGGAAACCTGACAGACAGGATAGACTAGAAGGACAGTTGATCTCGTCCCTCACGCCATCTGTCATCTAGCACCATATTCCCCCACCGCAGTAGGTCACTCGCTACACCTTGTCTGTCTTTACAAACTCATTCCATGAAATGCCCTTGTACTATCATTTGGTGGTTCTGGCTTACTTGGCACCCTGAGAACCCCCCCCCCCCCACACACACACACACACACACCCAGCACCGTAATGCAATCATCAGACTTCTGGTGGAGTGGGGGGAAACTTTCTAAGCAGTACAGGTGGAGTGTTGAGAAAACTACTATAAATTTGTTCAGGGAGAGGCGGGTGATAGTGAGAAATTTTTTGCAACCGGTGAGGGGGTTGGCAGCAAGAAATTTGTATTAGGGAGGCCCTTTGGTCTGCTGAACCCTTTGAACAATGCCACTCTGGGCCATTTCCCATCTTGCCAATACCAGGATTCGCCCCTAGTTCTGCTATGAGACTTACACAAAGAAATGCCATAAGACTCATCTTCTGAGAACATCTCTACCTCATCCAACAACTGGTTCATATTCAAATGCTGATCCGCTAAGACTTTGTGGTTAACGTAGCGTTTTGAGTGTAACCTGATGTTGGCATGCCGTACCACTAGGTGGTGCTCTCTTATACAGAACTAATACTTACCACGAGGCGGGAGGAAATTGAAAATAAAAATGTTGTTATTTTACCCTCCAGGCCACTTCAGTTGGCACAATATAACATTTTTGATTGTAAATAACTTCTGATACGACAGATGTCGCACATTTCTTTCTGCATTTTATTTGCTTACTGGCTGAGTGAATGTTATCCATAGGTGAGCTTCCTCTAAACACCCCAGTTTCCCCCCACAACCAAAAGACATACAGCTAGATGAACTGTCAGCTCTAAATTGTACCGATTGTGTGTGTGTGTGTGTCCTGTGATGGACTGACATGCCATCTACGTTGTCCCCTGCATAGGCCTATAAATGGACGGAGGACCAAAATGTACAGTATTTGTTACCACGTAGCCATTAAAAGTCATCGAATGTACTTCCGTACGCGCCTTTAGTGGAATAGTGGAAATCAGCGTCTCAAATCACGCTGAAATTTCCGTAAAGCAGCAAATGTAAAACCTCGCAGCATTTTCACCGCATTCCCATCGCCGTTGGATTATTAGTATGGATCATTTCTATTTTTAAAATATAATGTGGTTGTTAAGAAAGGGATTTTCTTCAACATGTACCCATTTCGTGTCGCAATGTCACGCCATTTACTATATAAAGGGAAGGCGCTCGGGACCTGGCGTTCTTACGCATCTCCCACGTGACGCCCCTCGCGGGTATCCGTCCTTCAACAAAACGAACACGCCTTTTTTGGCAAGGACCCGAATGCTCAAACGCTTCAGCTATTGGACAAGCCTGGTGACGCCTTGGGAACGCGCCAATGAAATAGGTCCTATTCGAAACGTCATGACGCAGACTTTCCCGGAAGTGGTGTCCCTCCTCGAGACAGGATGAAGGCGGCGCTGACGCACGTGCTCGTCTGCTTCTCGGCGTGCGTCGCCGTAGCCGCGTGGGGCGTCTTCGACGGGGTCTCGGTGGAGCTGACCTATGATGACTATGCGGAGCGCAGGGTGGAGCGGCTGCCCGGCTTCCTGGCCATGCCCTTTAACTGTGTGGTCAACTTCGGCTACATCCTTATGGGCGGGTACTGGCTTCGCAGGCACGCGAGCGGCGAGCGGAGCGAGGACGCCGCCTACGTGAAGGACGTGTTCGCGCTCATGGCCGTGGCGTACGGGCCCGTCCAGTGGCTCCGGCTGGCCACCCTGCAGCACCCGGCCGCAGTCCTGGACCAGTGGTTCACGCTGCCCATCTTCGCCTGGGTTGCCGTGTGGTGCCGCTTCATCACGCACGGCTGGTGCGGCCGCTCCGCCTCGGCGGTGCTCCTCTGCTCCCTGGGCAGCTACGGCTTGGCGCTGCTTCACCGGCGCGGCTTCGAGGCGGCGCTGGCCGCTCACGTCGCCGTCGCGGTCGCCCGAGGAGCCGCGCTCCAGCGGAGCCACGGAGACGCCGCCTCGCTGAAGTGCCTGTGCCTGGCCGTGCTGTCGTGCTGCGGCTTCCTTGTGCTCAAGCCGCTGGACCTTCCGCTTGCGCGCTTCCGAGCCTTTCGCCATCTCAGCGGCCACTTCTGGTCCAAGGTGTGCGACATTCTGCAGTTTCACTACGCTTTCTGTTTCCTCACGCGCCTCACGCCAGGCGCGCGCGGCCACTGAAGACTTCCTTACGATGTTGACATTTTGGAGTCCTGTGCATCTCATACGGCTCACCTCCTGTAAATACTGCCGCTTTTAAGAACGCGTCTGCACATTTCGGCTGGCTTTCAGTGGGGATTCCTTCGCTTTCCCACCTGGCTGTCACGTTCTGTCTCGTGTGTGTGTGTAGTAGTGACTGGACTGGCATCCGGTCACGTGACCAGTGGCTACGTTTTTATGACATTACTGTAGCTGAACAGTATCATGCTTAGATTTTCTTCATATTTACCACTTATTACCGGAGGTGCAGCTACTGTCCATGACGTCGTTTTTGTTAGACCTCTAAAAGGGCGATGGTAATAAGACACATTCCCTGCACGCCTTGCTGCCTCCATCTTTGGTGTTACTGTTGCCTTTATCTGTGTAGAAGACACACATACACCCATGTCTCAGCAGCTGATACCGTTTAATCAGCAGTAAGTAGACAGTCGTTCATTCATATTGTCTGTGCACACAAATTCAGCTTTGTCGCTGCTGTCAGCACAGGCTCGGATGGTGATTTGGTCCACAGCAGGCTGAGCATCGCCACTCGAAAATCCTGATTGGTGCAGTAAATTAAAGGGTTTAATCCACAGTCCAGGTAAGACATCACAGACGACAGCGTGCGCAGCCAATCAGGTGCTGGAGACAGGTCCCGCCTCCCCAACATAATTAGCTGAAATTATATCGGTAAAACATCTTAATCATTTTAAGTCGATGGAAAATTACATGTATTTTTTTTTCTTGTTTACTTTTTAATTAACTCTTCAAAGCAGATGACACTTGCTATTGTCTGTTATTTGCCTAGCTGGATATCATAAAGGAAATGACCTGTTTATATGTTAACCACGGTCCCTTCTCGTGGATTTGAACCGGTAAAGTTCTGGTCAATAATCAAGTCCCCCAAACAGTAGTGTTCCTGCTCCACCTTCAGCCTTGTGTGGTTAATTGTCTCTTTCTAACATAGGTAATGATACTGCCAACGAAACCTTCATCGGCCATTGTTGTGAAAAGTGGAAATAGCATTTGATAATCTCTAACCTCAGATAATGCAAAAGGTGTATAACAGAGCAGATAAAATGACACCAACAGAGGAGAAACAGAAGTGAGATCATCTGGATCCCTGTGAGGAAAGAGGGAAAAGGGCTAATATTAATTTACTAATTACTTTTATAGCCCCGGCAGGTAAACTATTACAAAGTAACTCAATACATTCACACCTGTTGCTATTCCTCATCCAGCCAGCAGAGGTCAGAATAGAGCAGAGCACCACCAGCAGGAAAGGGGGGAAAACGCAGACGCAAAATGCACACAGGATGTAGAGCTGCATGTCAGAGTAGCTGCTCTCCCAAAAGACGGCGCAGAGCATCTCGGCAGGGTCATACCTGACATGGAGAGGAAACACATGGCACGTATGTCTTCTTAACTTTAGGCCTTTTGCAAAACTCAAGTGTTTCTAAATTTAGCAATGAAATTTATGTGGGTGTCATAATGATAACTGAAATGAGGCATTAAAGCACAGAGTAGCTGGAATTAATGTGGGCTGACCACCAGTAGCTAGTTTAACCCCTTGTTCATCTTTAGTGATTGGCAGCCCACAGTAGGGTTGCAAAATTCTGGGAATTTTCAAAGTTGGAAACTTTCCACTGGAATTAACGGGAATAAACTAGAAATTTGCAGGTTAGCCTATAACAAGGAACTTAAATGTAGTTGGAAAAAAACATGTTGCAGCACAATCTTGTTTAAAACAGAGTGTTTATATTTGTTTGCATATTCCCCAGCTTAATTTACCATGGAAATTTACCAGAAATATTCCGCTCCTTTGCAACCCTAGCCCACAGTAATCCTGCCTACCGTGATTTTCCCCATTTCTCTGTGCCCTAATCCTACCCTGAATGTCACATCTTATAATTATTTTTTACTCAACGTATACAATAATAAAATGCTTGCATTAAAATTAAACATTTAAATTTTGAGAGACAGTCAATCAAATTAGAAGTCCATTATATTCCACAGATTTTTGGATATATGTTTCATATCCAAAGCTTTTATACGTCTCAGGGCGGGAGCTGAAAGCCATCCATTTCCCAAACTGCTTAATGTTGGAGGGGGGCCTGGAGCCGATCCCAGGCAGCCTAGGGCGCAAGGTGGGGCCACCTAAATGGGGTGCCAACCCACTGCAGGGCACGGTCTCACACACACACACACTCTCTCTCAATGGACAATTTAGCCACACCAATTAGCCTAAAATGCATGTCTTTGGACTGTGGGAGGAAACCCACAAGGTGAACATGCAAACTCCACTTTAATCTGCACCTCTGGAGGTGTGAGGCAACAGGGCTAAAGACTCAGCCACCATGCCCCCCCCCCCCCCCCAACTGAAAACCACTAAAACTACTAGTCATTCATTGATTGATTTTACCTGATCCATTGAAATGCTACAGGCACACTCCCAAAGACCATCCCTGTAAACCAGGCACTGAGACATCCCGCTCCAGCAACAATGGACAGAAGTCTCCCTCTGCAGGCCAACCCCAAAGCTTGCTGGATGCACAAGACCGCTGAGATTTGAAGGGCAGCATTGTACAAACTACTGTCAAAAATAGTGACATCTTCTAATACAGTTACTTGTAGGAGTTTTAGTATAAAAGGGAAATCATCTGTA
Organism: Gymnarchus niloticus; assembly: GCA_009936485.2. Lineage (NCBI taxonomy): Eukaryota > Metazoa > Chordata > Actinopteri > Osteoglossiformes > Gymnarchidae > Gymnarchus > Gymnarchus niloticus. The sequence goes on from JAACJT020000042.1 coordinate 7,682,624, forward strand.
AATGTAGGGATACCCAGGCTGCCAAGAGAGGAAGTGATGAAAGCGAATTTGAGGAGACTGACGACCTCACACCACGGTGACCTCTGGCCGCTTGTTAGCACAGCCAGGAGGGAGCTGGAAATGATGAGCGTGGAGGAGCCGAAATCAGAGAGCGACAGACTGAGCAGGGGAACCCAGCCCTGGCACTTGAACTGAGCCCTTCCCTGAAAGAGAACAGTGACGAAGGGAAGACATTAGCACCGGTGAATATCACTGGCTGGGTCTTACTTATCCTGACAAGGCTCAGATGGCAGCTTCAGGTGGGCCAGTATCTTATGCCATTGTGGATTTGTAATGCTGGTTTTCTAGACTGCATTTTAGGGGAAGAGTTAATTTTCCTGAGGAATTTAATCAATCCATTTCATTAATTTGGAACATAAACCCCATAAATGAACTGATATGGTACTTAAAATGCTAGATGCTGTACGGGGTACAAATTCTAAAAGTGATGGCACTGTTATCAATCTTACTAAATCATTCCCACTTAGGAAATAGGATTCATTTTGTAAAAACTATTTTCTTTTAACTCACTCTGAATATTTTGTTCAATCTTGAAGTTTACCGTGAGGATCTTTATGTTAAATGTCCTGAAAATAATACAATATAACTCAACCTGTCTATCACAGTTAAAATGTGAAATTCAGTATTGCAGAAGCAGTCTCTACCTTGATTTTGGTGAACAGGACCAAGGCATTTCCTACCACACCAAGTATCATTTCCACACTAAGAACCACCACCAGTACGGACTTTCTCGCTCTGAATCCCGGCGTCAGTTCGAGTTCTGAGACGTTGGATGTCAAATTCACTGAAAGATTAAAGATTATGGGAAGATATGCATTATTCATATAATAACTTACATTAAGAGCTACGAAATTGATACCAATCCTACAACAGTAAATGAAATCTTTCGCAATTTCAGAATCAGGTTTATCATCACATCTGCATGTACAAGGAATATTTGCCCTAGCATGTTGGTGCAAACACAAGTCAGGCATTAATCATCAAATACTATAGACAATTATGTGCAAAACTACAACTACACTACATACCACGTCAAAGACAACAATAATAATAATAATGTGATAAAAAAATACGGCTATAAGGAAAATCGACTGCAATGTATATTTTGTCTCTTCATCGCCCTAATTACAGAGTGTAGTAGTGGAACTTACTGAATCCTCGTTATAGTGGAAAACCACAGTAATCAAGCAGTAACACTTCACAGATCTCCAGCCACAAACACCGACTGTACTTCTGTCCACATGTATGTACAGAGCTCGAGTCGTTACTCCTAATATCAGGACAATTGACGTCACCATCATCACCCTTCTTTAATTAATACTCTGCCTTCGTTCATCTCCCTTTGGTAAAACCACATCCTGTCATTGCTGCATTTTCAAGCTTTTGTATGTGTCTTAGTGGTGTCCAATTAGCGGATACTACTAAGACATGTATACAATAGCTCACTTTTGAAATAAATTTTGAAGGGATATGTGAAAGATAATTGTTTTTTTTTCTCTCTCTCTCTCCAATGGGAATTACTAGCTGGCACATATTATCCACACTTCAACAGATGGATTAATTGTGCCTTACTCAGCAATTGCTAATAAGACATCAAACACGTCACTATCGGCTGGTAGCGCTGCATTAGTGCAAAAGACCCTCCGATGCATAAACAAGCGCTAAGAGACAGTTACACAAATAACTACTTTGACATAAATGCGTGCGGCCCAACCGCGACACACTCAAGATGGCGCGAAAGTCCTTCCTGTGCCGCGTGTGCCACACTTCCGGCGCTCTGATGGGGGGCGTTTCCGGTGTCGGCCAGCGTTCTGGATGAGAAGGGCGAGTAGAGATAAGCTGGTGAGTCCGAAGCGTATTTCGCTCCCTGCTCTTTATTCAAATCACTCGGTATTTATGGTTGGCATCGTTGGTTTGGTGCGACAGTGTTCCTCAGGGCTTTATTTTACCGTGTGCCACGCCGTCATTGAAAGTCCTTGAGTTACACATCGAAAGGTGTCGGCGACGCGGACTTCACGTGGAAACGAATTGCTGTGTTTACCGGAGGTGACCATAAAAACATCCGTTCAGAGAGCGAGTGACGGCAGCCTGGTCACGCTTTCCCACTTCTGACATTGAGATAATACAGGACGACTTCAGATTCCTCCTGTATCTAGAAAGACGTGCAGGTCCAGCGTTAGTCAGGCATGTTAAATGTTTCATATCCAGCTTCGTGCCTGTAGCTGCTCTGAGTTCTCTCTTACTCTCTCAAGCTGTGATGTCCTCAGCGCTGCGCCTCCTCCACTGCATCTCCAGGCCAGGTAAGAGCCTGCCTGAAACTGCGCTGTGAAGGTGGGAGCCAAGCCGGGCATCAGGACTGGCAGGGCTTCAGCATTGACTACAGTGTCAAGAAGGCTTTGGAAACAGTAGCGCTGCTGCCTTGACTTGTCGTGTCTTCGTTTTCTTCAGGAAGTTTCTCGGCCTGCTCGGCTTTGGTCCGCCCTTTCAGCGTGACCGCTCCGAGAGAGGGATACAGTAAGTGTCGAGCTCAGGCTCGTAAGAACGAGTGCCTAGGTTGGCAATACCCACCCAAGACTGCACATAAATAAAACTGACACATTAAAGACATAGACACGCTTATTAAACCTCTGAGCCCAGACTTAAAATCTAATACCGGTCCAGTAAGGTATCACAGGTGGAAGACATTTCAGTGATGTACTTAAAATACCAAATCTGATTATTACAGGCCTCTGATCTAGTTTTTGTCTGTGTACAGCATTATCAATGGTCTGTGCATCATGCTGTTTTTTTTTTTCTGCGTCATTAAGCCTGGCCTGCTTTTGGCTTTAATGACTCATTAACAGCACCAAACAGTACATTTCAAAGTGCCTCCCATTTCCTTTTAGAAGCTTTTTTTAATCTACATAAACTCACCTTGGGGCTGTCCTGGTGGATGTTCCAGATTTGACTTAATTACAGCATATATTAAACCTGATTTCTAAAATACCCACCTGGTCTTGTGTTACTGTCTGGTCAAAATTCAGTGTAATATTTGTTGACGTATGAAAAATAATATTTGGATGTTTTATATCTCCACCCATTATTGACGTCTAAGGCCCCGGCTATGGTGTCAGGTTGGACAGTTTACTTTCACTGGTGTGGTGATTTACTGTGTCTTTGCCTAACACCTCCCCCCAGAGTATGTGAATGCCCAGGAATTGCCCACAGATATGAAGTCCATCACAGACCGGGCAGCCCAGACCCTGCTGTGGACTGAGCTCTTCAGGGGTAAGGAGCTTTTCTAATCGATCAGAACTACGTGTGCTTTGGTCGTGACAGTTCTGTATGTGGGCCACACCCACATTAGTCCAGCCATCAGTCTTCCATAACCACTTATCCAGTACAGGTTAGCATTGAGCCAGTGGACAGGGTGCCAGTCCGTAGTTGGGCACACATTCAAATATAGTAACACTGTTGTTGATTTAGAGCCAACTATTAATCTCTTTAGATGTTTTTGGACCGTGGAATGCACCTCACTGCAGATACACAAACACCTATACATTCAGTTTAAAGGTGTTCCTTAAGAACTCAAGAACAGCACAAGTACACCAGCTCCATAACCACTTCTCATTCTGAAACGATGGTCACGAGAACCTGATGATCTCTTCAGGTTTGGGGATGACTATGAGTTACCTGTTCAGAGAGCCAGCCACCATCAACTATCCATTTGAGAAGGGTCCCCTTTCACCTCGTTTCCGCGGGGAACACGCTCTGCGCCGGTACCCCTCTGGAGAGGAACGCTGCATTGCCTGCAAGCTCTGCGAGGCCATCTGTCCTGCCCAGGTGAACTCACGTCGTCAACCTGTACTCTGCCCACGAACCTTCCACGGTATTTACGTATGCTGCAGCTGTTTAGAGTTTTGCAATATCTTGTTTTGGCTCTTCATTTCGATGCATCCTGGCTTATTTGGACCATGAGCAGCTGTGTGGTGTTTGTTTCATGCTGAGCCCCAGGCTGTTCCCTCTTCCAGGCCATCACCATTGAGGCAGAACCACGTGCTGATGGCAGCAGACGGACCACGCGCTATGACATCGACATGACCAAGTGCATCTACTGTGGCTTCTGTCAGGAGGCCTGCCCTGTAGATGCTATTGTTGAGGTGCTGAGTGTCGTCAGTCGATGCAAAGGGCACATTGCACTGTTGATCATTTGATCCTCTGTAATCTGTGTGTGATGAACAAGCTTGTCTGAAAGTCATCCCTTGTCTTCTTTCAGGGCCCCAACTTTGAGTTCTCCACAGAGACCCATGAGGAGCTGCTATACAACAAGGAGAAACTGCTCAACAATGGGGACAAGTGGGAGGCTGAGATCGCGGCCAACATACAAGCTGATTACCTGTACAGATAGAGCGTCTGCTTACCCCACATGCAGAGGGACCGGCCTGTTTTCTTGCTGATGGTGGCTGCGGCTCCACAGACAGACCAGCTCTTGTCCTCAAGCTGACTTCCAGACAACATTGACTTCCCGATGAACAGATTGAAAAACAATAAATTAATTCTTAAACCGTTTCATATCTTGAGTTTGCAGACATGCATATTCTGTACGGATACTTTGTGTACTGATTGAGAGAGGCTTTTAGGAATTTGGTGTCTGCTTGACTTGTACTGCTTTTCTGTGTGCTAACTGCAGCATTGCCATCTTTGTCTTGTACAGTCGTAATGGTGTCTGTGATGTATTAACACTGGCACTTGGGGACATTGACATGTTGTGTCAGTTCACTGAAAATACACCAATCAGAAAAAAATTCACAAAGAATAATTGTGGCGATAGATTCCATTAATGAAGAAGGAATTAAAGTTTCTGTGGTCTAAAATTTCAGGTAATTGTCATCTTCCCCCCTCCAAGTCAGCAGTCTTTTTGTCAGCAGAAAATAGTATATTATAGTAATCAAGGCGTGTTGTGGAAAGTCATGGGATGCCAGTGAGCGTCATCCTACATGTAAGCACTGAGGCACCCTCCGAGTGACAATGTCAAGAGAAATTGTTTATCTCAGATGAATCAATGACAGAAGCTGCAGGTTGAGTAAAAGGTGGCTTAGAAATGATTCTACAGTAAAAAAGCTACTTGGCTTGTTGTAAAGAGAGCGGGCTCTAGTACACGACGTGAATATTTCTCAAGATAAATCAGTGCTGTATGTAAGGCTGCCATATGGAGAAATTCTCAACATGCGCCGTGACCTTCCAGACGTTTAGACGACTGCTTCCTTTTGATTTTTTTCCCAAATTTGCCAGCTTAAGAAGAAGAAGAAGAAGAAGAAGCAGCACATTCATCTGTATGATCGGGGGGACCACAGCCGTCCATTTCCGCCTAACGCAAAAGCGACGTCTTTTTTAATCGGACCTGCGTATCAACCGGACGTGGAGGCGCGGATCACGTGACGGGGTCGGCTACGTCACATCCGTGTTGTGAAGCCGCGCTGGGAGGCGCCATTTGCTCTTTCCCCAGTTATTCGTCTGAACGCCGGGTACGTCCGCAGCATTTTTATTTAAGCGTCTTAATAGCTGCGTTAGCGCTCATCTTGCCGTCGGTGCTGCTTGCGCTCTTTTCGGCCTCTCGCTATCAGGCAGGTGGGTCGCGTTGAAAAAGCTGAGCGCTTGTTCCGCGTTAGCGAGGCGCTCCGCCTGCTTTATTGCCGAACATGTCCGCATGGCTCGCCCCGCTCGCACGGCGGCCTCTGTCGCCCTCTGAGTCGGCCCCACTTCGGCTGCGGACGGGGTTCACCGGGATAGACACGCTGCTCCGGCCGGCCTGGCGTATCGGCGGTTCTGGTTGTTGAAGTTGCCCATTAACTGTCCCCCTCCCCCCCCTTTGTGTCCCCCTCCGGCCTTCAGCGCTTCCTCGGTCCCCGACGCCCAGGTCCGCTATGGCAGAAGGAGAGCCTCAGGTGCAGTTCAAGGTGCGTCTGGGAGGCAGCGATCTTCAGAGGTGTCCCTGATGCTCTCTGCCTGTCGCCTTCTTCACCTTCACCTTCATCTTCTCTTTTCACCTGCCTTGAGTCACTCTGACCGCATCCCGGGAGTGTGGTCGTGGTCGCGGTCGTGGTCGCGGTCGCTCTGTGTGAAAGATCACCTTCGCAAAAGCGGAGTATTTATACCTGATCGTGATTTTACAAAATGCAGCCAGTGTGTGTTTAAACAATGAAAGCCCTGCTGTGTGTCCACCGATCTCCTTCCCAGCTTGTATTGGTGGGTGATGGAGGAACAGGGAAGACCACCTTCGTGAAGAGACATTTGACAGGAGAGTTTGAGAAGAAATACGTGGGTGAGCATTAAAGACTTCTGCTGTGTTTCACTCAGGCACCTCTCTCCATCCCCTTGTCTCGACTGAGTTCAGTATGGGATGCGGGAGAAGCCATTCTGTTGTCATCTGCGGTGGTCTACAAAAGAGAGACTGTACATCTTTTGGCAGGACTTCTGCCGTTTCACCAGTAATCAGCACTGTGCCTTGGCCTTTGAGCTGGCATTACATTATAGCTGTCCTCCGGCATCTTAAGTTTCTCTGTGCCTCATCTGCACCTGTACGCTTGGAAGAACGACACGTGGGACCAAATGCATGCAACAGCTTTCTGGTGTCAGTGATGTCAAGTCAGGATAGCATTTTTGTATTCATAACCCAGCTGTTCTCATCACAGCCACCTTAGGTGTGGAGGTACATCCCCTGGTCTTCCACACCAACCGAGGGGCTATCAAGTTCAACGTTTGGGACACGGCTGGGCAGGAGAAGTTTGGAGGCCTCAGAGATGGCTATTACATACAGGGTATGTTGGCTGAAGTTTGAGGAAGCCTTTGATTTGATATGTCTGTTAAGATGTTAGCTGTGTATACTAGAAGGGTTTTTTAAACTCTTTTTTGACACACTGTCCTTATGCCTTCTTTCCTCAGCTCAATGTGCCATAATCATGTTTGATGTGACCTCACGGGTCACCTACAAGAATGTGCCCAACTGGCACCGTGACTTGGTGCGTGTTTGTGAGAACATTCCCATTGTGCTTTGTGGAAACAAGGTGGACATTAAGGACAGAAAGGTGAAGGCCAAGAGTATTGTCTTCCACCGCAAGAAGAACCTGCAGGTATCTCCATTCAGTGTCTCATTCCAGTTAATTCTTTCCAAGTCTGACAAAGACCCCAGTTTGGTGATTATTTATTTTTTTTTTGTAGGCCCAATTATCTTTGGTGATATGAATATTATGGTGGTAATAGGGCAGTTCTGGCTATCAGTGCTGAGTAGTAATGGGGCTGCTCACAGCATACGCGTCTTCAAACACTGCAGTTATTTCCTGTCACCTTCACTGGGATATTGGAGTAAAGCTCAGCGAATGCCAGTCACAGTGCTCAAGCAAAATAAATTCTTCTGGGCTTCCATATTGAGAGAACTGCTTTTAGCAAAGAGCATTTGGTGCCGTTGACTTTGTGAAAGGCTGAAATTTGCAATCCCCCCCCCCCCCAAATTAATTTGGAGAATTAAACTGATTCTGCTTTTCTCTTATAGTGACAGGTCATCATAACACATACTGCCTTCATAAATCCATTGCATTACATACTTATTTCTACTGCTCTTTAAATCCTTTGAATACTTTCATTTAAGTACACCTGTAGGTCCTTAGCCTGCTGGTGAAATGTGTAGTTTTTGCTCGTAGTTGGTGTCTTTCAATATTACACGACTTTCTGACATGCCCTTTCAATCCCCTAGTACTATGACATCTCTGCCAAGAGCAACTACAACTTTGAGAAGCCTTTCCTGTGGTTGGCCAGGAAGCTGATTGGCGACCCAAATCTGGAATTTGTTGCCATGCCAGCTCTTGCCCCCCCAGAGGTTGCCATGGACCCCTCCCTCGCTGCACAGTATGAGCACGATCTCAAGGTGAGGCCTGAGCATGTGATTTGCCTGGGGAGGACTTTGATGTAGTGAAGATGTTGCATCTTAAACTGAGAGGTGTGGGGACCTTCCACTGCTTTTTAAACGGAATAAATTTCCCTGAATCCTACAGGTGGCTTCAGAAACAGCACTCCCAGATGAAGATGATGACCTCTAACCTGTGACCTCGCAACCTCTTCATATGGCAGGAGTGACCTTTACCCTTTTACTGTAAACCCCATTGCAGATTTTTTTGTTTACTGTTTGTTTTTGAGCGTATGTCCTGTTGAACAGATGCTACGTGCAGGTGTGATGCATTGTGAGATACACACATTTGGAACAACGGACTCCATATCAATTTATTGAAATACAGAAGCTGACCAGACACACTTGGTGTCTGAATTAAAAATGGCTGAATATGATCTTTTGTCCTGACTTTCATTAAAAAAAAATGAATGTTTTAACTGGCTTGTAATTTTTCATGCAAATTTACAAATGTGTTTTTTTGTTTTTTTTTTTTCCCCAACTGTAACCTTTGTCTGGAGCTGTGAAGAACAGTTGGCCGTACATACAAGGACTTGTGTGATATCATTCAGTTGACAGAACAAGGGTTGTGGTGGTTGGATTTTCTTGTACAAATTTGATACAGCCCCCATTTGCCAATGCAAAAAAAGGAAAATGATTTCCTGCGGTAGAAAGGTCTTGTGGAATTTATTCTATTATACAAGAGTTCCTTTGTCTTATAGCGTATTTATTGTTGCCTATCCAATGTTGCAATACAATCAAAAAACTCAAAATAAGTGCAAATGTCATTTGTCCAGCTGGCTTTTTGCTAAATCATTTTCAGTGAAGCCCTCTGCACCCTGGGTAAGTGGCAGCAATAGGGTGCTGGGTGTTCAAATGCCCTGGTGGTCCTTCTGAATAACTGTAGCAGGTGATGCTCCATAGAGGGTGCTATTGCCGTCATAAAGGCAGGAATTCCTGGTCCAGGCAATGCTTTGTATGATTTGTGCCATAGTGGAAACCCCCCTGAACAGTAAGACTAAAAAAATGTAGGTATCTCCTGTTACTTCTATGGTGCAGATACCATCTGTAGGTACTGGTCACCTGGCTGCCCAGTAAATGGCCATCAGGTGTGATTTATTTCTTAGTTATTAACAGAGGAGTCTAAACTGTATTGGATGGTTGGATTGGATGGAGTTTCAAGATGGTTTTGCCCACTACTGTGTTGTGCCTATAGCACAACACACTGCTTATAAACAGAATGATGTTCAATTAGGGGTCAGATTTGAGCAAATTAACTATTTTAATTAGTATGAAGCCTTGGCTTCATACTAATGTGCAAGACCTGTTTCATGCTAAGCGTCTTCCTTTTGGCGAGCAGTAGGACGTTAAATACTGTGACATGTCTAATACGGACTCATCCGCCGTCTTTGCTACCACTTCTAATAAAATTGAGTGAAACAGAAGGACTTGACAGGAAATCACAGGGCATTAACACAACCCAGAGAATGTAGCACTGCTTAATGATAGGCAGTTGTACTCTGGAGCCCGAGGGACCTTGTGACAGTAGATGCACATGGGTTCAGTCCAGGCATACTGGGGGTGTTAATCCTCACCTCTGAGGGGGATTGCTGGTAGGGTCTCCTGTCAGAGGGGGAAAGGCCGGCCCAGATGTAATGCAGGGGGCTTTACAATATGATGACACAGGGGCAGAGATTACCGTCACTGCACACAGCTGTCGTTTTAATCCCCGCTGAGGGGATAGGGTTAGTAAAACTACGCCTTTGAAGGCAGTGGCCGTCTTTTCAATGCGTTTTGAACGGCATTAAAATTGTGGTAAATATATTGATAACGATGAAAATAGCGATTCACTTTTTGGTAATAAATTTGAAAACCGAATAAGCGATTAAAGTTTCCGGAATTTAGCAAGTATCACAGTCGAATTTAGGGCTGGTTTTTCTCTGCAGATTTCCATTAAGGAAATATTTCTTAATACTTTAAAAATGAAAGATCGACTGGAACAGCTGAAAGCGGTAAGTGTACTACTTGTAGACTTATAAATCATCTTTGGAAGTCAATTAATGTAATACTGAGCAAAAGAGATCTGACCAAAGTGGTAGGTTATGTAACTGAATAACGGTAGTCTGCGCTGTCCCTGGATGTCGGTGTCCCTGGACGTCGCTGTCCCTGGATATTGCTGTCCCCGGACGTCAGTGTATCCGCTGGCTGTATAGTAATCAGCGCTTACATGAACGGAGAGCACTTGTGGAGTCTGAAGGGAAGGTGAATATGGCGGTGGGGTGTCACACCTGAGGAAATAGTGGGCTGTTGTACAAGTTGATGAAAACTAAAGGAGGATTTCCCCCTTCCTTTCAATTTACAAAGACATACAGTACGTTCAGGCGTACGTGTGTTGTTTATGTAAGCGGGCTACTTCTTTTAAATTACAAGCCCATCTCCAAACATACAGTTTCTTGTAATTACATTCTGATTGGGTTCCACGATTGTTGTCCTGTTGGCAGAGAGACGACTTTTAGTGACTGCTGCACAGTGCAGGTTGTCAGCCACCAGGACACCCATGGGAGCTGTATGGACAGAAAACTAGAAATGACTTGTATACATGTGGTGGACAGGTGATGAGTCTAAGGTTCTTTTAAGGTTGTCCACGTTGTCCTGATTATGATATCTGTTTATATCCAAACGACCAGACAACTAGGTAAAGACCTGTAAACACAATGCAGGTTAAACTGCCATCTGTTTAAATCACCACTTTGTAGTCTCAAGGAAATAGTATTAAGCCAGAGAGGTGGGGGTGGGGAAGCTTATCCATGGTATTACTGGGAGATTTACACTGGACTACTGTCTGGCTTGGAAGGGGTCACTAGGAATGTGTTCCTGTGCACAGAAACTTGCTACGGCTGTAAGAAGTCAATTTGCTGAAAGACACCTTTATCATGGTTATGAGATGCACACGTATACACGCGAGGATGGACAAAAAGACTGACATGCATGCATATTAAGTGAGAGTTTGCTATATGTACACAGTATCCAGCACACATACATTCACGCAGTCTACAGTGAGACAGATCTACAGGGTTGTCTTGCAGTATATGGCTAGAGCAATGCAGGAGACAAACATCTGCAGATCGCATCCACTTTGAAGGCTGACTCTCATGCTCAGCTGGATGATTCTTTCTATCTGACATGTCTGTCTATCTGAGTTTCTGTCCGACTGAGTCCAGGTTGTATGTAGCTGTGAATTCAAAGGAAAGAACCTAGCACACCATGTGTCCTACGAGAATCTAAGACAATCTTAGCAATTACGGCAGTGTGGGCATCTCTCTGGCTAATGTAGTTTCCTAGAGGCCTCCACAGGTACACAACTACCATCAAAAACAAGGAGCGAGTCCCGATTTACATACCTGTTTAAAACTCTTCATCGCTTGGCATCCTCAGTGCCAAAACGTCTTTTAAGTGTTGTGAGAAGGAATGGCAACAACAGAAAATGGTAAATGCTTTACGTCCCAGATTTTTTGGCATGTGTTGCAGGCCTGAAATGCAGCAATGGATGTATATTGACAAACGAAATGAAGTTGACCAGACAAAACATGAAATATCTTGGGTTCATACTGTCTGTAGTGAAATAAAAGTCAAAGTAAATTCAAGAATCACTGCGTTTTTCTTCTTATTTGCATTTTCCATACTGTCCCAACTTTTTCTGATTTGGGCTTGTAAATCACTGAGTAAATGAGTGAAAAGAAGAGGAAGGTGGGAAGTCTTTCTGCTGTTGGTTCAAACACAATACTCAGGTCTTGAGGGAGGAATATTCACATGAAATGCGAACATTTATGAAAGTAAGAACAGACAGGCAGAATCACCAGAAGTCTGGGGGATGATCTGATAACAACCTTTTATAGGACAGGACTCATTAGATCTGGTCATATTTCCACGTAGTTTTCTGGTACATATTACCCCGTTTACCTACATTGAACGGAAATATCTGTAAATATTCAGTGTATGTAAAACCCATGCTCACAAGATAAGTCTGAAATGTACTATACCTGCCCTGATGTGAGCCTGATCATGCTCGCTGGGTGTCTCCACTCAGACGTGTGACACAGACGACGCAGATGAGGTGGAAGTCGCTGTAGACAACGTTGCCTTTATGGATGAGTTCTTCTCCCAGGTAACTCATCTATGTTGTAATCTGTCAGTAGGTGGGTGTGTCTCAAATGCTTTATGTTACCTGTAAGTTAAGTGCGCTCTCAATGTAAAATGTCTATTTGGTGCTTGTGTAAATGTAACCATTCCTGAGCAGTGTGCCCATGTTCTGAACTCTATCTGTACCGTATTGTCATTTTTTTTGCCATGTGTGATGTGTGTGTCACATGTCTGCTGCACATTCTGGTGAGTCGGTCGGTGCATGGCCCAGTCTTGCTAATCATATTTTCTCACTCCTCACCTGAGATCGAGGAGATCCGGACCGGCATTGACAAGATAGACGAAAGCGTGGCCGAGGTCAAGAGGCTTTACTCTGTCATTCTCTCTGCACCCACATCGGATCAGAGTACGACCAGGCGCCGTCTACTCTAATGCCTTCTTTCTCAGGCACAGCTATTCCTTGTTCTTTCGATAATGTCCACTGAGATAACCACTGAGTCTCCTTTCTTTTCTGTTCTGTCTGACTTCAGCTTGGCTTTCTGAAACTCTCCTCACTGCTCTACTCTTTGCTGACTCCTTTGATTTTTGTGGGAATTTTTTCACGAGGTAACACACTTTCTTTACAGAAACACAAGATGACCTGTACACGATCACCAATGACATCAAGAAAACGGCCAATGATGCTCGCAGCAAACTCAAGAGTTAGTACCTGTATATTTGGGGTCTTCAGTTCTCAAAGGGACATTTTCTCAAAGCCCACAGTACTTACGTGTGCTAACCATAAAACTCTTACCTAGGCATACTTAGTTCGATTTTGCCAATTCCGTTGTATTAATTTTCTGTACCATGTGTTGATTTAACATGGCAGGCATTGAGGGAAACCTGGAATCACCAGGGGAAAGGGTGTCAGCTGACCTGCGGATACGCAAGTCTCAGGTAAACGAGTAGGGTATGTTGTTACTGCTGAAACATGAGCCGACTGTGTCAGCCACATTTCGCCTCCTCTCCCTTAGCACGCTGTTCTGTCAAGGAAGTTTGTGGAGGTGATGACCAAGTACAACGAAGCTCAGGTAGACTTCAGAGAGCGGAGCAAAGGACGAATCCAGAGGCAGCTGGAGATTAGTGAGTCATATTTGTTGTTAGTGTGTGTGTGTGTGTGTGCGTGTTTTGAAAAAATGTCCCAAAAATTACAGCAACTGCACAGATATCCTAACAAAATAAAAGTTAAGAAACTCTTTATTTGCTTGAACAAGTTTAGACATCAGGAATGGCATGAAAATGTGAGTTGTCACGGGCGGACTAATTCAAACATCAGTATGGGATGTATTTGTGCACGTGAGCTAAATTCATCCAGTCAGTCTAAGAAGCTTTCTCGATGTGCTTTGCTTTGTTCACTGTATTAAATAAAGCTTAATATAAATAAAATACCACACACATCCCAAAATCTCTGCCATACATCTAACAGCATACATTATTCTGTAATAACTGTGTCGTATTTCTGCTTTGAATGATAGTGGTTTCCTTTCTGCCTGAAACTGCTCTCCTATTCTGATTTAGCTGGCAAATCCACAACAGATGATGAGCTGGAGGAAATGCTGGAAGGTGGAAACGCAGCGGTTTTCACAGCTGGGGTAAAGTCCTCTTTCTTACTAAGCAGTCTGCATGTGTACGCTCATTGTGACTGCTGGCGTAAGCCCCTTCACTGTATATAGACCAGTGTGTGAATCCAGCTACTTTTAAAGTAGAGGAACACATCTTTTCATTCACAAGGCTGTGTGATTAACCCCTCCCTATGATAGATCGTCAGCTCAGGGATCTCACAACAAGCCCTGAGTGAGATCGAAGCTCGACACAAAGACATAGTGCGCCTGGAAAGCAGCATCAAGGAGCTGCATGACATGTTTGTGGACATCGCCATCCTGGTAGAGAACCAGGTACCTCTTTGTTTCCCTGACAGGCCTTCCTGTCTGAAGGTGCACAGAAAAAAGCATCTCTGACGCCTCACATGGCTGTCCTGTCTGCATGCGGCGTCTTTATCACTCTTCATAATTGCTCTTCATGAGCTTTGGTGCACGGCTTCCCTCCTAAATGATGTAACCATGGCGATTGTCTTTGCTTAACGCTTTCGGGGGGTAACTGTGGCTGCATGGTAAGTACATTCATGAATGATGTTATTTTAACAGTAGTGAGAAAGAGTTAATCCTGTCTTTCAGAGTTATTTAGTTGGTAGTGTGTCACACTAGTTAATCTGTTTATTCCAGGATGTAAGACAGAATTAATGAGACAGCATCACAAAGCAAAAGGGTGATGTAAAAGTGGATGAAGCGAATGTAATGAAAGCAGCTCCATGCCAGGTACTGGTTATGCCAAAGCTGAGCCTTGTAAGGTACTGTTTTCATCTTTGGTCACTGTGTCTTCTTTTTGTCAATGACACAGGTTGTCAGTGTGCTTATGTTGTAAATGATGTTATCCAACTCACTGCTCTGACACAAACTGCTGTCTGTACATCAGACTCTATCAGCTGTCTGTCTATATCCTCCTAGTTCCCTCTTCTCAATCTAACTTGTCTTCACCTTCTTTCCATCTTCTTTCTACATCTCCGCTTCTCTGTTTGACTTGCTCATGCACTGCGAAGGGTGGTATGATTGACAGGATCGAGAGCAACATGGACCAGTCGGTGGGTTTTGTGGAACGAGGAGTGACTGACACAAAGAAGGCGGCCAAGTTTCAGGCGGAGGCTCGCCGAGTAAGAGAGCTGGAGAGACAGAATGGTTTTTATCAGCACCCTCGATAACATCAGTGTTCTGATTAATTCTGCCTGGCTTCAGCCCGTCAGTTCCCCCCCACCCCCACATTGTTCACTTAAGTTTTTTTTGCATGCATTAATTTATTTAGAATTTCACACTCGGGATCAATGAAATACTGTATGTCTATCTTTTTTGCATCACCCGTCTTTCCCTTTCCCTCTGCAGAAAAAGATGATGATTATGCTGTGCTGTGTAATCCTTATTATTGTCCTCAGTTCTGTTCTTTACAGTTTCATCACCTAGGAAACAGTAGGTAAGCCGTGCCGGACGTGACCACACTATTACATGTTTTTCATTGCATGCTTTAAAAATAATCATGCGAAATGAAGTGTCTCAATTATTCTCTTTTAGGTACTCAGAAATCTCCCAAAACCAAACCGGCTTTAAAGAGTTACCAGATCATCGAAAATCTGCTGTAAAATCATGTGGAGGGAGACCCCAGTGCTTGCTGTCTTTTCTAAATCTTGTGTTCAAGTTTCAAAATGTCTATCTCCCCTCACTCTATGATTCTCACACTCTCATTTCCCTTTCTACTCTTCCCTCCCAGATTTGTTCAGCCCTAAAATCCTTGGAGCTCAAAGAGATATTTTGTGTAATGTTAAACTGAATTTAAAAATCCTGAAAGAATGATCTAATGTTTGGTCAATGGTGTTGATTACTGCAGATATAATGAACATACAGGAGTTTTAGTAAAACAGCACCTGGCTGCAACAACAAACACACTGAAGGAAATTGGTTTGAAAACTCATATATGCAAACATAATAAACATAGTCATACTTGGAAATATTTTTTTGTCAGATGTATTATGAGAGGGGTGGCTATCCACACGGATATGAAGAGCCAGAGATGTAAGGTCCCAGAGAAGTGCGTGTATATTTGTGTGTGTTTGTGGGGGGGGGTTATTTCAGGTCCATTTTTTTCTACACACAAAGGGCCACTCCTGTATTATGGGGAATGTGTGTTCTGGATGGGAATTTGAAATATCTCACAACGACCGGCCGGTGGCGCTAGTTTTCATGAACTTAAAGTAGACTCACGGTTTAATATAGGAACACTGTAAGGAGAGAGTATTTCTGGGTTTTTTTTCTGTTTGTAGTGGTGATACACGATGTATTTATAAATTGAATTACATATGGCTAATCCTCCTACAGAACAAGTGCCAGTAATTTTCTTCACTTTGATATTTGTTGTAATTAAAGAAACCAAATGAAGATGTCAAGTGAATTGCTAATCTACCTGTGATTTTTTTTTTCATTCGTCCATAAATCCTCCACTTAATTATCTTGCTCAGGGTCACGATGGAGCCTATCTCAGGCAGCACAGGACACATGGCTGAGGGACTCCTAAGTCAGGAGACCAGGCCATCGCTGGATCCCTGAGCACATACACACACTCACTCATGCAGTCATACTATAGGCGATTAATGTTCTCGCTCACCTCCACACCAACTACTACTTTTCTTTCGGCTGCTCCCGTCCGGGGTCGCCACAGTGGATCGACCATCTCCATCACCTCCTGTCCTCTCCATCCTGCTTTGTCACCCCAACCCCCTGCATGTCCTCTCTCACTACGTCCATAAACCTCCTCTTTGGCCTTCCTCTTTTCCTCTTGCTTGCCAGCTCCATCCTACCCTCACTTCCACCCTCCTAACCTTCCTCCTCTCCTTCTGCCTCCAAACATGCCTTCCCACTCTTCTTCGGCCAACATTAACCCAGTCTCCACCAGCACCCTGTTGGCTGACAGTACTGGTGGCAGTCGCTGTTAACCCCGGGCCTCGACTGATCCAGTATGGAAATCTGTGTTGTTGTCCGCATATTAGATTTGACAAAAAATTTTACACCAGATGCCCTTCCTGATGTAACCCTCCCCATTTATCCAGGCGTGGGACCAGCACGAAGGAATACACTGGCCTGTGCATCCCCAGTGGCTGGGTTACTCACCTCCACCCCTGAAGAAATCATCATATATCCAGCTCTTCCCTCGCTTTCCCGCTCTCTATGATAGCAGAAAATCGACAGACAGCGTCATCCAATCCCAATCCCAATCCCAATCATCATCATCATCATCATCATCATCATCATCATCATCATCGGCGCCACTCTCCACCGAGCACGACACACTCATCCTCCCGTCAAGAGGCGAGCTTATCATAGGCAGACAATTCGATTCACCTCAGGGCGCCAATCGTGACGCCCCCGAAGCCACGTTAAACCCGTTTAATTCCCTAGTGTGATTGGTGGAGAGGTCATGAATATTCATTACATCTAACGGACAAACGTCTCCTTTTACCGTACCTCGGCAAATCAGAAGCAAACATAACGCTCTGTGAAGAACAAATTTCGGCCACCCAGATATGGTGTACGCGAAAATATTGCACGGCTTCTGATTGGTTTAACTCATGACCCCGTTTCACCGTCTTATCCAATCACGTACACCTATTTTGAGACGTCGAACGATGTCCCTCAATCAAAACGACGGTTGTTTCAGATGCATGGTTCAATTGGATGTTGGCCTCCTCTAAACTTTTCCACCATTCGTCCAATGTCCCTTTCTTCCTTTGCTACTGACCAATTATCGAATACCCGGCAGATCTTTTTGCTTCAGGCATTGGAGGATACCGCACTGAGGGGCGGGACTTTAACGGAGACTAGGGGTGTATTTGTGACGATATGAAAATGGCGGCGAGTGGCAGACCACATTAACTTTATCGAATCATAATGCCGAGAACATCTTAACAAAACATTGGAATCCCATCGTATGAAAAACAACACAGGTCTACGTAAAAGGCGATCTTGGGGGTCATCTGTATAACAATTACGGGCCCAGATGGCAGTAGGTATTCGAGTGAAGCGGCAGAAAGTTCGTCCAGAAGGCGCTGCTGGCCGATAAATCGTAAACTTGGGCGCTCGGTGCTCGTCCACACCTGCGTGCCGCAGTTCTCTTCCGAGCCGGTGGGACAAGGCAGCTTCGCCCCCTCCGGGAACCGGCACGCCGAGGGCCGAAGGTTGCTTTCCGCAAAGCGAAGCTAAGCAAGCGCTGGGAATTCAGGCACTTTTTTTTAAAATAGGGAGCGACGCTCGACCAGGGCGCCACGACGAGAGCCAGCCGGACATCCAGCTATCGCTGCGGCTTATCGTGACATCCGTCCGTCCAGCCAGCTGTTCCAGTCTCCCCGGGCCGTTTCCCTTTGGTTTCGTAATGCTCCCCTTTAGCGCGGGGTAGCTAGCTGTCTAGCTAGTCAGGATAGCTAGTGTGTAAATATTACCTGTTAAGAGATTATATTTTTCTACACTTTCCGGTCGTCTCGGCCTTTATATTGCAGACTGAGCTGTCAGTTGTCCTCCAGACGCCATTCGTCGTTCTACTGTGTCCACTGGCTAGTTAGACAGTAAGCTAGCTGCTTAGCTCCTCTCCTTCGCTCTCCATCTTCATGTCATTTCATGTCAGAGTAGCGCTTAGCAGCTGGAGAGTGTGACAGAACGCAGCCGGGCGCAGCTGGCCGGGTGGCCCCTGGCTGACTTGCTGCTGTCACGATGGACGACGGCCGGCCTCGCTACAGCAAGCGCCTGGTGAGTCGCCCAGCGCTGGAAATAACCGGGAATAACCGTGGAAGTTTCAGCCTGTTTCAGTGTGGCATTGAGCGCGAGGCACGTTTCCCGCCGCAGCTGGCGTGGTGTAACGGCTCTCTAACGGCTCTCTAACGGCTGTCAAAGGGAACACTGTGCGGGGTCGTGTTGGCATGGCGATCGACACTGATGTGGAGCGCAGGGGCGGTGTGACATGTGATAGTAGGGGGGAATTTAGGGAATTTAAGGCACAGCATGACCACTGTGGCCACAGTTACTCTCAGCTCATGTTTCACCTTAGGCCCCCTTTAGTGCTCGGCTTTATAAGGCGCGTACGGTTTGTGTGTCTTGATAATCAGCAGCCTGCTCGTAGGTTTACGGGATGTGTAACTTGAACACTGTTTTATTAAGTGCCGAGCAATGGCCATGCAATTCCATGCAAGGTTATAGTTTTATATCATGACTATTTCTGTAACTAACTGTAACGCAATCGTGCTGTCAGCTTCTCTAATACTTTTTGTGGTACCATGAACAGATGAAGTATAATAAAGTCTATCACTTGTTACATATACAAATTTATTCCTAGGCAGTGTTCGTTTCGCGGAGTCAGGACCAGCTGTAGTGTAGATCGCAGTGATATGGGTGTCATGTATTTAGTCACTTCTGATTTCTGTGGCTGAATACTGTCATGTTCAATAATGGCTACCAGGTGGGACCTGGCTTAACTTGTAAGATAAAATGTGTATAGGAAAAAAGCTTGTATCTATACAACTGTTCACATATGAAGAGCTGCGGTTTAACAGTTTTGTATGGAAGGCATCTTGAATGTTTGCCACAACCCTGTAATTAGCATGGAAGGAGAGGAAGGAATTGGAGGAAAGGTAGAACATTAAATAGGGTTATTGGTACTGCAAATTCCATTGATTCTGTTAGGGTTGTTGAAGTGTTCACTGGCTAGTTTTCTTAATCCCTGTATAAAATGATCCACAAAATGTAGTAGTATGCTGTGTGTCTCACGAGAGAGCAGAATGATGGGCACACATGACAGAGTGGCTGTTGCACTTGTATGCTACTAACATCAAACTTGTATTTGTTTCATGTTTTCTGTATAACCGTCAACAAAATGTGCAGTTGCATTTTTTCATGCACGTGGTCGTGGAAGTTGATTGTCCCTGTATGACGAAAGCTAGTGCTTGGTTCACGGTGCTGGCAGTAAGTGAGACTCGTTTCTGGCGGGTGTTGGACTCATCCAGGTCTGCCCTCTGTCACCAATTCTGTTCTAAACTTTTCTAGACAGAGTTTGTAGGTGCAGGGTGCCTGTTTTGGGGGCTGTCTCTAGATTGCATCTTTGCACTTTGTGGATGATATGGTCTTGTTGGCTTCATCGGGGAGTGATCTCTAGCTTCTGCTGGGGCTAATTTGCGGCCAAGTGTGATATGGTCAGGGTGAGGATCAGCACCTCCAAGTCTGAGGCCATGGTTCTCAGACAAAAAAGGGTGGATGGTCCTGTACAGGTTGGGGCTGAGTTGCACCCTCAAGTGGAGGATTTTAAGTATCTCAAGGTCTCATTCATGAGTGAGAGAAGAATGGAGCAGGAGACTGACGTTGCACCGATCTGCCTGTCAGCAGTTAGTTTATGCTTAGTTTTTCTGTGTTACACCATGAGGCCAGCTGAGGGCACATGCTATCCTTGTGGGCTGAATGAAGCGGAAGCACACAGCAACACCCATGCAATGGCGACCGAGAGTGATCTGCTTTTGCTTCTGTTCTGTCTTCTTGAGAGATGAGTTGTCAATGTGAGGGTACCTCCACACGTCCCCATATAGCTGCTTATGATGAATATTGACGAATACTCTCTTCTACTCCTTTATCGGCCTTTGATCTTTCAGATTTAACACTGCCATCTGTTGGAATTTTCCAGCAGTGTGCTAATCTGTTCCAAGCACATGCAGAGTCGTGGTGCAGCAAAACGGGGCTGCATGTGTACAGTCCACACAGACACCCCCGATGATGAACTTTACACCACACACACTGTACATGGACCATGACGGAGCATGGAAGAATCGAGTGTGAACTGGCTTTAGAAAGAGGGTGAGGTTTTCGGACATCTGTAAAGGGCTCAAACTAGAGATGCTGGTCATCCACATCAGAAGGATCTGGCTGAGGTGGCTCGGTTATCTGTTTAGTATGCCTCCTGGATTTCTCCCAGGGGACGTGTTTCAGGCATGTTCAATCATGAGGAGAACCCAGTGCTCAACCAGGACGTGCTAGAGAGATTAAATCTCTTGGCTGACATGAGAACGCCTCGATATCCCCTTCAGGAATTGGAGGAGGTGGCTGCAGAGAGGGAGATCTGGGCGTCTCTGCATAGGCTGCTGCAGCCATGACCCGGACCTCGATTGGTGGTGGAAGATGGGTAGATGGGTGGATGGATGGATTGTGACTAAACACCTTCCCCCACTACATGTGAATGGAATAGACTGAAATAACATGGAGGGGGTGGAGGGGTGCGGTGAAAGACAGGAAGAAGGACCCCGTCGGTGTTAGAGTGAGCGCTGATCACAGAGCGAAGCCAAGGCAGATAGGGGCATGTAATCAGAGAGGTTGTGTGAGCGCCTAGCCATGTGAACGGAGGTGCGGAAACAGAGTATGGGGGGGGGGAGCTAGTGAGCGAGCGAAGAGTGAGCAAGCTAGCAGGGAGGGGACACTGCAGAGGAAAAGGATGTTCAAGGAGACGACAGAGAGCCACTGATGGAGGGTGGGGGAGAAGTGACAGCCAGAGGGAGCCGGAGAACGATGAAGAGAAAGAAAGGAATGATGATACTGCAGGTGCGAGGTGTGTAGTGTCTCTGCAGGGCTACAGGGGCAGGCTGTGTGTGGTGTCTCTGCAGGGCTACAGGGACAGGCTGTGTGTGGTGGCTCGTGACCTTTAAACAGCGGACATTGCTGTTCAGTCAGTCATTTCTCACTGCTGCCCGTTTTTCTAGCAAAGGGGAAGAGATGGCATGTTTTCTTTACCCTGGTTTTAATAATTGTTTGAGTCCTGTCTGAACTATTGTGATGGCTGACAGCAGAGACAATTGCTTCACTGTATGAAGGAGGAACTTTCCTTTCTTGGAATATGCTTAAAATTGCAGCTTCCTAAGCATGCAATGCATTCTTGCGGTCCATCTGTAGAAAGAAATAAGAGGAAAGCGTGTGTGTGTGTGTGTGTGTGTGTGTGTGTGTGTGTGTGTGTGTGTGTGTGTTTTCTGGAGTCCTGCATCTTGGATGTCTAGTTGCGTTATTTACAGGTCCCAGATGCTAGATACTGTGCTTCAGAAGGCTTTCTGTGTGGGATGGTGTTCGCATGGCAGTCCTTAGCACATCGTCATGCTGTTTGCTACCATTTCTATGCTGACAAAACACTTTGTCTTTTCTTTTGTTATGTACAAAGATTATGTACTGGTCAGGAGATTCTGTAATAATCTACGAAATGGTCCTGTTACTTCTGTACTCATTGTTTTAGCTGGTTAGTCTGCTTCAACACGATTCTCTCAAGCTCAACTAGCTCAGTTTTGGATGGGGGAAACGAGTGTTGTCATGCTACCAAAAATGCAGAATGATGCCTGGGTAAAGTGGTGTTGAGAAGCAGTAATCCCAATCATCATTGTTCTGGAAGCTTCTCAAGAGCGACCTTGGCCAGCTGATGACTCAGATTTTCATCTCATGAGTGCAATTATCGTCTCAGCATTGGGAGTCTCTCCTCACAGCTAGGAAAGTCGAACAGACATGTAAAACACAGCACCATGTGTGCCTGGCATTATGCTGAGGTTGTATGCACTGCTGGTACTTTAAATGTATGTGAATCTGTGCAAGCAGAACCAAAGTTTTCATGTTGCAGTTTCTGTGTCCGTTCTGGTCCTCCTGTAGGGTAGCCGATGCAAGCAGCAGTCTGGAAGCTGCTTTTGTTGGAATTTGCATGCCTCAGACTTGTGGCTTATTTTATTTATATGGATTCTCACTTAGTCTTTTAATGAACGTCTAAGTAGTTCTCATCTCGTTCACTGAATATGCAGCCTATTGGTCAGAATTCCAGGTTATCCCAGATTGTCCTATGAAGCAGTTCATCACAGAAGATGAATTTACTGCAGTATCCTAAATGCTGCTAAAGCTACACATTTAAGATATTTGGAAAAGTCTGCGTTTCCAGGGCTTTGATTATACAGCAGTACCTTGGTGTAACATGCCTTCACATGCAATGTGGTTGTCATCTTGGCTCCCAGGTATATTCCTCTAAATTGCTGGCTCATTGGTAAATAAAGTTGACTGATTATTTTTTGACCGTGAGGTGAGTTTAAAATAGTCATGCAATAATGTGCTATATATTGGTAATGAAAGAATTCACGCACTTGAGTTTCATGATGAGAAAATATTCCGTAAATTAGAACAATGGACGATGCAGGTAGTGTCCACATTATCCTTGTTTTAGCAGCAGTTATGGTAAAATTCATGTCTGACTTTACCAATATCATTAATAAACAGTATATGGATTTCTTTCAGCTAACCTTTTTTAGCTTTGAATCTCAGTTTCCATGGTACACCAAAGCTGCACTATATCTGCTGATATTTACTTGGGAATTTGGGGCCCCCACTTATATATGACGAGCAAATTTAGGGGGAATATTTTTTAATCAGTTAGGGATATGGCAGTAAGAAGTGACATCCATCGGCAGTTCTCTGAAAAATTTTGTATTTGAAGTCCCCCCCCCCCCCTCTATGCGTGTTATCTGTTTCTGTTCTCAGCGGTCAGGCACGCGACGACGCTACCAAGATGATGGCATCTCTGATGATGAGATTGAGGGGAAGAGGACTTTTGACTTGGAAGAGAAATTGCAGAGTGATCGATTCAGCTCCAGTTTGGTCAAAAGGATGGAGGGGAAAGGTTAAAAGATGCTTTATGCTTATTACTCTGTTGGCCTAAAAAACATCTGGGAATGATTGTTATAACATTGAACCAGGATGTCGATTCCACATCCCTTAAATCATTACTCTAACATCATCATATCTTAATCTGGACTCCACATTTTTCTGTTTCTGTCCTCTTTCTTGGCTTTTTTTGCCATATTTCTGTATGAAAAGTTGTGTGTGTGTGTGCGCATTTCTACAGAATTCACATACGAGTACATCCAGAGAGAGGGACTGAGGGAGCCCATTATTTTTGAGAAGCCTGATGGACTAGGCATCAAGTATGACCTTCACCTTATTAAAGACAATGTAATGTCCGTGTTTATATATTGCTTATCAAGTAGTATTCGCTGTAAATATGTGAGCTCAATTTTTACTTAAGATCACGGTATGATTTTTGTCTGGTAAGTGGTCCTTCTTATTTTGTCCCTTAAAGGATGCCAGACCCAGATTTCAGTGTGAACGACGTCAAGGTGTTTGTCGGTAGGAGCGGCCGTCACGCCTGTCTTTGGTCATTTAACTGCGTCCCTGTGCGTCGGTCTTGAGCAGGTGCCGCTGTGCTTCCTCACAGGTAGCCGGAGGATGATCGACGTGATGGACGTGAACACGCAGAAGGGCATCGAGATGTCCATGGCCCAGTGGCGGCGCTACTACGAGACACCGCCCTCCCAGAGGGAGAAGCTCTACAATGTCATCAGCCTGGAGTTCAGCCACACCAAGCTGGAGAACCTGGTCAAGAGGCCCACCTCTGTGAGTGTCAGGGTCGCCTACGTGGGAGATGGCAGCATCAGGGTTGGCTGTTCTAGTAAGGTGGGATTAACCCTCTACAGGTTGACATGATTGACTGGGTGGACAACATGTGGCCCCGTCACCTAAAGGAGCGCCAGAGAGACTCTACAAACGCCATCATTGACATGCAGTACCCCAAAGTGCAAAAGTGAGCACTCCATCTAGCTCCTCTCTGCTGCTGTGACTCCTTGCTGCTGATCCGTCCGCTTGTGATGTCCTCCCCTCAGGTACTGCCTGATGAGTGTGCAGGGCTGCTACACAGACTTCCACATAGATTTCGGAGGCACGTCTGTGTGGTACCACATACTGCGTGGTGGCAAGGTAAAAGCCGGCTTCGGGGCCACTGGCAGAGCTGCAGAGCTGCGGTGTGGAGGCACAGAAAGCTTACCCAGCTGGCTTTGTGTCCTCAGGTCTTCTGGCTGATCCCGCCCACCCCCCAGAATCTGGAGTTGTATGAGAACTGGGTGTTGTCAGGGAAACAGGGCGACATCTTCTTGGGTGACAAGGCAACCGACTGCCAGAGGATTGAGCTCAAGCAGGGCTACACCTTCTTGATCCCCTCTGGTACAGTCATCACCGTCGATATGCCCCTGTTAGGATGTCCACTGCCTTGGTCCGGCTGTCGGCAGTTTTTCTACTTTTCTGCAGTGCTTATAGAGAATGTGTGCGTGGCCCTGCAGTAATTGTGATGTCACGTCTGTCCCAGGCTGGATCCACGCCGTGTACACGCCTGTCGATACCTTGGTGTTCGGGGGCAACTTCCTGCACAGTTTCAACATCCCCATGCAGTTACACATCTACAGCATTGAGGACCGCACACGGGTGGGGGTCTGGGAGGGGCCACTTCTGATGGGTCATAGCCCCCTCTCCGGGGGTCTGCGTGTCTGCCGGGCTGACTGAGGCTGATCTGCGGTTCTGTTGTGTGTGCAGGTTCCAGCCAAGTTCCGTTACCCCTTCTACTACGAGATGTGCTGGTATGTGCTGGACCGCTACCTGTACAGCCTGACCAACACGTCGCACCTCACGCCGGAGTTCCAGAAGCACTCGCTGGGCATCGGTCTGTGCCCCCCGCCCCCGGAGTTTATCTCCTGCTGATTTGCCATTTTCTCAGCACTCTATGTTATGAACCCGTTTGTCTGAAACTACATCTGTCTGCCCAACTGCATTCTCAGGTCTGAAGCAAGACCCCTCATTCCAAGATGAGACCCTTAACGGTCACATCAAAGACGAGGAGGAAGACGAAGAATCTGATCACATGCCCGCCAAGCCTGGTGCTAAAGTTCATCTCACCCCCTTTGAGCTTGAGGGGCTTTGGAATATCCTTGGGAAGCTGGAATCGCTCCCAGCCCATAAGAAGTGCGTCCCAGCCGGCATCCACAACGCTCCTGCCTTGCTGCATGACATCAAGGTAATGCGAGGGGCCAGCTGGGCACACCCACTGCGATGTAGGCAGACCTGCTCCCTGTTCGCGCCTCTTGATCTCGCTGTCTTCCGCAGACTTTGCTGCAGGAGCATGCCAGTGACAACCCCAAGCTGTCTTACACTGGGAAGCCCATTGTCAAGTGGCCCAAGAGGGTGAGACGATGCTGCTGTCCACAGTTCCTGTCCTGGTGCTCAGTAGCACAGCCACCAAGCCGCGTGTCACGTGCCATGCGAAGCTTAAGGCAGCTCCTGCTGAAACGGCTAGCGTGACGCCTGATGACCGGCACGATCGTGCTAATTGCCTTTCCGTGTTTCCTCCCGACCTCCAGCCATCCTGGTACCAGCCCCCTCCCCCCCCCCCGGCGGTGGGCCGGCCTCGTCTTTCGTCCTCTGTGGTCCCCCCGCGGCCGGTGAAGCCTCCGTCCTCCATGGCGGTGCTGCGCCGCCGGCGGGTGCGCTGCAAACGCTGCCAAGCGTGTCTGCGCTCCGAATGCGGGGACTGCAACTTCTGCAGGGACATGAAGAAGTTTGGCGGACCGGGCAAACTCAAGCAGACCTGCGTGCTGCGCCAGTGCCTGGCTGTGAGTGTGCGTGCGTGCGTGCGTGTGGACGTCTCATCGGTACACGTGTCTGATGCACCTTTTCCCTCTCAGCCCGGCCTGCCCTTGTCTGCAGTGTGTGAGGTGTGTGGGGAGGGCAGCCAGGAGGCAGGTGAAGACATGCCATTTTCTCTCACGCTTATGGAGTGTTCCAACTGTGCCCAGATCGCCCACCCCGGATGCCTGAAGGTGAGCCCCTGCCCCAGCCGTACCCGTGCGTCTCAGTGCCTGTCTGAGGATATCAGCCCTTCTGAAAACTGCTCTGCTTCCGTGCAGGTGCCTGGCGAGGGTGTCGTCAACAAGGATTTGCCCAGTTGCTGGGAGTGTCCCAAGTGCACTGCAGGCAAAGACTCGGAGTCTGAGGTAGGAGCAGCGTCTGTGTCCCTAGCGAGACCTCAAGGCGGGACCTTTTAGCTTGAGTTCTCGTATAAAAGCTTCCGAAGGTGTGTGGTTCTGACTCCCTGACCAGCTCCCTCTTCCTCACCCCCAGTCCTCTGGCAGTGACGATGACAGCGTTGCATCTGCAGGATCTTTTTCCCCAGCCGCGCCATCTTCTGAGAAACACTCGCACAAGAAGGCTGTAGACGAGGGTGGGGGTGGTCGAGGCCGGGGCCGGCGGCCTGGCCGCCCTCTCTCCGTACTCTCTATCACCCCCACTCCCACGCACAGGCTGCTCCTACACCAGCAGAGCGGGAAGCGGACTGGCGCCCTGGAGCTGCGGCTCAGGAAGCGGGTAAGGCCGTCCTCCTCGCCGGGATCCTAGGCTGCACACGTGAAGACTTCCAGACGATCTCACATGTACTTGTATCTCCCCCTTTTGTTCACAGATAAAGTTGGAGAGGAACAAAGTTCTACAGCTGGTAAGAGTGATGCTGTCCCTCGCAGCAATGAGGTGACAGCTGCCCCCACCTTCTCTAATTGCTGTTCCATGCTTTACTCCTATTGCAGAAACGCAAGTCCTCTGCTTTCGATTCCCACTCCTCTAAGCTCTTCTGCCGCCGGGGAAGTCACAAGGATGAGGACTCAGTCAGTGACGATGAGGATGAGGATGATGATGATGACAGCGGGGGCGGCCTTGGCGGTGGGAGAAAGCTGGCCTTGCATGCCCGCAGCGGTTCTGTGCATTCTTCCCTGCATACTGTGGGACCGGGAAGGCGGGGCTTATGGAGAGCCTCCACATCCCGTGTGGCCCGCAGTGGGGGGCCCCCCGGTTCCACCCTCAGGATGCGGCGTGGCATGGGGGTTCGTGATGGCCGCAGGCAGCGCGGGGGGCGCCCGTGGCCTCGGGGGGCGGGGCGGGGCCAGCGTCGGCGTGCTGACACAGAGGATGAGGACAGTGAGAGCGACAGTGATGACCGTGATATAGATGAGGAGGAAGAGGAGGAAGAGGAGAGTGAAGATGGGCCCTTGGACAAGAAGAACCGGGCACACAGACACAGTAGTAGAGAAGAGGAAGAGGAGGACGAGGGCGACAGCGAAGACTGCGGTATGGATGGTACAGATGGGCAGGATGCAGTAGACGACGATGGGGACGAAGATGAGGGAAACCAGTCAGACTCCGAGCCCGAGCCCCCCGTGCTCCTGGTGTCGGACCTGAGTGACGACCTGCTGAACGGCTCCTACCTGACGGTGACTCTGCAGCGTCCACCCAAAGCCAAACGAGACCCTGGTGCCATTGTGCCCAAGCTGGAGGCAGCAGTGTCCCCTCGGGCTCCTCCCGGCAGCCAGGGCTACGTGCAGCGCAAGTCCCTGCAGCGGCTACGGCACAGGAACGGCGCCGCGGGAAATGGGCTCGTGCTGGGCCGTGGAGGCGGGGCCCCGTGTGTAGGGCGCCACCCCCGCTCCCAGGGGCGCAGCCACTCAGAGGCCCTTAGCATGGATGGGCAGGGGGCCTCCCCCTCCACCTCCTCCTCTTCTCGGTCTTCAGCCTCGCCCACTCCTCCACCCCCTGCTCCCTCCTGCTCCCCACCCTCTCTGCTGTCCCTGCCCTCCTTCAAAGACGTGGGCAACGAGCCTGGCTGCGAGAAGGAAGTGTGGGTGTCCGTGTTCCGCTATCTGAGCCGTGCTGAGCTCTGCGTGTGTATGACCGTCTGCAAGAGCTGGTACAAGTGGTAAGTGGTCTCCTCTGCCAGCAATGGCATGCGTGTATTATGCGTTAAGGTCCAAGAGCAATGCCCAGAGATGTAATGGCATCGTCGTCATCTTCACTGGGCCAGCAAAAATTTGTTGCAAGATAATAGACACAGTTTGAGTGCTTAATGCTGCCCGTAAAAAGTAGATGTTTCAGACGTGCTGCTTCCTGAATGAAATTAAATACGCTCTTGGCTATACGTTAGTCTAGCTAGTTACTGTGTCGTCGCATTTAAAATGGGTAGGATGAAGCTGTAAACGACCGAACTGTCCTGTGCTCCATTGGTCCAGGAGCTGCGACAAGCGCCTTTGGACTCGGATCGACCTGAGTCGGTGCCGGTCGCTCAGCCCCCAGGCTCTGTCAGGCATCATTAAGCGACAGCCCATCTCACTAGACCTGTCTTGGACAGCCATCTCTAAGAAGCAGCTCACGTGGCTTATCAATCGGCTGCCAGGTAGACCGGTGCCCTCTCTGACCACATTACGTTATCCAGGAGGCCTAGAAGATTCTCTGTCAGTGTGTAAGCGCTAATCTTTGATCCCAGCAAGTTTTGCCAGTTGAAATGGCACCAATATTTTTCTAGTATTTGATTCTCCGCTGATCAGTCAGTTTAACTGGCAAAACTTTTGTTTTATGGGAGTCTGCTAACATTGTTTGATGATTTAAATACTGTTCTGGGCAGGCTGTCCCTTTCAAAATGCTCTCGTCGGTCATGGCACTCGCCGCAGTAGTGAGCGGTCAGCGTTGTCTAGTGCTGCCACTGCGTGTCTCTTCCTCAGGCTTGAAGGACCTGCTGCTGGCAGGCTGCTCCTGGTCCGCTGTCTCCGCTCTCAGCTCCCCCAGCTGCCCCCTTCTTCGTACTCTGGATTTGCGCTGGGCTCAGGGGGTTAAAGATTCCCAGATTCATGACCTTATAACCCCACCAGGTTTGTTAGACCTTTAACTGCATCCCAAACACTGGTGTTCAAGACATGTCAAATTACTTCAGACGTGACGTATCCTAGAGTAAGTTTTATTGGCATTACTGCCATTAGTGATGTGGAATGGCACCTCTTCTTCACCTGTTCTCTGGCTCCCCCTGCAGGCTGTGATAACCGCAGCAAGCTGAGGAACATGCTGTCATTTCGCCTAGCGGGCTTGGAGATCAGTGACTCCACACTGCGCCTCATAATTCATCACATGCCTCTGTTGGCCCATCTCGACTTGTCCCACTGCCACGGGGTCACTGACCAATCCGTCAGCCTGCTGACAGCAGGGGGCTCATCCACACGCAACACGCTCATCGAGATAAACCTGGCTGGTGTGTTGTCGTCTCTCTCTCTGTCCTCGCTCTTTCTCAATGGCCCGTTTCTCTCTCTCGCTCTCTGCTCTTTCTCAATGGCCCGGTTCTCTCTCACCCCCCCCCCCCCCACCTCCAGGCTGTAATAAGCTGACGGACGCCTGTCTGCTCTACCTGAAGCGTGTGTCCTGCCTGACTCTGCTCGACCTGCGGGGCTGCAAGGGAGTGACACGGCGTGCCTGCGAGGCCTTCATATCTGAGCTCTCAATCCACACGCTCTTCTGCCTGTCTGAAGAGAAGCTCATCCAGAGGATATCCTAGTGCTGCATGCCCTCCGCACTCAGAGTGGGATTGTCGTGGGGCAGCCGTATGGCCCTAAGGAGGCAGGGGCCTGGGCTGGTGGGGATGGTGTAAATCACTGCTGGGTGTTGCTGAGATGAATGAGGGAATAAACAGCTAGAGGGAGAGACTCTTTCGGAAGACTGGATGCTGTGTGGTCTAGCGCCCTCTCTTGGTAACGTGTGAGCCAATCTACAGACATTTTGCTGTGCATGACTTCAGCAGGCTTAGTCTTGCACCAGTGTGGAGATGCGGTACAGGATGGTGAGGCCTGCTGGGGGCGCTGTGCGCTGCCAAGCCCTCTGTGGGGATGGGAAAAGTCTAAATGGCAAAGCAGTAGTGGGCGCCCTCCTCTGGATCACCTCCCCCACTCTGATGGAGAACTGGACTGTATGCCTTAGCCTCCTTCATTTCTACACAGACAGGTACTGCTTTCCGTCATGAAAAATTCTCCTGTGTCTGCAGCGCAGTTTCTCCTGCAGATTCTTCTGGTTCTCAGCTTTTTACTGATGATTTTTAGTTCCTCCCTCCTGCTCTGTCCTTCATCTTAAGCAGGAATAAACATAATTTTGTGTACATTTTTTTTTTTTTTTTTTTTTGGCCCTTATGGAAAAAAAACTTGTAGCAGTACAATTATTTTCTGAAGGCTTTTCAAATTTTGTTTGTTTTTTCCAAGAAAAGAACAAAATAAAAAAAATTGACACATCTTTGGTGTTTAGTGGAAGTGAACTAAAGACTGGTCTGTTCACATTGAGCCCGATTGGGCCAGTGGGGTTGAAAACCGTGTGATCATGTAAACTGTTTACAGGCTTCTGTTACATACCAGTGTATATGTGTTTTAAAAAATTCTCATCTTCTACTCCACATTTTATTTTCTTGAAACACATTTCCTTGGATCAGTTGTTATTTCATGGTGTGAGTTGTGATTCCTGAGTCTGACTGTGGGGGGAGTCATTGGGAGGATGTTTCAGCCGACTGGCACAAGGATTTATGGCAGAGTGTCTCCTGCAGCTTTTCTCATTTTAACCAATGGTGTCCCAGCAACAGCAATAAGAAGTGTGTATACATTTTATAGAAATGTATATTAATTGCCAAGTTCATATCAAAAGTTTAATATGCATTTATACAAGACGTTTGTGAAATGTACGCTTGTAGTAGTTAATAGTTTTATCTTGTGTTGTAGCTGAGAGTCTTCGAAAAATACTAGACGTCAGCTGTATGCAGATTGTGGCTCTTTGTTGGCTAGTATTAAGGATTCAAATGAAGGAGTTAGACGATTATTAAACCATTTGTTTACGGGAAGTAGTCTGAACTTGGCTGAAGTCAAAGGTGAAAAGGAACGTTGTCGTCGTTACCCTCATCTTCCCGGCTCTCTTCTTGGTTCAGGGTCATAGTGGCACCTCTTTTTCCATATCCTCTGCATTTCTCTGGGGGATCTCCAGACATGCTTAAGCCGGCTAGGAGACGTAATTCCTGCAGGGTGTCCTGGGTCTTCCCTACAGCCTTGGCCAGTGCTTGAGGCCTTGAACATGGTCCATTTAATCTTTTTCTCTATCCAAACTTCACCCACAAGATACAGTTGAATTCATCTTGCCCAGAAGCTTCAGTTAGACATTTCCAGCAGAACCACACTGCTCCTCTGGGTCGTTCTGGTCCGTTCTGGCTGCCTTTCCAAAGCCGGTGTCCATCGGCAAGGTCTAATCGATCTGGTCCTTCTTGCTCCTGCCTGCCTCAGAAACGGCTCTGCAGTTGCCAACCACATTTCATGTTGTAGATGGTGAACCGGCTGTGACTGGCTGAGCCTCCAGGCCCTCACCAGTGACCACCACCCCCAGACCTGGCTGTAGGGGTGGCTCCTGGTCACCCCTTTTGGGCAGAGTTCCCTTGATCTTTTAGCACCATTTGTTGAGTGTCTTTGTTGGATCTTTCTTCGCCTGGTGTCTCCACACAGCCCTCTTGGTCAAGGGAAGCCAACCAGAAGCTCAAGCTGTAGCTGACAAAGTTCTCTGGATTGTTAAGTAAGACAAACCCCTCCGTCATGCTAAAGTCACAATCCAGCCAAAGGAAAACACATCCATCCATCTTCCAAATGGCAATAATAATATGGACCGTGGGCACTGAGCAGCAGAGGCCGACTGAATGATTTCTCATCTCCTCCAGCAAGATGCATCTGAATGATAACACAAAAGATGAAGATAAGTAGAACATGCGTCCAACAAGAATGCATTTAGTTTTGCTGTCATCTGAAGGCTAACGTCACAGA
Source organism: Gymnarchus niloticus (assembly GCA_009936485.2). Lineage (NCBI taxonomy): Eukaryota > Metazoa > Chordata > Actinopteri > Osteoglossiformes > Gymnarchidae > Gymnarchus > Gymnarchus niloticus. The sequence goes on from JAACJT020000042.1 coordinate 7,714,885, forward strand.
ACTTGAACAAGCTGCACCAGGCCAACCTTATCAGTGTGAAGCAGAGCTTCCATGGTGATCAGAGTGGATACAGAAATGGCAGGCAAAGATAAGCAAGATTCGTGACTTATTCCAGCTCACAGTCATGTGAAATCACGTGACAGCCACACAGGGATTTAAAGCACGTTGTCACGATTGGCACGACTTACCATGGAAGAGGGTTAACCTGCTAATGCCGTGAGTTATATAGCTCGACGGGGAATTGATCCGTGTCCATGTTTGCAAAGTGTAAAGCTGTCATTGCTTCCTGAGTTCCACATCACGTTCAGGAACGGTTGTGATTTCAACTAAAAATGTTCAGGTTTACAAACTTCCTGGAAATTTTACACCTTCGCCAATGTATGTAACTTGACTGTCAGTTGCATTTCCATTCATCCAAATATCTTAATTAATGCTATGTTTTATTTGTAACGATGTGGGTTATGTGGCTACAGAACCAGAAGCTTTGGATGTGAGGAACTGTGGACACTCCCCCGAATTTTTGTTATGAGGGGAGTGACAGAGAAGTGTATTCATTAATCAGAAATGCACAGATGTGGCTAAAAATATTGGTATCCTCCCCCCATTTTATATAAAAAAAAAAAAAAAAAAAAAACCAAGTTGAAACTGACAAAAGTATTTGGTATTCATCATTCATGGCTTAGACAAAAATATTAGGACCTCCAACCTAATATGACGTGGCAGAGCCTTTTTAGGACAATGTCAGTCGGACTCTGCCTGAGATTTGTACAGTTCTTCACTGTGGGACTGGCCCACTTCTCCGTATTGATTGGTGCCTTCTCCACCTACTCTGTCCATGCATGTTCAGTGTTATTCGGATGAAGACTCATAGTGGGTCACTTCACAATGGTTCAATGTTTTCTTCTCATCCATTCTTGGATTCTTATTGAGGTATGTTTTGGGTCATTATCCTGCTGGAGGACACAGCTTTCTGACTGGTCATTAAGATCGCAACAGATGGTGAGACATGAAACTTGTACCTTGAGCTTGAAGGTCAGCTTGGATCTGTTGTGAACTTTCTCTTGCTTCTTTCTCTGCCATTCAAACAGTCTTTCTCTTCAGTATTGGGTCAGATTTACTCTTTCAGCCACATCTTGGGGAGTTGGATTCGGTCCCATGGGTGGTAAAGCTCTTGATAATGTTGGGAGCAGCGGTGACAGGAACATCATGTCTTGTAGCTTCCTTTCTTCCTTTTGATGGCTCTGACTTTCCTTCTCTTTTTCATGTTTAGTGTGAGACCCAGTAACACACATACTGTTCAGGAACAAAATTTATTTCTTAATTCCTTATGTTGTAAAAATATAGAAAACGGCCGTTATTCCCTTCAAACTTTGCTTTTGCAACTTGGATAATGAAATGTAACGTAACTCACTCTCGTATCAGGCCCCAGTTACCCAGGTCCCAAAAGCAAAGTTAGAAGAAAAAAACGGGTCTTTTCCATTTACCTTAGGCACAAGCGAATGGGCAATAATACGTTTTGCCAGGAACAAAAAAAGTAAAAAATTTTGATCCATAGCGTTATATGACAGGAGGTATCTGTGATAATTAAAAGGCCTGCTTGACACATCACTACGGCATTCTTTTTTACAACTTCTAAGGGGTATCCATAACAATTTAGAATTTCTTTCTTTCTAGAAAAGCAAACATTGTCCTTCTCACAAATTTTTTTGTTTTGTATGACTGCCAATGGAAGAAAAGTAAACTGATGGCAAAGATTTTAACACTTTTTATGAATAATGGTGCATTTATAAATAAAATGCAGGAGTGGTTATGTTTTCAGCCATGGCTATATAATGTTCACCGGAAGAAAGTCAAGAAAGAGTTATACCTCAGCGTTCCCTCCATCTGAGCTGCCCTGTGACTGGTATTAATGCCAAGGCTAATCCAGAAAAGGAAAAAATTGAGCCCAACAGAAGTACTACAAACAGCTGCTACTGAGTTTGAAAGGAGCCAAAGATCTTTTAAATTCTGCTGTTTGACCTTTGTCTAGTCAATCAAATGTAATTTTACATACCAGATATCTACAAACAAAAGGCTCCATCCTGGATTGTCATTTTACTTTACAAACCATGATGCCCTAATTATTTTTAAATTAATTTTCATCATATTCTTTTCCAGACTCTTAGGCAAAAATTGTCAAAGGTAAGAAAACAGAGTACAATAAAATTTTGTCCAGATGGGAAATTTTGTACAGTTTTGATCTACAGATGTTGGTGGATAACGGGCGGTGGTTCATGAGTGATTTTCAAAACTCTTAATTGTTACTCCACTGCCATCTGCTGGTCGTATTTAGCGTTATGCTTTTCAAATTGTCTTGTTTTTCCGAGATCATAACTCATTCCACACAACACCGGTTGAACACGATTCGTTACGATTTTGATAATTGCACAAAAAACACACTGAATTAGGTCAGGGGTAGGTGTTTGCTGGGTGTGTGGGGGGGCTTGATTCAATCATACATTATGCTGGCATACTATATAAAATTTGAATATAAATTCTTAAAAGCCAGTCCTCCTGGCTGGTAGTGGAACCTGCCTGACTTCAGTATTACCAAGGATACCTGAATGTTTGATATGGTTTTCTGGTCTGATCTTCCCAAAACTGCATTAGCAAATCTTCATAACTAATTTCTTTCTATTAGTTGACTTTCCTAGGTCAACATTTCTAGAATTAAAGCCACCTACTTAAACCACTACTAGAATAAGACAGTAGCTTTCTGCAGGTGAAGGCTTGAGTTCTGGTCCAAGTTTGTTTGTAAGGATCAATTTCAGGGACTTGGGGTTCAGGAACATCTGTATAACAGCTGTACATCTTGGGCATATGGGAAATGTGGACAGCCAGGAGCTTTGTATTGTGCACATCCCTCGTTTTAGTGTCTTATTGTATGAAATCGGGTCCTGACCAAACAGAATACAGTACTGTCTGATAGTCTGTTTTTGTCTATGTTGTTTCTTATTGAGCTGACATCATAGTGCACGCCATCTGAATCGTAATTCAGTAGCCTATAGTAAGTCAGCATCAATAGGCAGCCTTAGTGTAACCCCCACACACCTTTTATTACCAGGAAACACACAGGTATGCATCTGAAATTATGATTAACTCTTATGGGTATTGGTTTGCACCCTTCAGGCACCGTACAGAAAAGGTGTCTCTTTAGATATGAAAATCCATTTTGCACATATATGTATCATGATGAAAAAATGTGTTATTCTTCCATTCCTGTCCTGATTGTTAGAATCCCATATCACTCTGGGTATTATTTTTAATAAACACCATGAAGTCAACTTAAGCCACACAGGGGGATAAGGCCAAATATAGGTTACAGAACGAACTTCCATGAAAAGTCGTTCAACAACCTAGAAAATAACTATGCAGTTGTTGTTTGTTAATTCTCAAGTTGGTTTAATTGATTGACTTCCTGGAGATGGACCTCATCCAAGGCCGTATATTGAGAGACCATAGAAGGCTGGCAATGGGCAGGAACAGGTGGAACATTAACAAGCTGCAAAGTTAGAGAAATGCAGAAATTGCAGAGGAAGGATGAGCTCTGGCCATAAAGAAAGCTGAATATCATCTGTGAGGCTGCAAGCTGAAGCAGAGCACTGTCCAAGTATGTGGCTCTCTGTGTTTCAGTGTCAGACTGAGAATAGGCCAACTTATCCCCATCCCAACTCTGACATGCTACAGAGAGAGTGTGGACCTTTCAACTGGAATGAAGTTGATGATGTCATCAGTCCTGAGGCTATTTTTCATGTGGTGAGCTCACAGCATAAAAAACCCAGCTAACTTTAATAGTTACCTTTCACTGTGAAAACGACTGCTCTAAGTTAATCAGCTCTCGTCGTAAAAATATGTTTTAGTTAGCAGCACTTAGCACAGTGGATTCAGAAGGTATTCAGATCCTTTCATTTTTTTCACATTTTCTTATGTTGCAATGTTAAAATCATTTAAATCCATTTACATTCAAAAATGCATAGTGAAGTGAAAACAGGATTTTAGACATATTTGCAAATGTATGATAAATAAAAAACTGAAATATCACATTGAAAAAAGAATCCAGACCCTTTGCTGGGACAATTGAAATGGTCAGGTCACTCCAGTTCTACTGATCATCACTGAGACGTTTCAGTACCTCGTCTGAGGTTTTCCTGGGGGAGATCAACCAGAGGCGACTGCTCTAAGACTACAAGGGAAGCTCCGCCGCCTCTAAAATGTCATGAAAAAATATGTACTGTTGTATTTACGTTGCTATTACAAAGAACGCGTTAAAATGTGTTCAACTTCATGACTAATTCATTCAGAATCAGCAATAATTTCTTGTAGGTCGTCTAAAGTGATTTTTTTTCTCATACATTCCTGCGGCAGCCCGATCCATTAAACCCCGTTGATGTGCAGCTTCTCTGGACTTCCATGGCACTTCAGAACATGCTGTGTTTTCAGTGCAGCAAAGGTAGATGTTTATTGGGCAAATGCTTCAAAAAGTCATTTCCAGGGAAGCTCTGCTTCTCTGGGAGTAAACGGGGCAGTGGGCTGGCCAGATGCTCGGCTGCTGCATGATGACTGGAGGAACTGTCAGGGGGGCTGGACCTCTTTTTGATTGACAGCATCTTGACGTTTGAGCATTTCAAGTCCAGTCCCACGCAGATTTTTGACGTGATTTTGTGCGACAACCTGCTGTTCGTAGTCTGTTATCCGCTAGTGATATAGCCCGCTATTTTCATTTGTACATATCCTACTGCAAATATAAACATAAATATAGCGTTCTTGAGTTTGCTCCTTGTTTCAGTTTAGCAAAGTTCGTTCGCTTATTTCAAACTAGGTCGTGGGGGGCGATAATTGACTAATTTTATGATGTAGGTCTAAAATGTGCTTCCCCTGTTTGAAAGACCACCAGCTGCCACTGAAATCAACTGATTGAACGTGACTGTCAAAGGCATGCCCTTGCCTAGAGAAGGTTCCAGAGTTGAAAATGTGTACCAGAGCAAAAACCATGGATAGAAGGAAGGAACCACATACCGATACTAACGTGGCTTTGCTGTTTGTTGATGATAAGGTTTTCCTGAGCTAGCTGAACTCCAGAATTTTGGTTGATAATCACGATTTTCTTGTTTCATACAGCGGTTGGAATACAGAGCTCATTACCTGATAACATTTTCAGATCTGTGTGCAGTTCCTAAAACGGTCAACGTTTAACGTTCAAGCCCCATCTGTGCTGCCTGCAATAGACTCCAGCCCTCCCATCTCTGACCCGTGCAAGTGGGTGGAGAATGGATAGTTGGATCTGACCATTAATAAGAACCAGAAAGTGCAGTGGGAACAGGGGGGGCAGGAAATGATAAAGATGTGAGATGAAGCAGGCAAGTGGAGAATAGCTGAGAAAAAACAGCTGTAGAATCTTGGCATGAATGCTGAAATTCATCATCTCTGCTTGTGAATTAGAGGATTGTTGGGAAACAGCAGAGTCTCGGTGGAGGATGGGGCAGGAGTTCATCAGGCAGCTGCAAAGGCAGAATTTCGGACAAGGGAGCTACACAGAAGGGACAATTGCACTGGATGACATGATCAGTTCACGATCATTTTCATGTAAAGTAGATCCATTCTCTGGGTCGACTGTGCAGTTATGGAAAAGTCGGTTAATGTTTCTTGTAAATTTTGGTACTCTGATCTCAAATATTCACACAAGGAGTATCTCGATTTTCAAAACACTGAACAACTATGTCATGGAAAAAGACAGGACCAATTTCAAAGATAACACTGGTGTAATTAAAACTGTAGTATGAGTTTAAAAAAATTCAGAAAATGCATACTGATATTTCATATTTTTACAGGGAAAAATATAATCAAACATGGTGTAATAAAGTAAGGTAGATTACAGTGAATTTGAAAGTCTTTAGATATACTGACAAATGCACTTTATATACCCAGCTATGTTCAGTTGATGTCAGGAGCTGTTCCACGACTTGGGGTGAGTGGGGGATTCTCCGTGAGACACTGTAAGAGAGAAGCAAACTGCTGACTACATGCCTTTTCGGGAACGAGAGTGTCTCTCGTCATTTTCCTTCTCGAATTTAGAGGAAACCGAAGGACATTTAATTTTCAGAGCCATCTCCAACATATGACCTTCAAACACACTGCAACCCAACAGGTTTTTCTGTGGAAACTACAAGCCGTTTCGGGACTACAAGGTTCTGCAAATTCTTGGGTTGTTCTGTCCGCAACTATGGGTTACAGAAATAAACAGTAGACCGTGTTCCTCTTTTTATTTCATGCTCTCACCGTATACTGAGTGGAGTGGTGCTTCTCCTTGTACAGAAAGAATGACAGGGTGGATGAAACAGCAGCCTGGACGATTGTGAAAACCAGAAGACAAGACTTCATACCCCTGCTGAAGGCCTGGGGAGAAAAGACAGTCGGGGCTTCATCTTTTCCTCTCTGACACAGGGACTGCACTTAATTTCGTCTCTCTGACACAGGGACTGCACTTAATTTCGTTGTACCCGTTACAATGACAATAAAGATATTCTGATTCTGATTCTGATCTGAGGCCAACAGACATGTAATATAGTAAAATCTCAGCACATTGTATTGTGGGGTCCTGCCACAAACAGGAGCAGACTGATTGTCCAAAGAGAGAGGAGTTTTGGGGGACATGGACAGTACAGCGTAGACACACAGAGGCACGGACTGAGAATGAAAAATGGCCCTGGACTTTTCAGTCAGACTGGCATCCAAAACCTTGACTGGCATTACAATCCCATACTTTGGAACATCTCCAATTATTTCCACATTAAATGTTTATTTCAATAGCAGAAAAAAATGTTTTCATTTCATTCAAAAGAAACCTATAGTCTATTCTACGTGGTACCAGCCCATTTGTCAAGCGGTCCACTACCAGATCCAGTACAGGAAATGAACCAACTGTGGCGTAATGCTGTGGGCCACACAGCACTGTCGAGCTGATCCTGGAACAGCCTATCCCTTGGTTGTTATGGAGGTCGACGGAGTAGAAAATGAGGGCGAGGACAGAAGTCAGTATGGACGCCAGGGTCACGAACAGGCAGACCCGAAGCTAGGAAAATGAAAGAAGGCGACAAGGCCAGACGCATCAGAACAGGAACTGTGGCTACAGAAGACTCAATACTGAACTTTATTTTTTTTTTTGCCAAGTCATCGCTGGACTTACAGAGTTCATACTGCCAAGCCGCTCTGCTTCAATGGCAGCTGCTCCTGCTGCGATAGACTGCAACACAAGAACAAACCGATCAAACGTCTCTGTTTGTATGCATACTGAATGCACTACAAATGTTTGTTAACAGGCGAAAGTCACCATTTTAGGTAGCTAAGAGGTGACAGCTGATTTATATTCTAAGCGGGTTCTCCCGATTGCTTCAGGTTACTTGTCCATCCTTCATAATGCCAACTTTATGTATGGAATCATTCATGCAGCAGAAGTTATATAAGCCTCAATGGCAACAGATTGTAAAATGGTTGTAGTCAAAACCAAAGTTATTACTTTGTGAAATATGGCTGGGTTTTTCAAAGGCTGAACAACGAGAAGTGCATACAGATCATTATTATCATGCCGTTATCGGTAGTAAAAAGACACCTCTAACTGCCCGAAATGTTGATGTTTTAGGCATTCACACGCATTCGCAATCAAGAGAGGTGCAAAACGACCTGAAGAGGAAGGTGATCGTAATGAGAATAGCTGTGTCATGGGAACGGTCAGGACGGTTACCACAGCGGCAGTCCACCAAGGCACCCCGAAAGTCATGACCTCTGTGTACTCAGTGAAGAGCAGTGGGAGGGAGTAGGAGATCACCATCAAGCCCACCATTATTTGGGAAACCTGCATCGGAGAAGCAGCTGTGGTCTGAAGTCACACTGGTACACGACAGTCACCAAAGTCTTTATTGTGAATGTTGAAAGCGGGTTTTAGAAAGAGCTGACTAGTCTTATCTTATCTCGGCACACAGGCTGCTAAGACCACCATGTCTTCAGGGTGACTCCAGATTCAGGCTGACTCAGTGACTCTGCGCAACAAGGGCATTTGAAATTTTACACCTTCGGACGAGAGCAGTAAAAGGAGGCTCACCCCCAGCACTTTAGACTCCACTTTCTGAAGTCGGCTCTTCAGCTTCTGCTGCCTCTCTCTCAGCTTGTCTGTGCTGCGGTCTGTGACGGTCACAGACATGTCCCTGGACACCGTGACGTCCATCGGCTCCTCGGGATGAAGAACAGACTGACTGGCCGTCCAGCAGCCCCACACTCCGCTCGTCCACGTCGTGTGGCTTCCCCGCCCAAACGTAGCGTTTAGCTTTTCACCTCAACACACAACAACTCGGCACACAGCGTCGAAGTGGCTTCAACTTAACAAGATAAAGGAGCCATTGCAGCATAGCGTGCTTAGAAAGAGAGCTTTCAGCTGGCGACGGGGAAGACGCTTTAAATGGACGACGTTAAGCAGCAGAAGGCGGCGGTCAGCTTTAGTGATGGAAAGGCGAAGCAGTACCTGATATTTCTGATCTTTCTAGCCTCCCGTTTTCTTAGGCTTTTAGATGTGGCCCTGCAGGAATCGTCAGTAATTTCGCAATTCTCTGCTTACTGTGGTGTGGCGAAGCCCCCCATCCCGCCCCTGGGCTGAACGGCGCAGACACACACACACACACACACACACACACACACACACACACACACACGCCGTCGCTCGCCGTCGCAACACACTCTCCGGGGGTTTAGACCGAACAACTGGCTGTTCCTGAGGGACTGCTGCTCACGAAGGTGGGCGAGTCGTCGCTTTTAGCGTCCGCTAGCGGGATTCGTTGATAAAATGTGCCGGACTCGGAGCTTCTCCGAGCTTCTGTCACGACCTTGCGTGCAGGTGTCGTTTTCCGACTTAGGCTACTTAGTTTAAAGCTGAGTGGCTACTGAAGGTGAGTAAATAAAGCCTGTGACTGACTCGGACGCTGTTACCTCCGGTGTAAGTATACGGTGCTGTTCCTCTGCTTGACTTATTTAAGCCTAAGCTCTACATAGCGGGAATCACGCTTATCAGAGTTGTGTGATTTTCATGTGACACGTCGAGGGAGCGCAGAAATGCCTGCTGTGATAGCAATCGTGCCTCTACCATCAGTACTGTTCTGCCTTTTTGCTCCTTGCCTCTATTGACAGTACGAAGATCCACCAACAAGCACCCTTTAGCTGCCGGGGGCCCCTAGGCGGCGGCTCCGAGTTTGTTAAAGTAGCCAATCCTGCTCTAGATAATCGAATCCTCCCTCAGTTGGCGGCGCTCCACTCGGAATCACAGCTGCTCTGTGGAGCCAGTCTGCCACCAGGACTGCCCTTCGCATCCTTCTTACTACGGATCTTGAATGCATCTCAAGTTGTTCATGTTACGTTTTCTATTTTGGCTTTACGTTCATTCAGTAGATGCTTTTGTTCAAAACAACATCTAGTAAGGCAGATACATCCAGAGTACGTGGAGCAGATTTGGGGTTAAGGGGCCTTGCTGAAGGGCTCAGCTGTGAAATGAGCTGCCGTGGGATCTGAACGGCAACCTTCCCGTCATGGGCACAGATGCTGAATGCCCAGAGTCGCACACCAGCCACGTGCCACACTGTTCTCCAGCCAAATGAAAGCTCTGGTATTGGATTCAGACCGTACAGTATTGACGGGAGAATGCTGCATGGTATTGTTAGAGGTCTGCGTAGCCTGTTGCTTCCTCACTAAAGTCTACTTCATATCTGCAGTGCCAAACACTGATCTGGGGTCTGTGCACTGACTGTTTTTTGCCATAAAACAAAATCTCATTTTGCTTGACTGTTCCAAAATTAGCAATGGCATTTATATCTAAAGTGCATTGTAACTTATGGAAACATAAAGTACTGCAGGTATCAGAGTATTTAGTAGCTGTGAAACTTTACTACTCATGAAATCTCTATATTATATTAAATGAATTGATGTAGCAAAAGTGAAGGTATTTTTAATCTTAGGATGGCGTCTCCTCGCTTAGAGAACCCAAGCGCGTCATCTCCAAAGCTCTATCAACCCTTTGTCTTCTGGGACACTGAGACCATCGCGGTAAGGGGGCACTTCTTGGCACTACAAGCCAAAAAATGTATATTTTGCAATTTTTTGGCTGCATTTGTAACACTGAATTTGAGGATGTTCTTAAATCCATTTCTGCAGCATTTTAGGAACTGAAACTGTGACCAACTTGTCAAAGACAACTGCTGACCGAAGCTTGAGAAAGCTACTTAACCTTCACATAATATTTATCCAAGCAAATGTGTAACATTGGAATGACTGTTTTTGGAATGTTCGTGTGGGAAAGACTGAGAGCGTTCCTGCTTTGGCCAATGGACAGGGCTTGTCAATGGGGAAAAGAGCGTTCCTGCTTTGGTTCCATTGATGCCGTGCTCTCACCTTTTCTCCAGGTGGTAGCAGTGCTGCTGGGGCTCTTTCATTTACTTCTGGCTCTCCCCCTGTACTACATGGACATTAGCCTGCCCATGCTCTACCTTCTCCCCCTCTGCATCGGCTGTGTGGTATGGGCAGCGCACCTTATCGTTGTCTCAAAATACTTCATTTCCATACTGTTATTAATCTCTGTGTAATTATTTCATTATTTAATAAATAATGTTCAGTGAGTCATGTATACTATCAGTGACTGACTTTTCAGATTTGCTTCCACCAGAACTGGTTAAATGGTGGTTTTAATTTTATGAACAAAGCAGTTGTTTAGTCAACATTTATGTTTGAATTAATGATTATAAAAGAGCACAGAGGTCACTATAGGAAGCCCAATTTAGATTTCATTCTTTTACTCACTCGGGATGTAGAATTTTACACCTTCTGTATTTTAGGCTTGTCCTAGGTAAAAAAAAAAAAATGAGTGTGTGGTACATCCCGAGGTCATTATTTAGACCAGTAAGACATTTAAAGATAAATATATCAAATTGCATTTTGGATTATGTTTTCTTGATAATACAAACAAAGCATGAGGTTCCAGAAATTCCCAATGGACTGTTATATTGGCTGGAGTATTCATTCATGTACTCATTAGATGATTGACACCCAAGACTTCTACTTATGCCAGGATTCATCTGTGAAGAATATGTGTAAAAGTTTGTGGTGTGCTCTTCATATCAGCGGATGGTTAGGTTCCAGGTTCAAACACTTGTTGTGTCTCGGCAATGTGGTCAACTACACTCTCTTGTTTCCAGTACGTGGCCGCTGGATCTTTTACAGTCGCCTGTGAAAAATCCCCCAGTAAATCACTCGTAAGTACAATCATGCATGAAACGATCAGCAGTAACTTTATTTCTTAATGAAAAACTATTAAAATAATTCCCTGATTGTTGTCCTGAATTTATGAGCATTATGAATTTAGATGGTCATTGTATTGAAAGACTTTTTAAAAGAAGAGGCCGTTAGAGCCGTTTTCATCTTCCAGTTCCCTTCCCTCTTTTACAGCTAAGGAGCTGTGCATTCACTAATGTGGCTGGAGTAGTTGGGGCTTTGAGTGCCATATCTCTCCATGGACCCTCCCTTACCTATTTGCCCACCACGAAGACTTGTGATTTGAGTGTAACTGACTATTTTGAATTCACGAAGTGCCCAGAGGAACTGCTGAAAGTGAGTGTCAGCCGCTTCACTGAGAGCTGCCTGTTCTGTGTGCATTTTACTGTATTTCTACAGCACTTTGAGTGCCTGTTGTGCCGAGTGGCTGTGCCCCACACTGGGGATATGAACCAGGAGTTTTCAGGCCGAAATCTCACTGGCTGAACTCTCACAGTGAAATCAGTAACTGACTGACACCTGAAAGTCTTGTGATCTACTGTACAAATCATGAGATCTTTAAATTGTTGGCCACTCCTTGTTTGATGAGTGCTGTTAGTTTGGCATGCTGTGGCCCAAATGCTAATTGCTGCCTTCCTCTCGTTCACAGGATTTCTTTTCGGGAGTCGCAGCCCTGATGTTCTTTTATGATTTGGTGGCTCTTGTCCTTCACGCGCTCCTTTCATTTTCTGCACTGAAAGGCCTGCATCTCAGTAAATGAGTCAATTAATGGCTTAGTGTAAAACCGTTGGACAACAGGATATACAGTATATACATATATTTAGTCAGAATTTCTCCAGATATGTACAGATCAATAACCTGTTAAAGTTCTCTTGACATTATGCTGTCTGTGTGTTTGAAAAGCTGGCAGTTGGTCCAGTGTGTTTGTGTATTTGATGTTTGTCTGAATTGAACATTATCTCTTCCAATATCAGTAGGCAATACAGTTAATACACCTGCAGAACCTATGAACATTTGCCTTTATTGTATGATCTTGCTATGTATTTAGCAATAAGACTGAAATTTGCCGTAATCCTGCTTGTATGACACAAACACTTCATTATTATTAATGCTTTGTATGGAGCGCAAAATCAATCCATATTCTTTGTATACTTTATTCTTTCAATCGACTTATTAAAGTTGTATCGTACAGTTTGTAGTGTGTTCCACCAGTACGTATATTGTCATAACTGTCACTGTTAGCGACTATGGCTAAGTTTTCTACAGCGTCCTGTTTTTAACCTGGTAGTATACATTGTATATTGACAATCCCCTAAGCTGTAGGCAAGCGTTCTATGAAATAATTTTCTCTAAATAGCTTAAACGTTTCTGTTTTTCGGGGATGAGGCGGCAGCTGTGTGGTTGTTCACGCCTCCCTTTCTCGGGCAGGTCCCCGTGTTTGTGAGCTACGTCAGTCACGTCGAGGGGGTTTCCCCTCAAACCAGCTGTTGCAGACCGTACCATTGCTGTAACTCGAAACTATTTACAGTACGCTGCCATTTTCAGCTTTATGGCTGGTTATCTTATATATATATACACACACACAGTACAGAAGTCCACAGCGAGCATGTAGTCTTTGAGCCGTTGTAAACATCGATATTAGCCTACTTGAACATATCGAGAACCCCCCCCCCAGCGTCGCTGAGTTATGGATTCTTCCAAGATGGCCGCTGCTTTATGACAGTCTGAAGTGAAACTTTTAGAAAGACGAGTTACAGCTCGATGGATCCCAGGTGGAATTCAAGCTACAAATCGCTAGTTATGAGTCTCGAAAATCCCCCGGGTGACCATCTGTGCTGAACAGTGCGGAGAGCCGAGGGTATCCGCTTGCTCACCATCTAACCGTGAGCGCTCTTTTTAGGCGAGCGTTTCCATTGCGGCGCGTTAGCTGCGCGGCTAACGCCGCCTTCGGGCACGCGCCTTTGTTCTGCCTTTCAGCAGCGCAGCGCCGTCGTTTCCGTGGATGTCAGTCAATGTGGACCACATTCGCCTCGTTTGACCAGAAAGGCCGACGTGAGTACGGTGTCGGCGCGGCTACAGACCTGCTCTTTACGGTGCTTGTGGGGCCGGCGACATACCGTCCGAGGCTGGAGAACTGCGGTTAAATAGGGTTAAACGTGACCACGGTCACCGTGTCATACCTTTAAACGTGACCACGGTCACCGTGTGATACCGTTAAACGTGACCACGGTCACCGTGTCATACCTTTAAACGTGACCACGGTCACCGTGTGATACCGTTAAACGTGACC